>ML781446.1:291477-318962 GCA_009831015.1 Picea engelmannii
AATTGAGTACCTTGACAATTTCTATTATATTCCAACCTCCATAGGTGAGGTGTCATTCTTCGTGGTTTTAAACCAGTCTCTTCTTTCCCATTGAAAAGATGTTTTTCAGTAGTACGATACCTATGGTTCTTAGGAAGAAGGTGACTATACTCATCAAACACCATATTTCCTAAACTTTTTGAATGATGATACTTCACCTTAGGGCCACAAACTGGACATGCAAATTTACCCTTTGTTTGAAGACCTGCAACAAATGGATTAATGTCAATTATACGATGAGAGTATTTAAAAATTAAACATGGACCATGATAACATTAAAATATTATATAGTATTAAAGAGAAATATTAGAATGCTACATACCACAAAAATGTGTTAGTCTAGAGGCATCATGAATTTTCCATAAAAGTATTCCACAGAATTTAAATTTCTTCTCCCCGATTGGTTTACATATGTCATAAATTGTGATGCCAACCCATAACTTTAGTAGCTCGTTGATAAGAGGCTCGATATATACATTCATATATTTAACCTGGTACTTACCTAATTGTTTGAAATTACACATAATTACTATAGGAATGATATCATGTAATATATATAATTAAATAAATAAACAAAAGATATTATGCAAAAATTGAAACAAATGAAAATGTTAAATTCAAAAAATTAATGTAAATGAATACCTGGAACAATCATTGTCAACATTATGTGCTCCCTCGTTATTGACATCCAAGGAGGAATGTTATTGTTGATAACAAAAATAGGCCACACTGACTAAATATACCTAAGCTCTCCAAATGGATTAACACTGTCAACTGCCAATGAAAGCCTAACATTATGAGGTTCATCTTTGAAATCTGCCCATTTTTCCTCAATTTCCCTAAATGCAGAACCATCGGCAGACATTTAAAGAACACCATCTCCACTTTTGTTATGTGCATGGTAATCCATAAATTGTGCTATGCTTTCACACCTAAACAATTGCTGCAAATGTGGAATTATGGGAATATGACGAAGAACCTTTCGAGGCACCCTTTTTGTTACTTGATCGGTTCGATATCTACGGATAAGACATTGCGGACATTCTACTTTCGAAGCATGTTGTCCATAATATATACTATGGTCATTAGGACATGCATATATAGTTTGATAATACATTCCAATGTCTTTCATAATGGCATGCAAACCTCGATATGTGCAAGGTAAAATATTTGACGATGGTAACAAAAATTCACCTAACAATCTACAAAATAAAAAATAACTAGTTAATGTAAGAATATTAATTGTAAAAATTGCACTCTTATTTTACACATTAATTAACACTAAAAACAAATAGAAAAAAATCAACATTTATGTATAATATGAGATGAAACATATTACATACCTTAATATCTGTGTCATACAAATGTTCGTCAAATTATTCATAACCTTTAAGTTCACTAGCAACAATGTAGCGGAGAGAAGATTTGCTCTTGATCCTTCATAAAGTCGTTTATTTTCCTTTTCTAATAGAGGTTCATCATAAATACCAGTATTTTCCCCATCCTCATCCGGCTGCGAAAAAAAATCTTGGATCATTTGATTTGTCACATCATATTCTTCCATGGGATCATTAACTTGATTTGTCCCATCATCTTCTTCCATGATATCCTCATTTTCTTGGTCATGATGATGTTCCTCAGCTTGGACAACATCATTTATACTAATACTTGGTGCAATATTCTGCGGAAAGTTAGAGGGCAAATCTAACTTTATACTTACAAACAATCATGCAAAATTAGTGTATACTATAACAAACATTCAAACAATATATATATATATATATATATATATATATATCAAATTGACAAAATAAAAAAAGATAATGAATATATAGCTAATTACCATGGGACGATATTCATTCAATCCGCCATCAATGTGCCCATATTTCCTACAATGTTTTGTAGTTGTTGGTATTAAAATTCTTACGGGATGTTTGAGGCAACATTTTTTACAAGGGAAATAACATCTACCATCACCCTTTTCACCCACTTCACTTTTTTCCCCACCTCTAACAACACGTTGCGACATTCTTCCGCACAAAAATACCCTTTCGGAACAGTCGTTATAGAAATATTGTCGCAACATCTTTAAATCGTCAAATATTTATAGTCCAATTTTAGGTCACCATCATCGCAATTGCGATGACCATGACCAAACAATATTTATTTATTTTATCTATTTATTTGTCATTTTTAACGATCAATTTTAACGTTAGTTCAATCATCACTCTTGCAACGAACGTTGACCATATTAATTTAAACAAACTAGGCACTTCTCTCTTGCGACGAACATTGACCATATTAATTTAGTCAAATTACATGCGTCAAAATAGCGACGAATATGGGGTGGATTTAGAAAAATTGAACTTTTTCTCTTGCATATTGCGACAAAAGAGTACTTTCGTCACAAGTGGTCGTCGCAAATTTTTCAATATGTAGTAGTGATCTCTTAAATGATGTTTCTTCCTACACTTGCGATAATAAATAGACAAAGATGCATTCTCTTCCTCTTTCCTTTTCTTAGTTTTAAATGTATATAATTGTGAGCTAAGAGTGCTAAGAATATCAAATTTGAAATTATCTAATGAATTCCCAAGTTCTTCTCTACTTACCCCACCGATTTCTAATATATTGACTCTAGAAATAATGTCTTTATGTCCCTTACTGGATTTTTATTTTCCTCAAGAAATGTGTTTAAATAATTCACAAATTTGTAGATAAGTTATTTGAGACACATCTCCTTTACCCACGAGATTAAGTACATCTATACATTCATCCTTGATTCCACAAAGAAAAATAATCTTAAGAGTTTCTAAGTCTAAATGATGTTTCTTATCCCTTTTTACATTATAATGAAATATTTCCACATAATATTCAAGGCTTTAATCCTCCTTCTGTGTCATTTTAAACATTTCTTCATGTAAATATCTATTTTTACAATAATCCTGATATTTTGAAAGAAAAGTGTTGGAAATTGTGTTATCATTGATATAAAATATAGAAATCCTTGGATGTCATTGATGTCACAAGTAGGGGGAGACCGACCATTGTTGTTGATGAAGGAAGCTATACTGCAATCACAGGTCCTAGGATTGAACTTGAACCATACATGAATCCAAGGAAGATAGAGGAAGCTTCATTCTGCAAATCAAATCAGACATAGCAAGTCGAGAAGGTCCCTACGCATCTATATTGACGAGATCTATGATAGGGTGCTTGAAGACCATTTTGTAGAGGATCAAAGGAAGCTCTAGCTCGAACTGATTAAATTATGGCAAAGGTTCTATGAGCAGAGAAAACATGAAGTTAATGAAGCAAAGGAAAAATACAATATCCCACATGCACTAAGGAAATTGACTTCAACGGATTTATAATGAACAAGTGAAATATCTTAGCTTGAATGTAAATGGAAGAGCCATGGAATTGTGCAAAAGGAGTTAACTTTTAGTGCCAGAATTTGCATTTGTATGTTAATAATGGACAACCAAGATTAAATCTTAGATCCAGATCTAACCAGATCCACGGCCAGAAGCAGTCCTGAATTTAGAGTCCGAAACAATGGTAAAAGACTTTTGGAGTCATAATTGTTGGAGGAGGAATGTTGACAGAGTAATCTGGGCTCCGATATAAAAGTATCGAATAATATTCCATTCCTGGCCTTGATTTATGTGCCGAAAGGAATTCTCAATGTTCCCGTTCGTATGTTAATAATCAAGGATAATTTTAAAGATGGGAATTTATTTTAAAATGTAGAAACCTTGGAGAATATTACTAATCCTTCATATGCCACTATAAAATGTTTGGCGATATTTCTGTAAAAATATTCAAATTTCTAAGGATTTTATATAGTTTGTATAATTTTTTGGCAATTTTTAAGGTAAAATAATTTTATCCTATAGAATTTGGGCAAATCATTTTTAGAATATAGAATCTTTTTTTTGGAAAAAACCATGGAAAATTAGCCCATGAGAGAAATTTAGCCCCTAAAATCATCCCTTTTAATAATGGAAATACGAGATTACATCTTGGATAGAGGTCTATCCAGATCGACGCTCAACATCAATATTTGTTCGAAGTATGAAACAATGGTAAAAGTATTTCGAAGTTAGGTATTCAGAGTCGAAAGGATACTTTGATGAAGATAAGTCTGACCAAAGGATGAGATCTATTTGGAGGGAAACAAATCAACGAATCTTGGAAGGACACATAAGTAGTAAGGACAATGTCATGTGTCTAATGCCAAGTCAATACAATGACAAAGAAAAGCAAGAGGAAGGTATGATGTCACAGTCTTGGAGGTGCCACGCCATCCAATACATGTGGAAGGATTCCAAGTGGAGGACACGTCAGTGCCATTTCAACACCACATCATATACACATGTCAAACTTCATACAGTCCCACATAGATACTAGGATAGTTCCACGAAAGAATGAAAGTGTAACCCAGTGATTGGACCATGTGTCATAAGCATATTTGGTCATGTCCAAAGGTGACATGAAGTCCGATGATGAAGGAAACTCTGAATTAATATGAATCCTTGATCTATCATAGCCATAACAAAGAGATCTAGACCGTTCATCGGAGTGAGATGGTTAGAGTGAAACAATTTACCCTTTTTTATTTAAATTCTAAAGAAAAAATTATCGAAGAAAATTCCCTTCCTCGAGAAAAGTGTTATCTCGAGAAAAATGAGCAATTTGGATTGTTGGTCGACGTGAGAACAAGATGTGATGATAACAGTAGATTATGTGGATCCCACCTATCCATCTTACAAAAGGATTGAGGAATGGAAGGGTATGATATGCTACCTTTGGCTAACAGACTCTGCGGTCCTAGTCAAATCTTCCATACATATATTCATGGAGGGTGGTTGGTTTTTCAACTACCAACCCCCTTCCCATTAACATATTTGTCTCTAAACCAGGAAAGGGAAAAAATATATTATTTCCAAATTAAATATATGATCAATGATATTTGGGTCATCTTAGCATAATGAACCCCCTCAATAGGATCCCTCATTCTTTCATCTAGTGGTATCATGGCCAATGCTTTAAGGCTTCACCCCACAGTCAATTGATTGGAATTTTCAATAAGAAATAATATAATTAGAATTTTTATACGCCACTGCATGGAAATCATAAATCATTATTAGTTACAAGATGGGGAAACAAGGGTATTAAAATCCCCTCCCCCTTAAAGGAACACCTTCCTCAGTGTTGTTTTCAATAACACCTTCCATGCCTTTACCTTTCAGCTACTTCAGTAATTTTTTTCCTCTTCTTGGTCTGGTCCTTTCCCAAACTCTTGGCATATATCACATGCATACAACTATTTCAAACAAAAATCATATTAATCAAAGGTTCATGCAAAAAACATCTTATTTTTGTTCATAATTCAAGAGGAAAAATGCACATATCAACACAATACTTATCTGTGCAGTTCATGGATATGCATCCATATGGATGTCATATTTACTCGGCTCACTGTTTTCCTTGACATACACATTGTGTGCATGATCCCAAATCAATATATTACGAGAGTTATGAAATTTTCCTCTTCCTTGCGGTCACTCACCCTCTAGGCTTAGGCTCAGGCACCCCCTTCTATGCTATACAGTCCCTCGAGCGATCCATCTTGTCTACCAAGTTTTTCTCGCACAAGAATAGTTTCAGACACTTCACCGAGTCTTACAACTGAGGCATCCCTCTGACTTTCTCTACTGAGGCATCCCTTCGGCCCATGTTACCACAACACAACACTCTCTATGTAGATCATGACATATCACAGGGTTCTCATGTCACAACAATAACCATTCCCATGATTTCCAGCTTGACATACATCATGTATCCCTTCAGGATAGATATGTAATATCACTTGTGTCACATTTGTATAGTGAATTTCATGAGATGCCATCATCAATTTAATTAAACTTTCTCAAATTTGTTACCCACAAATTTCAAATTTTCACATTTCCATTTTTAGATTTGTTCCCTACAGGAACTAGATTCACAAGTATGAGAATTTTTTCATATTTGTTTGGCTCAACAGGCATTGGTATTCCTTATGGGATTACTTTTTCTACCATATCCAAGACCCTTCTTCCTGCAATTCCACCTTCACACAACCAAAAAATTTGTTATTTTTCATGCACTTCTTGCAATTCCACCTTCACACAACGAAACAATTTGTTAGTTTTCATGCATTTCCTGCAATTCCACCTTCACATAGCCAAACAATTTGTTAGTTTTCATGCACATAGTATTTTCAAAATTGTGTCTTCCTTACACATGCATTATTTCAGCATCGAATCTTTTCAAAAGGAAATCAAACATTAAATGAGTTTAACCAATGTGCAATATCCATGGCCATAGTCATACACAATGCACCCTTGCATTGATTTCAAATTACCATACTCCATGTCAAACAATTTTCCATGGTGTGTTGGGACTCGACCAACTTCTCACCACATGGCTCATTTATTCATATTCATTACTACAACATGACTATTTTTTCCTTGCTTTGAAATGATTATAACCTCCAATCAGAATTATGTATTATGAAATCAAAATTTCATATGAATGCATTTAAGCATTCCTTTCTTATAGGTAACCAGGGTGCCAATCCTCATGGCCATCCAATTATATCTTTACCATTCTACAACTTTGGTAGAATATTGGAAGATCCTTCTTCCATAATGGGCAGTCCTATACATGCCCACTCATGTAAAAATTCATTTCCTCAATGCGTTAAATCATGTTGCGTATACGCATTTTTGTTCCCAATCATCCTCGATTAGTTAATGCATTTATGACACACTTGTTCATGAATTTTATTGCAAGGGTTTCACTCATCCTTGGTTGTTAGATCTTCTTCCCTCTTTTATTTAGGTTCTCTTTTTCCTGAATCACACTCATATTGGGTGTCAATGACAAACAATAGTCAATCAACATTAAGTTTTCTCATCCTAGAAAAACATAATAAGCACAAGAAAGGACTTAAGGGACTCTTCCCCCTTTCCCTTTCGTACATAATCTTGATTCTTCAGTCTGACTAAATCATTTCCAAGGCCTCTCCTCCTTTTCATAACATGGATTAACCAAGATTATTCATTTAAACATATTTATTGATTTTGTTTTCTAGATATAATTTTTTTCACAAATGTCCCTTTTATGACATACCATTATGCTAGGCAAATCAAAGTTTTTAAAGGGAGAAAAACATCCCTCCTTTTTCCTTTATTTGTTTCTACAATCTTTCCCTCTTGGGATCTACCTGCTTGATTCCTTGAGCATTCTCAGTCAATATTATCTCGACCTTTCCTCGATGCAATGGTACAACATCATGTTTTAGTTCACAATTAATTATGAACCAGTGCATTCTGCACATTCCCAAAACATAATCAAATTGGTCATCATTCATTTGCATGTCTCCTATGCTTGAATTATATTTAAAATGTAATCTAGGTTATGGTTTTGTTCTCTCGACATAGTGTTTACACGACTCCTCCACAAGTAACTTCTTCAAGAATACCATATGAAATGTCCTCAATCTAGAGTCAACTCCAGCTTCATTAATTCAAAGGTTCACCTAATATTCCATAAGGAATATAATCATGCATTCTAATTATATATTCAATTATGTATCTTTATGTTATCATCCTGCTTTCGAACTGTGCTTCCATGCACTTACCCACATGCATCGGCATACTATGTGTCTACCATAGGCACACTTTACAATTTTCATATGCATATTTATTTAAATTATAATTTATTTCACTCGTGAATGGTTCAAAATCCTTTACATGAAATTCCCAAAGGAACAATCATGTTTCCTTATACTCATAACAACAAAGCATCCTGGCTCCTTGTTCTTTTCAATATTTTCACCAGCTTTTCCTGAGGGGTGAGGTACATCTTCCTCAAGCTATTATTCAAATAAAAACAATCATTACTCTTCAAAATAGAGTCAACCATGTATCCATGGAATTTTTTAGACCTGGAAAGTATACATCTTTCCTTGCAATCCACTTATTTAGTCCAGGTAAGCACACTTCTTGCCTTACTACCCTCTTATCAAGGTAGTCATCTCATGCCTTCAAGTATATAGGTATATCTATATATTTACATATATATTATGCATGTGCATCACTTGCACATTTCTATATCACTCCTATTCATTTATTTTAATTTTTACATCATCCTTTTCTAATGACGACTTATAGTCATCAACATGACTAGTCCCATAGGGGTATTAATAATTATACTTCCCTCTTTACTTGGCAACAATCAACAAAAAACCAGTCTTTCCATTTTTCTACAAAGCATTCCACAAATCAGGAAATACACCTAGGTAACTACAACATCACCCAAGGAAACAAAGAAACCACTCTAACTTCTCTTCATGCTTCAATTGAGTTCCTGACCAACAAGTCTTTGCAAAGGGAATCCTTTCCTAGAATCATTATCACTACCACTTGCCTACCAAGCCATACCTATATGGCTACCCTCCATCTCGAGATGTCAACCTGATCCATTAATTATCTAGAAATGATCTATCACTTCCTTTACTAGACTTTATATCAACATTTTGTTAATCATTCTACCTTATCCTCATAAGGTAGTATGAAATTAACATCATCAAAATTTTACTTATGCTGCTATAATCAAATAATCAATAACCATATGATCTATGATGACACCATATTCTAGATCTAGTAACAGACTATAATAAGTCTATATGCATGTTATATGCATGCTCATTCCTTACCATATGTCTTCCAACATATCCTTTTGTACCAAGCATTTTACCATGCCTACAATGCATATGTATTCCAACTGTCCTCCTTTTTCATTCATATGCCTAGACATTCCCTTAGCTTAATAAGCATATACATTTTTCCTTAGTACAACTATGAGATCATAAACTTGTTCACATGCCCTTATCACTTTACTTCTTTTATGAGGATATGAAACAGTCCAAAGGAATCCTTTTATTTTTCTTAATTAAACTATCCTAGCTATAGGTTTCATTCATTATAGGTTAATTATACTAACCTTACAATCTTACATAAGTCCTCTTATGAGGATTTATTCACACAAGAATTAGTATTTTATTAAAGCAACCATCTATTACTGCTAAGGATTCTATGTCCATACAAAATTCTTCCAACTACAAAGAATTTTCCATAAGGGTCTTATCCCACATATAAACAACCATCGTAAATGCCATAGGCTCCGATTTCCCATGCTTAGAGGCATCATTGCAATCAATAGTTCATTCATTCTTTGAACTTAAGAAACCCTTCATAGGATTCTTCCATTTTAACCATTCACATTCAGTCTTACCCTTATTTCTTTTCAGCACATCCCCACTCCTGTAGGATTAGTTATCATTCCAACAAAGCAATGTTATGATTCTTCTACTGCAAATAAACATGTAACTTTTCTGCTGCAATAAGTTCCAAAACAAAATTTCAATCTGCAATCCTTCATCTCAAGGAGATTATGCAGATAATAAACAAACTTTTAACGTAGAGGAATTCTTTCCAACATGCTCACCTTGGCCTTGTTATACCAGTTCCATGATTGATCTTTGGCCCATCCAAGCCTAGTGTTTGAACCTCACTTTGATACCACCTTGTAAGACATTGAACCCCCTAATCCTTACTTAAGGTGATGGAATGTTAAAGTTTCCTCTTTTATTACTCAATTCATTTATCAAATCCATCCCATAGATGGATTCTATTCATTGAGATATTTCCAATGACTATAAGCATGCCCAATTCCGATCTCAGAATCAAGAGTTACAGTCTCTCAAAGTTACATGACTTCACTGGCCAACAACCACCTCCTTTCCATGTGGCATCCATGAGGATCCTTGTCCTTTGTGCCATCCTATGTGGAAATGACATGGCACTAATGTAGTATTTTCCACTTATCTCATTCGGCCTTCCCAATTATCGACTCCATTTACTTAGGCCAATGTTCATCATCATTGGGCTTCTCCTTCCACATAGTTGTCGATCCCCTGAATTTCCAAGTTTCGATGAAAAACCTCCCAATGGATACACTTCCTAGATCTGATGGCTCTTGGCCTTTGAATTCCAACGAATCTGATCACGTCGTCACCTAAAACTTGCATGACAGTTAACGCTTGTCCCTTTGACCTTTCTAGGATGAACAATTCCAACTCAATGCCACGTGGCATCCACTTGGTTACCTGTCACTCATGCCATCCGAATTAGCGCTAATGTGGCATCTACCATATGGCCATCGACCCTTCCATATTAATTACCCCAATCACTTAGGCTTGTCTTCACCATCGTCATCAGTGGTCCAACTCCCATGGAGCACTAACACCTTGACCCAATTGTTCCGACAACAATCCATCCTTTTGGGACTGTCCCAAATCCAACGACTCTCGGGACTCTTCCTCCAATGGCTCTGATTGTATTGATGCTCCTAAATTGCATTGCACATGACGTTTGAGTCTTTTTCGCTCTCATAGTGAATGGATGGGACCCACAAGGATCCACGACTGAGGTTTCACCTCTCCTAGCTACCGATCAATGGTTTTCGTTTACCCAAAAACCTTGTCTTCGTCGACACTCGTCCTTGTCCATGCCAAGGGATCATGCCCAACATACACTAATGAATGACTAATATCTAATGTTCTCCATATATGATGGTTCTCATTCGATCTCCCATAACATTTATCGTCATCGACACCCTTGGGACATCACTCGACTTCACCAACCATTCATGTTCCAATGATGATGTGTCTAGCATCGACAGTACATATTCCTCAACCTATAGATATGAGGGATAAGATTAAGATACCTATCCCCAGAATTGAAACTGATAAGGATTCACACTCGATCCTTTTTACTAATCATGAGATGACACGTGGTCGTGTCTTATCATAATGCATGGTACTTCCACATCATCAAGATGTCATTCTCCTCTCTCCTATTTTAGGAAAGGGCTTTGGTGATCAACGAAGGAGACTAAATCTCACCCAGATCAATGGTCCTCATTTTTCCTTTTAGGATCTTCATCATTGTCAGAATTCCCTAGGTAGAATGCTCACTTCACCCATCTTCTATACCTCGATGATGGCGCATCTAGCACCAATGGTATAGACATCATCAAAGTTTCCTCTATCGAATCGATGATCCTCATCCCCTCTCTATAACCTCGTCATCGTCAGTGGAATTCATTTGAGTCCCAACACTCGATCGTCCTCGACGATGATGCTTTCCCCAACGAAGGGCTAGGATCTTTTGACCAATGATCTGACGACCAGAATTTAAGGTGATGGCATAAATAACATTCTGCTCAATGGGGCCCACTCTCATCCCATCAAAAAATCAATTGTCACCATGTATCATCTCAATGGATGTGATAACTTCTACATATGTGGTCCTCGTCATCATGAATTCACCTTCCCCATTCCTTACCTAAATGGAACCTATGAAAAATTCGTGGCTGAGATTAAGTCTTCCCTCAACACCGATTGATAGTTCTCGTTAACCCTCAAACCCCTATCATTTTTGAAACTCTCTGGACTAACACTCAACCTTTCCAACCTCCTACTCTAACGACAATGCCATTGTAATCAATGGCCGTGATCTCATCGCGATCACTCTCGAAAGATCGACAATCATCATTTTATCTCACGATCTTCTTCATCATCCTCAGACTTCATATGAGTCTTGAAACTTGTTCACTCCTGATGACGATGACTTTCCTAAAGAAGGGCCATGATCTAATCATAATTTTGATCCAATGGTTGTAGACCCTCTTGAATCAAGCACAAAATCTTCTTACAAGAAAAAAATCCAATCTTGGACTTAACCAATTTCATAAATTTCCTCAAGGATTTACCAGACCATTAAGGGATCTCATCTTGCTCTGATACCACTAAGGAATTATCTCTTTCCCACTTAGGTGGAGATTTTCATTCCAGGAATTGCCCATACCATGGCAGGGAATTTCTTCACGAGAGATTAAGGTTCTCTGAAATACACAGAGACCTCTTTCGAGCCATTATTATGGATTAGGTTATCGTCCTTTTGAGGAGAAAGGTTATAACACTTCCTTTCCATCAAGATTTTTCCTTTGTTTCTTATCTTATATAGTTTGTTCCTTTTCGCAGGAAACCCATTACAATAATTGTATTATTATACATGCTAGAAGCAAAGACACATGCTTATATAACTCCTTCCAAGTTCATGTATTTGGTCATGAATTTACTTCCAATGTGTTATTATGAAATGATCCTGCCATTCAAGATAAAATACAAGGTTCTCCCATTTAGATGTGAAATACACAAACAATTCCAATCCATTGCTCAATCATCTAAGTATTAAGGCTTCCCAATGTAATGACATCAACTCATTATCTAGGCATACACAATTACATAGAGTAAAATAATCATTTACCTATTTCAGGGATTGTAGCCAGCCAAATGACTGTGGGTGTTCGCCTTTCCACCCAACCATAGGATCTGCGTGCTCAGTCACTTCGGAAACAATCCACCCCCATGCTAAGCCATGATACCACTAGGGAATCTCGATCAAGTTTGAAAAAATATTGGTACATGAGGGTCACTCTCCTTCACACACTATTGGTTAGGAGTTCACCACACCCACCTAGCCCAACCCTCCTTGAGGTTTATCGTATTCACTCCCAGCATCAAGCTTGTGGATTTTTCAGCTCAGGTTGGGATCTTGGACTTTCATACCAACTTGTACAACCATGCCTCCAAGATTTTCCTATTGTTTCTTATCTCATAGCCTTCCTCTTCCTATGGATATTTTTCTTTCTACAGGTCTTTGTCTTAGGACCAAAACTTAGAGCTTCTATTTTCCCAAGATCTGAACTCCCTATCTAGATCTTCCTTGACCAGGACCCTTCTTCCCTTCCCCTCATGCGTCTCTTGCACATAATACCTTCTTCGATCCCCATTCATGCGTCTCTTGCACGTAATCACTTCGGAAGGTTCTCCACTTGTCCCCTCATTTTCTTTTGTCAAAATGAATCTGTGGGTTCCACGTGGTTTCAACTTGGGGATTGTGAAAGGGTAGCTATGATACTTTTGGTTGAAAACCTATGCAGTCCTAGACATATATTCTATACCTATATTCATGGAGGGTGGTTGGTTGTTCAACTACCAACCCCCTTCTCATTAATTGATTTGTCTTGAAACCAGGAAAGGGAAATTTTTTATTATTTCCAAATTAAATATCTCGGCAATGAGATTTGGGTCATCTTAGCATAATAAACCCCCTCAATAAGCTCCCTCATTCTTTCCTATAGTGGTATCATGGACATTACTTTAAGGTTTCACCCCATAGTCAGTTTATTGGCATTTCCAATCAAATATACTATAATTACAATGTTTATATGTCGTTGCATGGAAATAATAAATCATGATTAATTACAAGCTAGCGAAGCAGGGGTATTACATCCACCCACTCTGATACGATCCTTACACCATCACCAAGGCTATGGATGATAATGATTTTGGATCAATCATTCCCCATTTCCATGGCTTTCACCCCATGTTTAATGTGGAACTACTTCGACCATATTTTCCACCTCTCCTAGACATTTCATACATGTCGAGCACTTGGCTCCCATAGAAATAAATCTTGACTGCATTGAATAGGCGATGGTGGATCAGATCATGGACACCAATATGAAAGGCACCTTCCCAAAAAAAATATGACTCTATCGGTTCATCAAAGCAGGGCAACTTCTTCACCAGGGAAAGTGGCTCACCAGGAGTAAGATTCAATAGAAGTTTCTCCATATGATGGAGGAAATTGACACAATGGGGACCATTTCTTCCTAAGGGAGAGGATTTATCTAGGTGGTCACTAGTGACCACCCATATGTTCCAATAATTCATAATGGTTGAACATATTGACAGTTTTTCTGCAGTTTTTCAGGTCATAAACTTACGAAGCCGTTTTGAGGCCCTAAACGATGTTTTTTTGGGAATGACAACACCTAACATGTCCACAAATGCAAATTCTAGGCCATTTGGAATGTGTACTTCTTGGCTAGTCCTTTCCAACGGCTTACCGAGCCCCCCAAACATATATCGTATACAAAATTTATGCCCCAGGGAAGTTGACGTATCAACTAACCACATCGAGGCCCACAAACCTTTTAACATTTCATCTTTTGGGGTTAGGGTTTTGGATGTTTAGGGTTTTTTCATTGATGTTTTTTGTTAAAATGCCTTTTTAGCCTCTTTTCCATCAACTTCTTGTGAATGAGGGTATCTGACACATCTCTCTCTTCATGGATAAGCTACCACCATTCTAGATAGTTTGTGTGCTTTGCATTTTACAATATTTTGTATTCCAGATAGCCATTCATAGAATCTAAGTTTAATTTTATTATTCTTGCAATATCTCTATGTGTTTCTTTGTTATATATCTTCTTTCATGTCATTCTAAATATAATATGGATCACTCAGTAAGACCTGTATAGGCATTTCAATACCTTCATACACATAGTACTTCTGAAGTTCACCTGCATGCTTCATAATTTATGCATTTCACAACATCATCATACCCTTAACTTTCATGCTTTAGCACCTCTCCTTGCTTCATACCTTAGACAAAGCTTCAAAACCTAGTCATATTTAGGATCCATTCCCTAGAGAACATCATAGCATTATTTCAAGAATATAATTCCAAACTGAAGCATCACAACCTCAAAACAACACACTTTTCATAATCATAGACCCTAGTCCTTCATGGAACACCCTTAAAAATCCAGGAAAACCTCCTCCTGGACACCTTTAGAACCCAAGAATACTCCCTATCTCCTCTTGTACACCTCATATATCTTTTGTGCACTTGTACTTTCTCTTCTTTCTTATATACTCTTCAAATGTGCACATTTGTCTTATATTTATAGTGTTTCCACATTCCCTTATGGGACCGACTTGTAAAACTGGTTGAGTTGACCTGTAATTTCTATCTAGGTTGACTTGATAGAATCTTTAATATATCCTCATTCCTATGGAGTTAGAGGGATTTCCATATACTATTGGATAATAATATTTTTAACCATATATCTTATGCTCCCATTTGAGCTAGGTATTCAAAGTAAAAAGTCCTTCAAAGATAGGGTATCCAAACTGAGCATCAAAAATCCAAAAACAATATTTCCAACGGGCTATTTGGAAAACACTAGATTGGGAGTCAAACTGTGAATATTCATGGAGGGTAACTGGAAATATTATACAACTAACTATTATGTTGCTTATATGATATTGACCTATGTGATATATGCGCAGGATATATGGAAATCCTTGTAAACTCTCCAATAGATGGGTGTGGAACATAACTAGAAAAAGCTCAATGGAGATGTGGAGTCTCAACTGAGGCATGGAGTCTCTAATTGTAGAATATATGGTTTTATGATTTGGGGGTGCCTAGTAAGGTGGGATGACCTTACTCCCCAACAACTAATTCTTCCATATGCCGAACTAAGCTAAGGTAAAATTTAAAATATGCCATGGTTGAATTAATTCATAAAATTAATTACCCACTTTTAAGGGGCTCCTGAACATATTAATATGTTATTAAAAGATGATTTAATTATTAAAGGAAAATAGATAATTAAAAAAAAGAGGCAGTGACGCCTCAAAAGGGAGGTGATGAATAATCAATAATTTATAAAATGAAATACATAAGAAAAATGTTATTTTTTCATGGAGGGGGTGAGGTGGCTATCCTCACGGGCTCTTTAAATAGATATGAAAATCCTTGGTTTTGCGGGTAACCTAGAGTGTACAGATATTCTACAGAAATTCTACCAGCATGGAAAATTGAACATGATGGTAAGTGTGATCTTAAAGAAAGCCATATTGATTATAGATATTTTCTAGTGGATGGTAAAATCCAGGTTGTTTATATTTTGTATCTTACACTGGTTATGAGCTCACACAGCTCATAGGTCTCAAGGAAATAAGTTTTTCCCTGAGTATGGCTAGCAGGAAACTAGTTGGCACCATGAGAATTGGCATTGGCAAGGGAATTTGGAACTGATAGATGGAGAATTGCTAAATCAAGGAGACTACTTACCTATCAGGTATAATTTCATTAGTATTTGTATTTTAGTTATTTCTAAATTGATTTTGTACATAAATTATAGTCACATGTGGATTTATGGCTATACTAACCTGATCACTATTATGAGAATAATTTGTTGCTTGTAGATATATGAGAATCATTATAAGAATGGATAACTCTATCGTGATCATTATTCTTTTGGTGTATGCCCTTAGTTTTATGACCTTTTATATTTATTCTAAATTAATCTCTTCTTCAACAAGATTGACCTCAATATATAGGTTAGCTTACTGGATTAGAAACCCAATTTTGCAAGAAAAATCGGAAAATATGACTTAAGATTCTACTTCATGGTTCTTAATATGAAAATTAGCTATTGTCCATGCCCAAATTTCTATTATCAATATATTTTCCTTATCTTTTCCTTCAGTATTATTGATGGGAAAGAGAAATAGCATATCTGATTGTGGAGAAAGGAGCCATTTCTTACTTGTCATAAAAGAAAAAAAGTTATTGGCCTATTTTTTCCCTTCATATAGGTTGTTACTCTCTACAAAACAAGTATCAAACAAAAAAGGAAGAAGAAACTCTAAAGGAATCGTGTATTTGTATTGGTGAGCCCAAATCTCGTGATCCTCAAAATGTGGTTTATGAACACATGAAGGATGTTAAAATAGCACCGCAGATCATGCATGAATCTAGGTTTGTTGAAGATGTATTTGGGGGATATTTAAGTTTTGAAGAGGCGATGGAGAGGCTCACCACCGAAGCTTCTCGAGAGAAGCTAAAGAAAGAGGAAGAATAAGACATATCCCCGAGGATCAAATAGTTCAAGGCCCTACTCCTCAAATATGAAAATAGAATAAAGTCAAAGGAACATAAAAAGAAGGAAAAAGAAGCAGAATTAGCAAGGAAAGATGAAGAGGTTGAATAGAGATACCAACAGAGGAAGAAAAAGGAAGCCGAGGAGAAGTAGACTAATTTGGAAAAGACCCGAGCTACAAAAATTCCCTCAAAAAAAAGTAATATAGGCAAAGGAGAAACTGGGAACACATAACAAATGGCCTTGGCTGCATAGGAAAGGGAGAGGAATAAGGAAGAGGAAGACAAAATTAATTATGCCAAAACCAAAGAGGATAGAGCCGCATCTAGCACCACTGTAGTGACATTAGGTATTGACACCAATATGATCAATACCAAAATAAAGGAATGCACCCCATTGGACAACATCCCAATGAGTTTATCATGCACTTCTGAAGGACTGGGTTTTGAAGGTGCAGTAGTCGTTGTGGGTGATTACTAATACAGTCACAAAAAAAGGGAAATCGAAAAAAGAACATCAAAAATAAAAAGAGGAAAATTCGATATAGGCCAAGAATCTCTTGAAAGGAACATCAAATGGAAATTTGGACCATAACTAAAGGATAATGTCATAAAAGCATCCTCGACACATAGTGCTTTTGTTGGTGTGAACATCGTGTCGGTCCATGAATTCGTAGGGGCACTAGATGTTGTGAAAGACAATATCACTGAGTTGGAGACGACTCTTGAAACCATCAAGGAGGCCATGGCTAGTTAGTAAATAAAAGAATCCCAACAAATAGAGAAAATCCATAAAGAGGATATGGAAATAAAACTTTAGATCCAAGACAAGGAGATAAGAGAAAAATTCAAAGAAACAACCTCCCTCAACCAAAAGGCTCATCTGCATGAGGTGGAAAAATTCAAAGATGCACATGACAAGGAAGCTATGCATATTAAAGAAGAACTTTATGAAATGAGAACTTTCAATGAAAGAAGTTAAAGGGAAGTTAGGAGGCTATAGTAGGACAATGATCTCCTAAAGAAAGCAGTAGAAGAAATGCAAATCCAGACAATTTCTCTGGAAGCTATAAAAGAAGAGGCCACCAAGAAAAATAAAAAACTTTGGAGCTCACAGAAGAGATTCTTCTACACTCTGAAAAAAATATTGAAGGCCAGATTTGATTAGGAGAAATTGAGTGTACAGGTGAAAGAAATGCACGAAAAATATCAAAAATCCCTAGAAGCCTACAATCGGGTCACAGAATGGCATGATGTCCAACAAAGCTTCCCCGAGACCCTACTTCTATATTCAAACAAGAAGAGAATCAAAGATCACCAATTGTTGAGTACAAGGATAACAACTATCGCAGATATATAGAGGACATAGGAACATGTCATCATAATGAGAAAAGAGCTATGGAGGTCTTCAGACAACCTACTTTGATGGTTCAGAATGGATATTTTGAGGGATCTAGAAAAGGTGTTGTCAATCCAAACAATGGTTGAATATGTAGAGATCAAAAGAAACCTCAATATCAAATCCATTGAGAAAACTGATAAAATCGACATAGAGGTTATAGAATCAATATTAATACAACCTACAATATCAATCTCGCTAACTGAATATTCTGTGTGATGTGTTGAGCGAAGCTTGAAGATGGAAATCATTACTTGCATTTGCAACAACGAGACAGACCTTGAAAGAACATGACTACATCGAGTGGAAAACATACTCTAAGACTTCAATACTTTGAAAGACTTCATAGATGAAAAATTTTAATCTCCAAGGCCCTCCTAATAATCTCATTATAACTGAATTTTTTGCAGATTAATCATTTCCTTTGTAATTATTGTAATTTATTAATCAGGAAAGGGAACTGAAGCGTCACTTCAACACCCTGACTGTTCGATATTTATAGTAATGTGGAAGACTCCTATCTGATTTCTATAAATGGGATTAATGCAAAATAATAAATGCTTTTTGTTTTTAGATGTAGCAAAACATTACTATTACTGCAAGTTAATTGGAACTAGAAAGATTTTTAAAAAATGTGGTGTTAATGCGTATGAATGTGATTTTTCTATTTATGCATGTTTACCTCTGTGATATGTGAATGTTGGTTTTTATGAACTACTTTTGAAATAACTTTCATATGATTACAGTTTCCATAATTTTCACTTTAAGTGCAGCGACAATATGATCAATTAGTGAATCAATTATTTGTTTCTAACTTATTGTATTGTTAAGCTTTCATGTTTCTTGCTTATATGAATTATTTATGTGCAAGTAATACAAACATTTTACTACACTTATATTTTAGTTTACTCCTGATTAGGATAGTAGAATAGAAGTACATATTAGGATTGTAGATACTCATCTTAGCCTAGAAATAATTCTTTAGAATTTTAATTCATCTGACAACCTTCGATTATCAGATTCATATTTAGTTAGTTAGTTAGTTAGTTTGGTAACTAGGCCATAATATGGTCATAGACACTACTCCAAATGAGAGTGGGTCTAATTGGGACCCACCATCGCATTCTCCTTTACCTTCTTGAATGGGTCATTCTGGCCCGTCAAAATAAATGGTGCTAGAAAGAGGGCCATAGAACTAAATGGCTATAAAGAGAAGCACAAACCCTTCCCATTCAATTTTTCAAGTTAGCAATTTCTTATCCAACGATTCCCATCCACCTTATTATGATCATGCTACACTTCCCTCATTGTATGATGTGAATACATTGGCTCAGGCCAGTACTCACAGTGTTTCCACTCATCTTGAGTCTGTGTTTTCTTCGTATCTACCCCACATATTAACCATCCCAGAGGTTAATACCATTCTGAGGTAGTCTTAGGAACATTTGAACCATGCCTTAACTATACAACTGAGAAAATAGATGGGACAACTTCCCATTGACTATTCACTTCCTCAAGTTCAGGAAGTTCAGGAAGCCACCATCACTAACTAGAGAACGTTCGAAACTATCTTCCTAAAGAATTTTGGAGAAAATAAGACATCGAAAAATCTAGTTCTAGAATTGTCAAGAGTCAAAATGGATTCTAAGGAGCATGTGAATTATTACAATAAACGGTTCCTTACTCTACTAAGATGCATCCCACAAGCCTCTAAACCCACTGAATACATTTACATTGAATTATATACCTATGGTCTACCTATGTCCATGGAGATGTTTTTAAAGAATGATGAGAAATCCACCCTTGAAGAATACTTCCATGAAGCCATGAAAGTTGAAAAGAACATGATGAGTTTAAAAGGAAATCTTGGAGCAAAATCATCCAAAGAAAAAGGTAAAGGTAAAGAAATTATGTCCAAACCCCCAAAAGAGAAGAAGAATTATGATTCCTGTTGGAAGATTGGTTGTTGTCATTGATGTCAACCCTAGTCATGGGTTTTGGACCGCAAGATTGATAAAGGTATTTGGACATGAAGGACAATGTGTAGAAATTTTGATACAAATTAATGTATTCCTGCAATTCTCCTGATCTAACAATTTCCGCTACTGTTAAATACATAATCGCTTCTACTATTATTTTTGCAGATTAAATTAAACCATGATCACAACCATGAGCACAAAGTGAAATATCAATAACACACAAGACAAAATTTTTACCGGGAAAGCGTAAAGCTAAAAACCCCACTATCATATATTATGTATATCATGAATCATGAAACAATCTCATACAAAAATCTAATCCAAGAGCTCTCAGTACAATACAATTGTCTCACACTGTCATACACAAATCAGAAAATACATGTGCCAATTTCCGTGTCCAGACAACCTGCTTCCTCTGCACAATCTCTGCAATTCAAACTCTCACAATGAATTCAATTATTTCGAATTGCCTGGTTTGCACATGCTCATAAGCATATCCAATGCATGTGTGAACAAATCACAACAGATAGACAACTGTCCCTTTCACCCGTTATCTCAACTGGGTCTCCACTGGATATGACATGCATGTAGTTAACCGTGGTGAATCTTCAGTTGCATGTGAGTTCATTGATTAACTGAACTCTCACTAGTGCATGTTTAGTTACAACTAGTACAACTGATATTAAGTCACTTAACTACACTTATGATTCTGTTACAAATCCAACTCACTCAGTTATGAATGAGATAATAGATTAATATTTATTGTCTAATTTATTTAAGGGAAAAGTAAATAAGACACATGTTTCTTGTTGACTTTTCAACACTCCCTCTCAACAAGAAAGGGATTATCCTTCACCCCAATCTTGTCTCTATGATATTTGAATTTTCTCCTGGTGAGCGCCTTCGTCAGAATGTCCGCATCCTAATCTTCCATAGGAATGTATTGAAGCAACATGATATTCCACTGCACACAATCTCTGAGATGATGATACCGGATATCTATATGCTTAGATCTGTCATGAAATACGGGATTAATTGAGATTTTAATGCAACTTTGATGATCACAATAAATCACTGTCGGATCTAAATGAGAACCAAACAAACCAACCAAGATCTTCCTCATCCAGATAGCCTCACATGTAGCTTGAATCATTGCCATGTATTCCGCTTCCGCTGAACTAAGTGCCACAGATCTCTGTTTCCTGTTGTACCAAGAAACAATTGTAGATCCGATACTAAAGATCCCTCCTGATGTGCTCTTTCTGTCCGTTGGGCTGCCCGCCCAATCTGCATCCGTGAAGCCATGCAACTTCACCTCATCCATCTGTTTGTACCATAATCCATACTCAGATGTTCCCTTCATATATCTCACGACATGCTTACCCACCTTCCAAAAGATTTTGGTAGGCTTAACCATCGCTTGACTTAGCTGGTTAATCGCGTAGCAAATGTCCAGTCTTGTATTCACTAAATACATTAGCAAACCCACTAACTATCGATAGACAGTAGAATCCACTACCTCTCCAGAAGTAGCATCCTCTTTCCTCCAGTTTCCTGGAAGAGGAGTATTCATGGGTTTGCAGCCCTCCATGTGAAACTTACCTAGTATCTCTCTTTCATACTTTCCTTGAGACACAAAAAGTTCACCATCTCGCTACCATATTTCCAATCCAAGGAAATAATGAAGAAGGCCCAAATCCTTCATATCAAACTCCTTTGCAAGGTCATCCTTGCATGAGTGTATCAACTGCTCATCACTAGTCAATATTAAATCATCAACATAAAGCACAATGATCAGAAGCTTACCCTCCACCACAATTTGGTATAGGTTTTCATTTGCTTCACTTTTGGTGAAGCCCAATCCGGTGAAATAGCTGTCTATCTGAGTGTACCAAGCACGGGGTGCTTGCTTCATCCCATACAGTTCTCTCTTGAGTCTGCACACATGTGACTCTCTGTCAAAGGTCTCAAAACCTTATGGTTGTTCAATGTACACTTCTTCCTCAATGATCCCGTTGAGGAACGCAGTTTTTACATCCATCTGATGAATGCGCCAGCCCATCTTCACTGAGATTGCAAGGATGTATCTTATGGAAGAGTACCTTGCGACAGGTACAAAGGTCTCATCATAATCTATCCCCTCGATCTGTGAGAAGCTCTGGGCCACAAACCTGGCCTTGTGTTTCTCCACACTCCCATCAGCACCTTGCTTTACCTTGTAGATCCATCTCGAACCTACCACTAATTTATTAATCGGTCTTGGGACAATTTCCCATGCACTATTTTTGACAATGGAGTCATACTCCTCTACCATAGCATCAACCCAAGTGGGGTCCTACACTGATTCCTGAAAGGAAGATGGTTCAGTCACAATATATTTTCTCATGAGAGCCATGTATCCAGCAAATCGATCAAGAGATTGTCTCTGTCTACGCTGTGCAGTAGGGGCTCCTACATTCTGTGCAACATCTAGTCTCAATCTGTCAGCTTCCGTGGTGTGTTTTTTGCCATTTCTGATGGATGGCTCTGCTTGAGTGGTTTCCTCCACTCCATGAACCTCCTCATGTGGCTGATCCACATCTTGAGACTCATCCTTGGGAACCAACAGTTCCTCTTTTGCATGCAAGTCTAGCTCCCTCTCAAGTGACAACCGCATGGCTTTCCCCTCATCGAATTTTATATCTCGTCGCATAACAGTCATCTTAATGATCGAAAAATAAAAATGATAATTATGGGGTCTTTCTTTGTACCCCACAAATATCCCAACTTCAACAGTCAGTTCCAGCTTCTTCCTGGCATCCTTGTTCATATGCACAAAAACAAATGAGCCAAAAAATTTTAAATGTGAAAATCCAGGTTTCTTACCAGTAAAAGATTCTTCAAGTGTACTCATGCCAAGTACTCTATGAGGACAACGGTTCTGCACATAAACCGTAGTATTGCATGCTTCCTCCCACAAATGCATTGGTAGGCCCTGATCATGCAACATCGCTCATGCTGCACCCACGATCGTTCTGTTCTTTCTCTCCGTGACCCCATTTTGCTGTGGGTTATGAGGTGCTATGAGTTCTCTTCAAATTATTTCTCTGCTACAAAAGTATTTGAATTCATTAGAGATGTATTCTCCACCATTATCGCTCCTTAGAGCCTTCACTTGCTTCCCCGACTCTTTCTCCAACAATGCTTTAAACTCACGAAACTTTGAGAATGTTTGATCCTTCTTCTGCATGAAGAATATCCAACATTTACGAGAAAAGTCATCAACAAAAATAACATAATACCTATGTTTTGTTGTTGAAGCAACTGAGAATGGTCCACACACATCCATGTGAATTCTCTCCAGGATCACCGAAGCATGATTCTCCTTTTCATGAAAGGTGGACTTTACATACTTCCCCAAGGTGCACCCCTTGCACTGATCTAACTGAGCAAGTGTTCCCCTTGGAAGTCCAGTAGATATCTGATGCATGATCTTCAAGGCTCCATGATGAAGATGGCCTAATCTCCTGTGCCATAATTTGCCTTCATCCCGGCTCACCACTTGTTCTGCCTTGCCTATCATTGCACCAAAGACGTCTACCTCCAGCATGTAGAGATTCTTAACTCGAATCCCTATCTTCTTGACTTGACCCGTTGCTTTATGTCACAGGTAGGATTTACCACTGCTAAAAACAACATCATAGCCTCTGTCCTCCAACATTGCAACTGAGACCAAGTTTTTCTTTAGAGATGGAACATGCATAACATTTTTCAATTGAAATGGTTTACCTGACTCCCTCTGAAAGGTAATGGTACCAATACCAGTTGCACTGTATCGTCCATCATTGCCCATCTCTATATGCATTCTGAGATATTTCTCCTGTAAGTCAATGAAATATTCTTTATCTCTTGTCATGTGGAATGAAGTGCCACTATCCAAATACCACACCGATCCTGATGCACTTGAAGCCATGCATGCGATCAAAGAAAAATCAAGCTCAAATTGTGAGACAAGAGCCTCACTAGTTGCAAATCCAACAACCGTCTTGTTCTTCTTCTTCTGTGGACAGTTAGTAGCGAGATGCCCATGTTCGTGACAGTGAAAACACTTCACTTTGGACAAATCCAGCTTCTTGACTTTAGACTCAGATTTTGATTGGAATTTCTTCCCTTTCCCTTTCCTTGCCTTGGCAGTCAAAGCACAATCCTCTTCATCATCATGCTTTGATGAAGATCCATCTCTGGTGTTCCACCTAAACTTCTCTTGCACTATATCCAACCATAGTCATTCCCAATCCGACAAGTTTTCCCTTCTATTGATAGAGTCTTGATAACTGTGCCAACTCTTGGGAATCCCTAGGAGTGCCAAGCTCACCAAATCATCAACAACGACTATTATTCCCACACTTTCAAGCTCATCCCGACATTGGAAAAATTTCATGAGATATTTTGGAATGGTGTCGCCTTTCTCCATCTTGATCTTCCTGAGTTTATCTTTGAGCACCAATTTCCTATGGTCGCTATTTTTTTGGAACAGATCTGTCAAAACCTTCCACATTGCATATGGTGTGGTTTTCCCATGGAAACTTGAGACAATGTGGTCTCGTACTCCCTCCAACATAATCCTCCTCGCCTTTGCTACTTTCTTTTGCCATGCATCAAGATTTGCAGTATTTATTGCATTCGGCTTAGGAACATCTGCGTCAATGTAACCCTTCAAGCCATTGTCTTCGAGCACTGCTTCCATCCTGTCCTTCCAAGCAATGTAGTTCGAGCTTCCCTCGAGTGCATACTCCAACCTCAAGCCATTGAAAGAAATTTTTGATCTTGAATCAAGTGTCGCACCAAGAAAATCTTGCAAATTCAAATGTTATCCAACCCAAAAATCAACTACTACACTTTCCTCTTGCCCTGGGAAGTTTGCACCCTGCCTTTGTATAGCCTGCGAACTTGCCTGGGAAGTTTGCACCCTGCTTCACTGTAGGGTGAGGAAAGTTTGCACCCTGCTAGTATATTTTCCTACAAACTTGCCTATGAAGTTCGCACTGTACTCCACTGTAGGGTGAGGGAAGTTCACACCTTGCTAGTGTATTTGCCTATGAGAATGCCAATGAATTTCACACCCTGCCTTTGTCTAGGGTGCGAGAATTACTGTTCCTGAAAATGACGGAAGTTTTCAGTACTAGGGTTCGCACCTAGCTAGAGACGGGACCTGCGAGAATGAAATAATGTTTGCACCTCAATTTCGTGACTCCGTGGCCTTCCGTGGCTTTGATACCATGTAGAAATTTCGATACAAATTAATGTATTCCTATGATTCTCCTAATCTAACAATTTCCACTACTCTTAAATACATAATCGCTTCTACTATTATTCTTGTGGATTAAATTAAACCACGATCACAACCATTAGCACAAAGTGAAATATCAATAACACACAACACAAAAGTTTTACCAGGAAATCTTAAAGCTAAAAACCCCACTATCATATATTATGTATATCATGAATCATGAAACAATATCATACAAAACTCTAATCCAAGAGTTCTCAGTACAATACAATCGTCTCACACTTTCATACACAAATCAACAAATACATGTGCCAATTTACGTGTCCAGACAACCTGCCTCCTCTGCACAATCTCTGCAATTTGAATTCTCACAATGAATTTGATTATTTCAAATTGCCTGGTTTGCACATGCTCATAAGCATATCCAATGCATGTGTGAACAAATCACAACAGATAGCCAACTGTCCCTTTCACCCGTTATCTCAACTAGGTCTCCACTGGATCTGACATGCATGTAGTTAATCGTGGTGAATCTTCAGTTGCATGTGAGTTCACTGATTAACTGAACTCTCACTAGTGCATGTTTAGTTACAACTAGTACAATTGATATTAACTCACTTAACTACACTTATGATTCTATTACAAATCCAACTCACTCAGTTATGAATGAGATAATAGATTAATATTTATTGTCTAATTTATTTAAGGGAAAAGTAAATTAGACACGTGTTTCTTGTTGACTTTTCAACACAATGCACATGCATATACAACACCCATAAATGGATATTATACATCATGTTGTTTCCATTGGTATGTGGCACGTCATGTGGATCCTCATGGTTGAGGAGAAATGAATTTTTTGAAGATGACAAAGTGAATTGAAGAAGGAAGTACATGTAGGCCCTGAAGATAATTAAAGAAAAGAATTACAAAATAAGAAAGTGTCAGGTCGGTCCTAATGTTAAAATGAAGTGACATAAATGGTATAAATAAACATCATTATACATTCATTTAATACAATTCGAATTTCAAAGGAAATAAGAAGAAAAGAAGGCCGGAATTCAAGGGAGGATGAAGTCTTTTGGTGATGTGTTCTAAGGTATGTTATTTTCAAGTCATATTACCATTTTTGCTATAACATTTTTTCTAGAACGATTCAGATGGTGAAATCGCTATGGTATTGAGAAGACATATCAATGTACCTTTTGTAAAAATTTCATCTCTTTATTCTCTATAATTATGGAGATACACTCTGTGGAAGATAGGGTTGGTGACCAATCCTGAAGCTAGTCAATAAGCAGGTGTTCCGGGTAAAACAATCATAAATTATTCATAGAGAATCCAAATGAAGTGGGAAAAATTTCATTGGAAATATTACGGACGGTAGTTTCTTGTGTGTGAGTTTCAAAATCGGATGTTAATTATTGAGCGCGGGACATTCTGTGCAAGTTCACTCTCCTGAATAGACCAGAATTGAATAAAGTCTACCATTATTTATATAACCTCTTTTTGGGGAGGATTCAAGGAGTGAAACTTGGAGGAGTTTCATAGAATACATTGAGTAATATTATCTATAGAATCATAGTACTCCAAGAATTGAAGAATTGCAGAAATTGAAGAAGTCTCAGGAAGCATTATCAGGTTCTATGTGATGATTGGTTGATGGTGATGATGTAATGTAAAGTTTTATTATCTCTCATATATTCTTGGGTGGAAGGAAGGGGCAAGGATGGATGTTTCAACTCTCTCTTGATATTGGAGGACTGTATCTTCCTCTTGGAGGTTTATCCCTCCCTTTACATTTGGAAGTTGTAGCTACCTTTGGAAGTCATTACTTCCCTTGAACAATAACTATTGATTATTTCTCATATATTGTGCAT
>ML781446.1:319992-346572 GCA_009831015.1 Picea engelmannii
AAAATTTTTGGACATAAGACAATTAATTGCAGAATCAATGAAAGGAACACATACACAAGAAACATGAATGGTGTAAATAGAAGATATGGAAATAATCATGGATTTGTCAACATAAGTTATAATTCATTTTCCCCATTGATGGAAAAAAATATTGCATGCTAAAAATGTAATTATCTTGGTCACAAAACACGAGAATGCAGATATATGAATGAAGATGTCCCTATGCCAACCACAGTATGGAGAAGGAAAGAGATTCCAAACAATGAATATGGTCGAATAGCATTGACCGTTGAATAATGTAAAGAAGAAGATGAATGGTACATAGACAATGGATGTTCTTCACACATGACCGGGGATCAAGACAAATTCATCAGCTTGAAGAAAATGGGTGGCAATGTTGCATTTGGAAATGACTCATCTGCCAAAATACTTGGAGAAGGAGTAGTAGAGATTGCAAGAAAAAATGTAAAAGCAAAGAATTTTCTGTTGGTTGAAGACTTGAATCATAATCTACTCAGTGTTAGTAAAATGTGTGATCAAGGATACACTCTTACGTTTGATTCCCGAAAATGTAAAATCAAAGAAAATAACTCAGGAAGATTGGTTGCAACTGCAACAAGAAGACCGAACAACATATACATCCTAGACATGAAGAAGAGAGAGAATACAAAAGCCACACAAAAGAATTCTAAGGAAGAAAAATTCCCAAAGACCAAAAATAAGGATGAAGTATTATTGAGTGCCACATGTTTAGGGGGAGAAACCCCAATAAAGAGAGTTACATTTTTCCATTAAACTCAGGGGGAGAAGCCCTAAACTTTTCCATTGATGTCAAAGGGGGAGAGAAATTGGGATCATGATGATAGGGGGAGCATGAGTGTTTCCATCAATGACAAAGGGGGAGATTGTTGGAAGATTGGTTGTTGTCATTGATGTCAACCCTAGTCATGGGTTTTGGACTGTAAGATTGATAAAGGTATTTGGACATGAAGGACAATGCACATGCATATACAACACCCATAAATGGATAGTATACATCATGTTGTTTCCGGTGGTATGTGGCACATCACGTTGATCCTCATGGTTGAGGAGAAATGAATTTTTGAAGATGATAAAGTGAATTGAAGAAGGAAGTACATGTAGGCCTTGAAGATAATTAAAGAAAAGAATTACAAAATAAGAAAGTGTCAAGTCGGCCCTAATGTTAAAATGAAGTGACAAAAATGGTATAAATAAACATCATTATACATTCATTTGATACAAGTCGAATTTCATAGGAAATAAGAAGAAAAGAAGGTCGGATTTCAAGGGAGGTTGAAGTCTTTTGGTGATGTGTTCTAAGGTATGTTATTTTCAGGCCATCTTACCATGTTTGCTATAATGTTTTTTTCTAGAATGATTCAGATGGTGAAATAACTATGGTATTGAGAAGACATATCAAGGTACCTCTGGTAAAAAATTCAGCTCTTGATTCTCTATAATTATGGATATACACTCTATGGAAGATAGGGTTTGTGACCAGTCCTAAAGCTAGTCAATAAACAAGTGTTCCGGGTAAAACAATCATAACTTCTTCATAGAGAATCCAAATGAAGTGGGACAAATTGCATTGGAAATATTATGGACTGTAGTTTTGTGTGTACGAGTTTCAGAATTGGGTGTTAATTATTGAGCACGAGGCATTCTGTGCAAGTTCACTCTCATGAATAGACCAAAATTGAATAAAGTCTACCATTCTTTCCATAACCTCTTTTTGGGGAGGATTCAAGGAGTGAAACTTGGAGGAATTTCATAGAATACATTGAGTAATATTATCTACAAGATCAGAGTACTCCAAGAATTGAAGAATTGCAGAAATTGAAGAAGTCTCAGGAAGCATTATCAGGTTCTATGTGATGATTGGTTGATGGTGATGATTTAATGTAAAGTTTTATTATNTCTCATATATTCTTGGGTGGAAGGAAGGGGCAAGGATGGAGAGTTCAAATCTCTCTTGATATTGGAGGATTGTATCTTCCTCTTGGAGGTTTATCCCTCCCTTTACATTTGGAAGTTGTAGCTACCTTTGGAAGTCACTACTTCCCTTGAACAATAACTATTGATTATTTATCATATATTGTGCATGGTGTATTATGGTGTATTGGTGTAACTCTTATACTATTGTTCATTGCTCATTGGATATAGTTGAATGGTTTAAGTATAAGTTGAAAAATGTTTTAAATTGTACTTGATACTGATTCACCCCCCTCTCAATATCAACAATTCCATGGATATGGAAGCTCTCTAGATGAATTTTAAGAAACTCTCCAATGATATGCTATATTTGAAGAAGAGTGGTGGAGAAGGATATTCTAGCTAGAATAATTTTTTTAGATTTCCTCCCAAGAAAGATAAAAACACTCCCCCAACTAATAAAACCAACCCTTCTCATACATATGGTATTAAAATGGAATACATTTTCCAAGCCTTACAAACCTAGGAAACAGAAAACATGACTAGAGTCAACGATGAATAAGAGGAGAATCAGGAACAACAAGAACAACCTTAGGAGTCCCAAGAAACTAAAGAACAATAACTGAATTATTTCTGGGATATCGCTTATGGTGGGGAGGAAGAAGAGACAAAGGAAGTACAGATGTCCCAAAATGGTGTGACCACTAGAAGTGAAAGAAAAAACACCTCATTTGACACCCCAAACTCTTCTAATACACCTGCAACTACCACCTCCAGTACCAAACAAGCCTTGTCTCTAGCCAATGCCACTACTCCCAATCTTCTGAAAAAAACACCCTCCAACCACAAAACTATTGATCAAAAACTTAAAAACAATGTTTCATATATGACCCCAACAAGATTAGAATATGATTTCCTGGAAGATATGAAGAAAAATAAAGCCAACATATGCATGTTTGATCTTATGAAAATCCCACAAATTCAAGATAATTTAATTAAAACTCTACATGAAAAGGCTTCCACTAGCACTAAAGAAATAAATGTAGGGACAAAAAAAGGAACAAACAAAGCAATCCCATCTATCGAAGATACTTCATCTAAGAGTCAGGTAGCTACAAATGCATCCTTAACTGGAAAAAGGTCAAGTTCCACTACCCCACCTTTCCTCATTACTTTTGAAATTCTTAATAGGAATGTTCATAACTGCATGGTAGAATCGAGAGCCTCTTCAAATGTTATGCCTCTTAAAGTGTGTGAAAAAGCTTAATGTCAAACATGAGGCATATGGCATTCAAATTATACAGTTGGATAGGACCAGGGTCAAATTTATTGGGGAAATAAAGAATGTTTTTATCAAAATGTCTGCTAATCCTAAAATTCATCAAACTATTGACATTATTTTTGTAGACATACCTGATAATTATGGCATGCTTCTAAGTAGAGATTGGTCTATTGTGTTGAATGGATATTTTTTTACTGATTGGTCACATTTATGGCTCCCTTTCATTGGAAAACTTAATCAGAATAGAATTGATAGAGAGAGATACATGAAGCATGCATTGACTGATTTGAACAACCCAAATGAACTTGTAATGTTTAACAATTCAATTTTGGTAAATTATTCATATGACACATTTTTGGGGAATTACACATCGAAAACTTTTTCTTTTGCGGAATCTGATACACAATCTGAAATCCTTCATTGCACTTAGATTGTTGAACCCAAATGTAATATAGTAGATCAAAATAGCATTGCTTCTAGTGTACATTTTAACATAACCCCCAAAGATAGATTAGATATGTTCATTAACTCTATTAAACCCACTAATCCTAAAAAAATGAAAGCTTAAAATCAATTATTGAACCCAAAAAGGGAGATCCTAATATGTGGACGTTATTTTTTGATGGATCTAAATATTTAGAAGGTGCATGTGTTGGTTGCATACTCAAATATCCAAAAGGAAATAAAACATTAATTGCATGCAAATTAGAATTCCAATGCACCAAAAATACTATCGAATATGAATCTTCATTACAAGAATTGAAAAAGGCAGTAGACTTAAAAGAAGAGAAAATTAAGGTATTTGGTGATTATGAAATTGTCATAATATAGGTAAGGAACACCATCCATTTTATTTCAAGTCATCTAAAACATTATTATCAGTTAGAGGTATGAGAACTAATCAAGTCTTTTGCTGCATTTAATATTAGTTATGTTCCTCATTCATTGAATTGTGATGATGACTTACTAGTGAATGTTGCATCTAAATTAATACCTTCAGATGGATTGATGCCTAACACTTTCTCTTTTGAACTTTTGTATAGGCATTCAATTCCAAGAAACATCACTAGTTGGATAGCCTTTGATGATGATCAATTTTTTTTTATCTTATTTCACCTCAACGACACATTCAAAGACTCTGTTATTGATGAAGGTCAACATGATCAAATGATGAACACTAATGATACTGATCAAGCTCAACCAAAAGATCAATCTGGTTTAACCAACAATATCCCCAAGAATGTAGTGAGACTGGAGAAACTTTATGATCTCCAAGATAAGTTCAAGAAAACAACAAACTACAAAACCAACAACTCATCAATGCAGTTTGAAGTGGTAAATCTGGGAATGAACACTACACCTCAAAATATCAATTTTGGAAAGAATTGTTCTCTTGAATAAAAAAAATCTTACATCAAACTATTCAAGGAATATAAACACTTCTTTTCATGGACATATGAATACCTCAAGACGTATGACACCAAAATCATACAACACGTTATTCCAATGAAGCCTCAAACAAAACCTTTTCAACAAAAGTTAAGGAAGATGCATCCTAGTCTTGAGCCTCAGGTCAAAGTAGAGTTGAATAAGTTGTTACATGCTAATGTTATATTCCCAGATAGACATACTCAATGCATCTCTAACCTGGTACCAATGAGGGAAAAAAATGGAGATATAAGGCTATGTATTGACTTCAGTAACTTGAATAGAATCTCGTTGAAAGACAACCAGCCAGTTCCCCCTATGGAGAAAATGTTGCAATGTGTATCTAGCTCTGAAATGCTCTCCCTTTTAGATGGTTTTTCTGGCTATAATCAAGTCCTAGTTTCCCATGATGATCAATTGAATACTGCCTTTCAGACTAAATGGAGAATGTATGCTTACAGGAAGATTCCATTTGGTTTGATCAATGCTGGAGAAACTTTTCAAAGAGAAATGAATATCACCTTCATAGGCCTACTTGGAGAGTGTGTTGTGGTGTATCTATATGATGTTACTATCTTCTCCAGGGATAAAAAATACCATATAACCCATTTGAGGAGAGTATTCAATAGATGTTGAAGGTATGGTATTTCCTTCAATGCCAAAAAATATGTGTTTGTAGTTGATGAGGGCAAGCTATTGGGATTCATAGTTTCAAAACATGGTATGAATATTGAACCTGAAAGGACAAAAAATATTGCCAATATCCTCCTCCCCATAAAAAAATACTATGTAGTCCTTCTCAGGGAGAATAATTATTTTGAGAAGATTTATCCCTAGCTTTGAAGAAACAATAAAACCCTGCAATACATGATAAAGAAAAATATAGAATTCAAATGGGGATCTAAACAAAAAGAGTCTTTTGATAAAATTAAAGCAGGAATCGTATGAGATCCTACACTTTTAAGCCCATATTTCAATCAAGAGGTTATTCTCTATACTTTCACTTTGTACATTGCATTCACAACTATTCTAACAAAAAAAAATCAAGAAGGAGATGAGTTTCCCGTCGCTTTTATGAGCTCAGGGTTACAAGGAGTAGAATTGAATTACCCAGAGGTGGACAAACATGCCTATGTTGTATTCAAAGCTGTAAAACACTTTAGACCCTATTTGATAAAATCAAAGACCAAGTTCATTGTCCCTTATCCTATAGAAGGATCTGGGGGAGAAAAGAGCTAACTGGATAACAACCTTACAATAATACAACCTAGACATCAAACCTGCCAAAAGTTTCAAAGGAAAGGGGTTATGTAAACTGATGGTTGAATCGACAAATGATGAAGTACAAGAATTTGACTTGTTTCAAGACCAAGAGCTGCTTGAAAAAGAAGTGTGCTACATCGCAATTAACTCATACCAATGGTATTATGAAATGAAATATTAATAAACTCATGGGTCAACCCCACATTATCTAGAACCTAAGAAGAAAAGAGTTGTTAGACTCAAATCAACTCAGTATCAGATCATTCAAGGAATGTTGTCCAAGAAGAATTATGATGGTTTTTTCCTAAGATGTCTTGAGAAGAGAGATGCAAAAATTGTTCTACCTGAACTTTATGATGGTCTGGCTGGTGGGAATTTTGGAGGTGACACCGCTGCTCACAAGATCCTCAGGGAAAGCTACTATTGGCCTACTCTTTTCAAATATTCTGACGCATATGCAAGAAAATTCCTATAATGTCAAAATTTAGTTGTAAGAGAAAATAAAGATGCCTTCCCCTTGCAACCCTTGATTATAGAACACCATTTTTTATAATGGGGGATGAACATGATCGGGGAAATTAACCCCAACTCCTTTTAGTTGTAGAAATATATTTTATAGCCACAGATTATTTCACCAGATGGATGGAAGTATTTCCCATGAAGACAATCAATGACAACCAGGTGACATCATTTCTTGAATCTCATATTATCACTATACTTGGATTCGTTGAGTCCTTAGTTTTTGATAATTCCAAGTATTTTTATTCTTTGAAATTAACTAAATATGCTCTTTAATGAAACATTAAAGTTAAATATTCAACAAACTACTATCCACGGGGAAATGGGTTGGATGAGTCAAAAAATAAAAACCTGATCAAAATCATAAAGAAATTTTTCAATGATCATCAAAGGATTTGGCATCTAGCCCTCCAGAATGCCCTTTGGGCCGGCAGAGTAACACCCAAGTCCTCTATTGGTAATTCTACCTTCTTTCTAGTCTATGGGCATGAAGCAACTTGTCCTACCCATACCTTCCTTCCCTCCCTACAACTTTCTCAATCTGTCCAAGATGAAGCATGCCCTGTAATGCAAGATAGGTTGAACATGCTGCTTAAACTGGAAGAAGATAGGGAAAAATCCAAAATGAATTTAACATGACATCAAGCAATAATTAAAAAGTGGTTTGATAAATCATCCATGGGCAATAAATATTTTCAAGAGGGAGATATTGTTCTTAAATGGGACAAATCAAATGATCTTAAAGGTAGACATATGAAGTTCCAAAAGTTGTGGTTGGGCCCATATCTAATTTTCCATAAATTTGGTCCTGGAACATTTAAACTCATAACATTGGAGGGAGACGAGGAGGAGCTCCCTGTCAATGGTCAAATCCTCAAATGATACTTCTCTTGATCACCCCCGGTGGTGTATTCTTGTACATAATAAGATCCTTTTTTGGATTTCGATAAAATAAAACTTTTTTTTTTTTTTTATTCTTAGCACTTCATTTTCTTTCCACAATTTAGCTCTTGCTAACCTATTTTTCATCTGAATTACTCAAGTTGTTTTTCAGGCCTAGTAAGCATGTTACAAGCGGATGGCTAGTTAGGTACTAATTATTATGATGAAATGTATTGTATTTGGTTTTGAACAATTTAATATGACTTATGGTTAGACTTTAAGAGAAGAACTCATCATTCTTTGTTTCAAAAGATCACCAACTATACATGACACGTGGATAAGTCACTAGAGTCAACAAGAAACTAGTTTCTCATGTGGCTATTCTCATATTCAACTCATTGTTCAAAGAAAAATGATACAATAACAATTCTTGTGTCTTTAGGATAATTCTTGTGAAGCCTCCCCGTCCCATAACTTCTTAACCTTAAGGTAAATTTGTTGTAAAATAACCCATGAAGTTAAATATTGAATGAGACCTGATTATCAAAGTGACTCTTGTATCACCCCACTTCCTTCACACCCTACATGAAAATGCATATATTTAACCAAAATATAAAAGGGTGGACACATACTGAAATAATAAGGAATTTGAAAGCACTATTGTTAGTGTGGGAAGTATAAGTAAACCCATCAGGGATATGGACACTCGTTGGAAGCAGGTCTATGCTTGTATGATACCAAGGAAACTTTATCAGGGCTATGGATGCTCGCTAGTAGTGAAGCAATGCTAGGAAAAAAGAGATAAGGAACACAATGTGGTCTTAAAACAATCAAATATCAGCCTTTGTGGTGTTCTCCCCCTCCCATATTCTCTAAGTAAATCAATTTTTCCCATCCTTAATGCTTACCCTTGAACTATTTTGAAGAGCACCGGACACAGTAATGATATCCTTATATTTTATAAGGAGCAGTTTTTGTGGGGTCCATGACATTGGTTAGCCTGTAACTTTGGTGATACATTTGACAACCTAATAATAATTATCTAGTGGTTATTTTGAGAAATAGATAACTTGTTCTCCCATATAAGTCGCCATTTGTTGTGAGAACACAACAACTCCACCAAAAATATCAGTTTTGGTGGAGGCCCATACTACCAAATGTTTCACAAGGCACTACTCTTTACTCACCTGGTTATTTATTCACCTATAGAATCAATCTCTTGCATATGGTCATCTGAACCAAAATGAGTAAACTTTTCACCAGTCTTCAATTTCATCATCCTGGACCCTTTGTACACTATCATTCGGGCCTTACCCCACCCATTTTTATTCACACAACCTTAGTATTTGTCTTTTCTTCGTCACACCTTTTTCCCGATCTATATTTCTCTCACTTCAAAATATCGATGACGACGTATCATAACGTCATCTTTTGGGGAAACATAGATTGAAATGATCTTTCATATGTTTATCTCGCATCACTGATGATGACTCATCCCTTTTCGCAAATCCATGTCATAATCCAAGAGGCTTGATGGGATTGGATATTGTATGCACATCAACATGATTACTCGCATTGGTCCCATATCCCTGTCATTTCATAATACCACCCTCGTACTCACATGTGGAACGCTCTTACTGGCTGGTCCTTTTTGGCAAATCCTTTTTTGTCATCAGTAAAACTCGTAACACACATCTGCTATTGTCCTACACATCGCTGATGACGAAGTTATTCCTTCAATTCATCGACAACCAAGATTTATTCCATCCTATAGTTGAGGATTTGTATTGTGTGATTGGATCTATGACCATTAAAAGCTTATTACAAACCCTTAAGTACTCTCATTAATATTTAATGATGTTTTGAGAGTTTTCTTCGTTGGAGGATTGTTCATGATCATTGTCAACATATCTTACCACCACAAAATGTCGACGACGAAAACCTTTCGATGATATCGTTCTTTCATCAGTCTCACTCCTCCAGTGATATAGTTAATGATCATAACCTCTGAACCACCTACGACTACATTCATATCACCACATACTCCTATGAACGAGTCTAAGTTGTAATGCATTTATTCATTAATTGCACTCAATATTGGAGGGAATTTGGGAATGTTTAAAAGTTATCGAGACTTAATATTTTCTCACTTGTTAATATTATCACTAAGGAAGATATGTGCTACAATGGCGAAGGTATGACCTCTTGCTCCATTTATTATTGTCTTTGGTCTACGAGTAAGTTTTTTACACATCATTTAGTGGTTGTTATCTATATCACAGTAATCATGCTCTTAATCGCTAAATTTTATGTTTTACGTAGGTGGTAAAAAAATGTCCCAGATGTTGACAAGAAAGGGGGAAATCCAAACCTCTGGGGTGCCTGTTCTTGCCTCTATCCCAGAATCCTTCAATGTTTTCGATACAAAAAAACATGATGGAATGGAGCACTACCTCAATTATGCTGAGATTTTGGATATGTTCCTGAGTGAAAGGTTTCCACCTGACGACCAAAACATCGATGAGTACAGGAACATTCTCAAAAGTGACATTCCCATGATATTTTCTCACCCAGAGATCTTCCCTTACAACGACATTTCCAAATGGTGTTTTTCATATATGAAAAAGGATACATGATTAATAGTCAATGCTTCAGACCTCCCAATTGCATCAATCAAATTGGAAGACGTCCAAGCAATATACAAGACCTTGGAACCCATGGTTTCTCTAAATGAGGCATTCTTGGACAAGTTTGGGTACGAGCATGAAGATTTCGAAACATTGATGGAAGATCGGTTCTACAATGAATAATGGCCAGTGAAAAAGGGGAAAGGAATGTCCCAACATGATACTTGAAAATCGTGTATATAATGTTGAACACAATGATATGTAGACTCTATGGTGAGGAAACTAGCACCCATTTTAGAATATAATGGTTTCCCATGGCTTACATGGTGGTTTAAACGGGCCAAGATTTCAACTGGGAAAGTGTTGGACATGAAATTTTTGGATATGTTTTTGAGAAGAATCGAAGTATGAAGGATTCACACAGAAGGAAGGAATCACACAGAAGAAATGAATCACGTAGAAGGAAGGAATCACGCAGAAGGAAGGATTCACACAGAATATAGAAATGGTGTAGAAGGACATGAAATATGAAGATAGCACAAAGACAAAAGGATAAAACAAGCCATCGAGAAAAGGAAGCGCAAATGACGATAATGCGACTTTACAGAAATAGAAGGATAGCATAAAAGCTATATAAAGAACAAGAAGTAGAAGAATATAGCCAGTTAACTGAAGATGGATATGCCACACATTGTAATGGGTTATTTTGGGATAGATAAGAATAGAAATTGAAACCCTAGATTTTGGGGTATAAATATGTAGCGGGATTGGGATAAAGGAGGGATGATGATGATGATGATATAGATATAGCGAAAATTATATAAATATATGTGTATGTAAGTGTGAGAGAATTTGCATGGAAGAGAATTGAGGTTATGGAAATATCATGAATGTAATAGTCAGTTAGTAAGAAATAATATGAATAAAGGAGTTTAGGAAGGATATCATGTCTTGTGTTCTTACTTGTCTTTATGCATTCATGAATGATGATATACTTCGAAAAATGAATTTTTTCTATGATTTGGTTATGCTGGAATGATCATGTATGGATGTGATATTTTAGGTAATAATCAATAACATACATAAGTTAAATATTAGGAAGAATGATTCACGCATCAACGTCCCTTTCCCTTACTGCTGCAGAAACCTAGTTCTTGCAGCCCAAATATATACCTTAGGTGAGACTTCATCTATGCAAGCAGGTGATGTCGAAAGGGTCGGTGTCTTGAGGGTTTTGTTGGTCATGGTAAACTCGAACCTTGGGTCATATAACCCCTACGCAGACGAGAATCAACCAACAAATGGTTCCATTGTCGAGACCGAGAATTTTAAACTAAGGGAATGTTTTGGAGACTGACTAATAAATCACCAAATGGTTGGGAAGAAAAGAACGAGATTTCATGTGACAAGAGAACATGAACCCTCTGACGAGTGACGAGAAATGGATGAAAAAGTATGTGTTCACAAATCAACATGAAATTTTCTTTGGAGAATTCCCATAAATTCGGACCGAGTGGCTAGAAAGGTTAGTAGAGAAGACATGAAGGTTTAGTGTTGTAGCGCCAAAGAATTGGACTCTGGAACTAGTAAGGTAGTTAAATTTGGTAACTAACCCAACTACTCGAGCAATTTATTTTTGGTTGGATAGTATACTAGGGGGTTATGTTACATAATTTGTCGTATATTGCATTCAATCATAAAATGTTGCAGAAATAAATGTTTTCAAAGGACCACATGAGAGGTTCTTGAAATCATTGAATATGTGGATAAAGATTATATTATGTCAAAATCATGTGATGATAATGGAGTTTGAAAACTAAATAGGATTTGTGCACATAGGGGAGTTGGAGGATAATAGAAGGATCACCTTAAAAAAGGGAGGAAGCCATGAAAGAGGAAGGATGGGACTGAGGATACAAGAAATTAGTACACTAGAGGAAGACTATGAATTTGGAAAGTTGCGCAGAGTAAGGAGGTATAAAATGAAAAAGATTGTGGTTGGGAGAGAATATTCGCACAGTGATCCAGAAGTATGGGAACCTTGTGCACCATTCTGAATTATAGAGATACAAGATATAGGAGGAGAAGAAGAAGGGTGTCAATCCAGTCCAGTAAGAAAAGAGTTGGTAAGTATTACTCATATAGGATCCTTCGTTGAATCCATGACCACATGTGCATCACCACAATCAGAAATAACATTTGAAGAATTTTTGAAATCCATCATAGTTAACCAAAGAGGACAAAATAATCCTAGTCGAAATAGTGGGAGTAGTGCGCAAAGTCAAAATCAGAGTCTACCAACATCACCAAGAAGAGGGAATACACATACCAACATGGCAGGGATAGATAATACTCTTAGACTTCCTAGATTCAAGGGAGTAGGGTCAGAGGACCTAGAATAACACTTGTTTGTCTGTGAGATAGTTTGGGCTGCTAAAACCATACAGAATGAAGCATTGAAGATTGTGCAGTTAGAGACAACATTTAGGGGTTGTGCGCTAGTATGGTATATGAATTTACAGGGTATTACACCTACTAGGAATTCTAGGAATTTAGCAAAAATAAAGCAAGCGTTATTAAAGGAGTTCAAAAAGATGAAGTCGGAATCACCATATATTACTAAACTGAAGGAGATCAAACAGGTGAAAACATAGTCAGTATGGGATTACAATCAATGCTTTAAGGCTATAATGGGGAGACTCACTTTCCAAATTCCATATCACTAACATCAAGAGTGGTTCATCGCAGGATTACTACCCCACATTCGTAGACCACTAATCTAACAGAAGGTTGCGTCGCAGCCCGAGGCACTGGAAATTGCGATGAAATTAGAGTCATCGCTGGGAGGAGACATCGAGGGAATGGCTCAAGTTCAGATACAGTTAGCCACATTAACAATTCATTTGGATGAGCTTACCAAAGGAAGGGAAAAATGAGAACAAATTTGGTGCACCAAGTGTAGGATGGAGGGCCACCACAAGGACGAATGCCCAACATTTTTGCAATACTTGGAAGTAGCACAAAATCCACTACTCGAGGGAGGATACTGAGAGATATGTAAGAAATGGGGACATCATCCCACTGAGTGTCCATTAATCCAGAAATACCAGAGTGCTCCAAAGAACTTGTTTTGCAATTTTTTCAAATCAATAGGACATGAAGAAAAGAAATATCATGCATTCAACCTACTAAGGGAGCGCACATCAGATACATACCAGATCCAGGAAGAGAATACCAGTGTGGATGGGAGTGGTGCACAGTATAACACTCAACGAGGTTGCAATCAGAGGAACAGAGAAAATTTTGGCAGTGGTTGTGGAAGAGGGAATTTTGGCTGTGAAGAATGAGGACCGAATATATTTTATAACTGTAACCAACCCATACACTTGGCCCGAGATTGCCAAAACCCGTGTACCACGTGCACATGTTGCAGAACACTGGATCACACAATGGAGGAATATCCCCAAATAATTCAAAAATGGAAATCTAGAGGAAACCCAAATCAAAATCTTCATCAGAATCATAATATGCAAATGATATCAGTTGAAAAACACAGTGAAGGACCAAAAATCACAATACTTACATGTGGAGGAGCTCTCACAAGTCTTGATACGACAACTCAAGGAAATCAAACAGAGTAGTGGGTAAGGAATTCAACGGAGCCTATTCCAGCATTCAACCCACAACAAGAAAAAGAGACATATCAAAGCGCACAAAAGGAAATACTTGAACCACATGGGGAAGTGTCCACATCATCGCTACCACGTCTAGCATACCCAAGGATACCTAAAAAATTCAAGTGCATAAGTAAGTACACTAATTGAATTCTTAAAGAGTTGTGTAGAACTGATGAGAGATAGAACCACGCTTAGTATATTATACAAAATGATTTATCATTGTGAAAAAGGTAGGGACACCCTTGTCAGACAACGAATGGTAAACCAAGTACTACACAGGAAGAGAACCAATGGGAAATTTAAGTTTAATGCACAGATTGGGGAATACGATGTGGATAATGTTATCCTATACTTAGGATCATATGTGAATGTACTACCTAAGCATACATGGGAGATGATGGGTGAACCTGAATTAATATGGTCCCCTGTCCAATTAAGGCTCACAAATGAACATAAGATAGTCCCGATAGGGTGACTGATGGGGGTACCTGTAAACATATATGGTGTGTGCAACATGGAATATTTTGAAGTGATTGAGATCACGGGCGACAGTCAACCATATCTAGAATTAATGGGACTATAATGAAAAGAAGGGAGATGATATTCGAGGTCAGGGATCTAAAGGTTATTGCACCCTTGGATCCATCAGAAGGGAAGAGATATACAAATTTGGTAAGAGTGAATGACATGGATAATTTATATAATCTGATTGCGCGCATGGAGGATTATGTTGAGCCAACAATGGATGGTGCACTCAATTGGAGAAGTTTCAGTTCATGCACATCATATTCAGAAGCTGGTATATAGAATCAACGGTAGAGGATGCATGAAGTATCAACTAGAATATGTGCCCATATAAACCGATATTTTCGTTGGATTGGCACAAAACTATATGACCCACCCAGGTACGATGGAATAACTAAGGTTAATGTGTTTATAAGAGAATTTGAATTACAAGTACCTAAACAACAAAGGCTGTTAGCACTAGATGTCGTCTTAAAAGCAACTCGAGCTAGATGGTGGGTTGTGAAGAGAAAGAGTATTAAGGACTAGGCATAGTGTATTAGACTCATGCAAATACGATTTAGACCTGAAGAATAAGTAAGTGCACAAAAATAAACAAGAGAAAGTGACCCATTGAATCACGTGAAAAAATGTAGGGCTTTATGGTGCTCAATATCAGAAACATAATGGATGAACCGATTCATACACACATTGGATAAAATCCCAAGGAATTGGTATTTAGAATTGGATATGCGCAGAGAGACAACAACATGGGAAGAATTTTTCTAGAGATTCAAATTTACGCTCACATTTGAACATGAATCTCCCTCCATACAGGAATCCCTACAAGCCATCCGAACAAATATCTTATCAACAGTATAATCGGGGGAAGAATAACCTCTGGGCAGTGCGCACACAACCAAATTAACGGTCCAAAAGCTATTGGAATGCTACAATGTCATGAAAGAGGAATACAATGAAGGGGACCCTAGGAATGTCCAGGTACCATAGATAGAAGGCAGACACACAGTAGAAGGGCCAAAGAAAGTATTTGTCACATACACACAACTAATAAAAACAAAGCAAGTCAACATTGGGACAATGGAGAACCCTAAGTTTGCACACATAGGACACGATTGGAGCGATGAGACAATTGAGAAGGTGGAAGAATTATTACGAGAATATAAATACTTATTTCCCACTACATTCTCAGAGATGAAGGGGATAGCAGGCGACTTAGGGGAGATGAAGATTCCACTAAAACCTAGAGCTAAGCCAATATGACAGAGACCGTATAGGTTGAACCCGAGGTATAAGGAGAAGGTTAAAGATGAACTAGATAGAATGATCGACGTTGGCATCATTGAACCAGTCGAAGAATCCGAATGGATTATCCCTATGGTGGTGCAGGACAAGAAGACTAGAGGGATTAGGATCTTTGTTGACTTAAGGAAGTTGAATGACGCATGCTTACATGACCCATTCCCAACACCATTCACTGATGAAGTACTGGAGAACGTAGGAGGTCAAGAAGCGTATTCATTTACTGATGGATTCTCTAGGTACCATCAGATCAAAATTGTGCAGGAGGACAGCCATAAAACCACATGTGCGACATAATGGGGAAGTTATCAATACACGATGATATCATTTAGATTAAAGAATGCTCCTACAATGTTTTATATAGTGGTTGCGGTCGCATTCAAAGAGTTCATCCATAAATTTTTGGAAGTGTACTTAGATGATTGGAAGATATTTAGTCTACTTCAGGATCATATCAAATTTCTTCAGCTCATGTTAGATCGATGCAGATAGTGTTAGATTTTGTTGAACTTAAAGAAATGCATATTTCTTGCACCATTCAGAATTCTACTAGGACATATAGTATGCAAGCAAGGCCTATTGGTTGACCCATCCCCCAGTCAGAAAGCTAAGAGCTACTTTGGGCCATACAAGTTATTACATGAATTTTATTCAAGGCTACATGCATATTACAACACCCATGGAAAATATACTGAAGAAAGAAGTCAAGTTCCATTGGAATGAGGATTTCCATAAGGGGTTGGACACACTTAAACATAGACTGTTCACTGCACCCATTTTAGTCTTCCCAGATTGGAACAAAGAGTGTCATGTCCATTTCGCTGCATCATCCATTTCACTGGGTGAAATTGATCATCCAATTGCGTTCGTGAGTAGGAAATTGTCTATATCTGAAAAACATTATACCATTACCGAACGAGAAGGCCTGGCCATGCTCTATGTGCTCCAGAAGTTCAGAAATTACCTACCTGGGTCTCACTTCAATATGTAAACAAACCATTCTACATTTAAATACTTAGTCAATAAGCTCGTCTTAGGAGGCAGAATATGAATATGGCTATTACTATTTCAGGAATATAATTTTGATTTCATCGAAAAACCCAGGAAACTAAATGCAGGACCATATCATATCTCATGGATCTTGATAGGAGAGGATGCAATTAATTTATATGATAATTTCCCGGATGCATAGTTATTCGCAATGAGGATGGTGGATGATTATTTCACAGACATTGTGGAGTTTCTACATACAAGTATGGCTCCCTCCGACATGATGGTGGCATAGAAGAAACAATTGGTAGTCAAGGAAACATACTATCAACTAATTGCATGGAAATTATATAATTTAGGGGCATATGGAATATTTAGGCGTTGCGTACTGGAACACAAAATAAAAACCATATTGGAGGAAGCACACGATGGGATTGCTGAAGGACATTATGCAGGAAAAGCAACGACACAAAATATTTTATGAGTAGGGATTTGGTGGCCTGCACTATTCAATAATGTGAAGGAGTATTGTTTGTCCTGTGACGTGTGCCAAAGAGTGGGTAAACCATCTCGACGCAATGAAATTCCATTAAATTCACAAGTTACGTTGCAAGCATTCGATAAGTGGGCTATTGATTTTGTGGGTCCTATCAACCCATAAGAAAGGATAGCAGGAGAAAGGTACATCATCACTAGGACCAAGTATTTAACCAGGTGGACAGAAGCAAAACCAATTGATGATTTCACTGCAGAGCCTGTTGTGTGGTTTCTATTTGAGAATGTAGTCACCAGGTTTGGATGTCTGAGCATATTACTTAGCGATCAAGGTATGCACTTTCTTAACCAAACCATTGTTGCATTAACTGAGGAATTTCAGATTCATCATCAGAAAAGTACACCATACCACCCTTAGGCTAATGGCACAATAGAAGCATTCAATAAAATTTTGGAGAATGCTTTGACAAAGATCTGTAATGTTGGAAGAGACAATTGTGACTTATACATCCCTGCGATACTATGGGAACACAAAACTACAAGTAAGAAGCTAATAGGGCATACACCATTCTGATTGGTCTATGGACAGGAAGCAGTAATGCCAATGGATTTCATTGTACCTAGTCCATGCATTGTAGCCATCATTGAGATTTCAAACACATGTGCAATAGAGGAGAGATTGGAGCAGCTAGTCTAGTTTGAGGAGGATAGGTTTTTGGCCAGATTCCATCAACAAGTGCAGAAAGCCAGAGAAAATTCCTATCATGATCAACATATTAGAACCAAGAAATTTCAAGTCAATGACTTGGTACTACTCTATGACAACAAGTATCTAAAGCACCCAGGGAAGTTTCTCATGCACTGGTTATCCAACATATAACAAATATAGGTGTTGCATGGTTGGGAACCTTGGATGGACACATCTTGGATGGAATGGTAAATGGAAGCCAACTGAAGCTCTACAGAAACAATTGACCGTCTCCACACTGACCTGTGTAGCGCAAAACCCCTGTATTATAGTAGATGTATCATAGTAGAAAGAAAAATAAGAAAAACCACATAAAATGTATAAAATGGGAAAAAAAATAAAAAGCTAGTGATAGGAGACATAAAAGGGAATAAGAAGAATCCCAAGGTATCAGAACTTGCATAGTTGGACTGCTTATCTTACACGAAGTGAACACTGCGACGAGAAACACATTACTCTGTAGGTCGACACGAAAAGACCGTTAACCACATTTAGGAACGAAAAAGATATTTGAATGGTCGGTGTGACGGGTCATCAAAGCACTATATAAGCATTTAATCAGGCAAGCCTTTAGAGATCACAATCGATCGATGGTACGTGAGAGAACTCACTTGAAGGATTTTGTAATTAAGATGCAATGATGGAACAACTCATCAACTCTGGTGGTGAAGGGGATGTGTTAGTTAAACCAGGATGGGACATGTATGGTCGACATGAAACCCCAACAACATAATAACATCATAAGTGGAACTCAATTTTTGCATATCACATTGAGTAGGTAGGAGAGACCCAGCAAGAACATAGTTGAGATTCAACTCACCAAGCAGTCACTTTAGAAAAATGGGGAATGCTTCACCAGGAATACCACTAACCCCCTAGGGTTGATTCGGGAAGGCGATATGATGGACAAACCTACAACCTAAATTTTATGGACCAGGACATTATCAAAGCACATCTAGTATCGGAGTTGGCTGGGGACCCATACTCAAGTGTTGAGCGCATACCAAAAGAAGGGACTCACATTGTTTCCTACGTAAAATTGCACGACAACCGGACCCAAGTCAATATCTGCTTCAAGGTTTATGAATGCTTCATGACAGTAAAAGAGCAAGAAATGGGTCAGGATCCCAATGAAAATGAGGTTTCCCAGAAATTGACCTCATATACGAAGCCTGAACTGAACCAGAACATGTGACCAAAATATGTAAGAAGAAAAGAGGATGTTGTCGGCCTCAAGCAACCTCAGTTGATTACCGATAGAGAATATGATTAACGGAAGAGGATGATTACCAACTATTGGGCCTCTGAGAAGCGATGTTGCTCCCCTCGGAAACACACCTCCTAATGTCTCCATCCAGAATTAAGCCACCATAACGAGGGAAGAGGCATTCAAGAGGGAAAATGAGGATCCTCTAAGGCGTATTATGATGAAACATAAAGAAACCAAAGGAACAAGACTGACTAAGCAGTCAGAAACATGGCACAATAAAAGAGGCCACCATTGTCATAGAGGTGTAAACATCTAAGGTTACGGCACAACAATTCATCGCAGCATGGAAGAACATGAAACAGGCATGAGTGGCTCAAGATGAGCTACATGTGAGTGTTTGGGGCCCATTGGATAGACAGTTTTTGGATATCATTTTGAGAAAAATCTAAGTACGAAATATTCACACAGAAGGAAGGAATCACACAGAAGGAAGAAATCATGCAGAAGGAAGGAATCACATAGAAGGAAGGATTCATGCAGAAGATAGAAAGAGCACAGAAATATGTGAAGGATAGAGAAAGCAAAAATACAAAAGGATAAAGCAAATGAGCGAGAAAAGGAAGCGAAAACGACGATAGTGCAAATTTTTGGAAATAAAAGGACAAAAAAAAAGCTATATAAAGAACAAGAAGTAGAACAAAATAGCTAGTTAACTGAAGATGGCTATGACACGCATTGTAATGGGTTATTTTGGGATAGATAAGAATAGAACTTAAAACCCTAGATTTTGGAGTATAAATGTGTAACGGGATTGGGATAAAGGAGGGATGATGATGATGATATAGATATAGCGATAAAGATATAGATATATGCATATGTAAGTGTGACAGAATGTGCATAGAATATAATTGAGGTTATGGAAAGATCATGAATGTAATAGTCAGTTAGTAAGAAAGAAGATGAATAAAGAAGGATTTTAGGAAGGATATTGTGTCTTGTGTTCTTACTTGTCTTTATGCATTCATGAATGATGATATACTTCACAGAATGAATTTAGACTATGAATTAGTTATGATCGAATGATCATGTATGGTTTTGATTGTTTAGGTAATAATCAAGAACATGCATAAGTTAAAGATCAGGAAGAATGATTCACACATTAATCTCCCTTTCTCTTTCTACTACAGAAACCTGGTTCTTGCAGCCCCAATAGATACCCTAGGTGAGACTTCATCTGCGCAAGAAGGTGATGTTGAAAGGGCCGGTGTCTTGAGGGTTTTTTTGGTGACGGTCAAGCCGAACCATGGGTCTGATAACCCTTGTGCAGACGAGAAACAACCAACAAAGAGAATCTTATCTTTGAGCATTATGAATTTTGTCTAGGAACCCAAAGGTATGAAGAACCTTGGATTCTACATGTCGTCATATATTATAGATTCCATTTGTTCATCCAATTCATTCCCTGCTTTCAATTGGGCCTAGACCAGAAATCATGGCCCCATCCATTTATACTATTCTCAATTATGAGAGGTCAATTTCAAGGAACATTTTTACAACTTCACAAGGACATTTTTTGTCTTTTCCCGCATAGGATTTCTCCAGGTGCCATCAAATCCATAAGGGGAATTAGAGACTAGTATATGAAGAAATACTATACCTTTGTCAGGATTTTTCAGGGCCACAAGGCCTCCACACTTGCTTCCCAAGTATGTGCTTGCTAAGTTACTAGCCATAGAAAAAACATATCAAACTGTCGAGAAAGGAGCCACTGCTTACCTATTAGAAAAGAACAAAAAGTATTGGCCTATTTTTCCCATTCATATAGGCTCGTACTTTCTAGAGAACAAAAAACAAGAAGAAACTCTAAAGTAATTATATATTTGTATCAGAGAGCCCAAATCTCATGATCCTCAAAATGTGGTTTATGAACACATGAAGGATGTTAAAATATCACCACAGATCATGCATGAATCCATGTTCATTGAAGATGTATTTCAAGGAGATTTAAGTTTTGAAGAGGTGGTGGAAATGCTAACCATCGAAGCTCCTTGAGAGTAGCTGAAGAAAGTGGAAGAGCAAGATAGAGCATTGAGGTTTGAATAGTTCAAGGCCCTACTCCTCGAAGATAAAAATAGAATAAAGTCCGAGGAACAAAAAAAGAGGGAAAAAGAAGCAAAATGAGCATGGGAACTTTAATAGGTTGAAGAGGGATACTAGCAGAGCAAGAAAAAGGAAGTCAAGGAGAAGCAGGATAATTTGGAAAATAGCCCAGCTAAAAAATTTCCCTTAGAAAAACCTAATACGGGAAAAGGAGAAATTGTGAACACAAAACATATGGCCCTGGATGCATAGTAAAGGGTGAGGAAGAAGGAAGAGGAAGACAAAATTATTGCTGCCAAAACCAAAGAGGATAGAGCCACGTCTAGTACCATTGTAGTGACATCAGGTCTTGACACTGATCTAATAAATACCCCAATAGAGGAATGCACCCCATTGGTTGCATTCCTAGGGAGTTTATCACTCACTTATAAAAGAATGGGTTTTGAATGAGCAATAGTCGTTGTGGGTGATTACTAATATAGTCACAAAACAAAGGAAATAAAAAACCAAACACCGAAAATAAAAAGAGGAAAAACCGATATAGGCCAAGAAGCTCCTAAAAGGAACATCAAATGGAAATCTAGACCAGACATGAAGGATAATGCAATACAAGTAGCCTTGACACTTAGTGATTTTGTTGGTGTGAACATTGTGTCAGTCCATGAAGTCACAAGGGCACTAGATGATGTGAAATCCAAGATCACTAAGTTGGATATGACCCTTGAAACCATCAAGGAGGCCATGGCTAGTGAGTACAAAAAAAATCCCAACAAACAGCGAAAATCCACAAAGAAGAGATGGAAAAACAACTTCATATCCATGACAAGGAGCTAAGGGAAAAATTTAATGAAACAACCTCCCTCAACCAAAAGGCTCATTTGCATGAGGTGGACAAACTTAGAGCTACACATGACCAAGAAGCTATGCAACTTAAAGAATAACTGTCTGAAATGAGAAATTCCAATGAAAGAAGTGAAAGAGAAGTTAGGAGGCTAAAACATGACAATGATATCCTAAAGAAAGCAGTAGAAGAAATCTAAATCTAGATAGTTTCTATGGAAGCTATAAAAGTAGAGGCCGCCGAGAAAAATGAAGAACTTCTAAGCTCATAGAAGAGATTCTTCTACACTCTGAAAAAAACACTAAAGGCCAGATCCGATCAGGAAAAATTGAGCGTACAAGTGAAAGAAATGCACGGAAAATATCAAAAATCCCTAGAATCCTACAACCGGGTTACATAATGGCAAGATGTCCAAGAAAGCTTCCCTGAGACCCCACCTGTGTACTCAGACAAGAAAAGAATCAAATATCATTGATTTTTTAGTGTAGGGATATAAACTATCACAGATATATAGAGGACATAGGAACAAGTCATCACAATGAGCAAAGAGCTATGGAGGTCTTCAGACAACCTACTTTCGCAGTTCAGAATGGATCCTTTGAGGAATCTAGAAAAGGCGTTGTCAACCCAAACAATGGTTGGAGATGTAGAAATAAAAAGAAACCTTACTGTGAAATCCATTGAGGAAATCAACAAAATCAATGCAGAGGTTATAGAAGAAAGATTAATACAACCCGCCATATCGATCTCGCTAACTGAAGATTTTGTGTGACGTGTTGAGCAAATCTTGAAGATGGAAATCATTAGTCTCATCTGTAACAATGAGATAGACCTTGAAAGAACTTGGCTACACCGAGTGGACAACATAATCGAAGAATTCAATACTTGGAAGGCCTTCATAGATGCAAAATTGCAACTGCAAAGGCCCGCCTAATGATCTCATTGTAACTAAATAATTTTGCAGATTAATCATTTCCCTTGTAATTGTTGTAATTTCTTAATCAAGAAAAGGGACTGAAGCGTCACTTCAGGATCCTGACCGTTCGACATATAGAAGAATGTGGAAGACTCTTATTCGAGTTCTATAAATGGGATGAATGTAAAGGAATAAACGCTTTTTTTTGGATGTAGTAGAACAATACTATTACTACAAGTTAATTGGAACTAGAAAGACTTTTGAAGAATGTGGTGTTAATGTGTATGAATGATATTTTTATATTTATGCATGCTTACCTCTACGATATGTGAATCTTGGTTTTTATGAACTACTTCTGAACTAAATTTCATATGTTTACAGTTACCATAATTTTTACTTTAAGTGCAACGACAATATGATCAGTTAGTGAATCAATTATTTGTTTCTAACTTATTGTATTTTTAAGCTTTCATGTTTCTTACTTATATGAATTATTTATGTGCAAGTAATACAAACATTTCACTGCACTTATCTTTTAGTTTGATCCTGACCATGATATGTTAGAATAGAGTAGAATATAAGTGTAAATTAGGATTGTAGACACTCATCTTAGCCTAGAAGTAATTCTTTAGAATTTTAATTCATTTGAGAACTGAATTTATCTGAGAACCTTCGGTTCTCAGATTCATATTTAGTTAGTTAGTTAGTTAGTTAGTTAGTTAGTTTGGTAACCATGCCATAATTTGGTCAGAAACACCACTTCAAACAAGAGTGGGTCTAATTGGGACCTACCATCGAGTGTTCTCCCTTGCCTACTTGAACAAGTCATTCTGGCTCGTCAACAGGTATGAACCCATTTCATTGTATGGTTTATCATAGTTTGCAATCTTGCATGGTTGTCAATGGCTATGAGTGCATCACTCCAGCACTGTCTTGATAATTGATGGCTTGTATAATAATGGGTAGGTAATTAGTATTGAACCCAAGAAATTTGTTTGACTATAATCCTTTTCAACGCTCAAATACATGTGTTTTGTCAAACCCATCTCCTTTTGAACTATTATGGGAAATAATATTGAATCTTGGGGGATCCCATCATTTAGAATTCCCTCTCTCCACACTTGGAGACCGAAATCGATTTCCAAAATTTGTTGGAAGCTCCTTTACAAATAGATTTTGACTTGGGTATGAGCTCATGACTATGGTTATGTTAAATTTTTAATTAAAATAAAGTACCAAGGCAAGTGTTTCTCTTCCCTGGGTGCCTAAGGGGGAGAAAGTGTCGAATGTGGGTCCTAGTCATTTAATTTGTGAGATGCAAATTAAAAGGTGACTTTATGATTAAAGTGAGGGTGAGTGAAGAGACACCAAATCTCAGCCACCCATCTAATCTAATCTCAGTCGTTAGATTAGAAAACTCCTCACCTTCCCTCATGAGGTCGACTAAGGCAAGAGGGCGCACCCATTCTTGGGTAAGAAGCAGTCTTGTTGAAAGAGAAAGAGACTCTTGGTGAGATGCCAAGAGGCTGTTGGTGAGATGCTAAGAGCAAGGAAGTTGAAGCATTCTTGTTGAGAGAACAAGAGGAGCTCAAGCATTCTTGTTGAGAGAACAAGAGAGAGCAAGAGAGAGGTCGAGCTGAAGAAAAGAGACAGCAGCTGCAATTTCTGGGAGTATTGGCATGCATTCCAAGGCTGTCGAACAACATTTAGTGGCACAGAAATTGAGTCTTAGAAGCGTTTTGGCATGAATTTCGAGACAGTCCGTACAACATTAATTGTTGGGACAGATGTACAGTTGTATGGATTTCTGGTTCAGAAATCGAGGAGCAAAGCTACAGGAATGTCCAGATAAGTTTGTGTAAATATCTGAAGATGAATATGATGTAAAAGAATTTATCAGAAGCTCATAAATAATACAAATCCCTCTCTCACTGGTTTTCCCCTTGTGGGTTTTTCCAGGGTCGAAGTTAGACCGAATATCTTTGTGTCTATATTTTCTGAGTTTTGCATATTGCTGATATTTTATTTCTACGTTGAAAACGATGTTCAGAATCCTCATGTTTCAATTCTGAAGTTTATTTTCTATTAAGTTTTTATATGATGAAACATAGTGCTGTAACATATGCTGAAACACAGTGCTATAACATATGCTGAAACACAGTGCTGTAACATATGCTGAAACACAGTGCTGTAACATATGTTGAAACACAGTGTTGTAACATATGTTGAAACACAGTGTTGTAACATATGCTGAAACACCACTGTGACATATGCTGAAACACCACTATGACATATGCTGAAACAGTGCTGAGACATATGCTGAAACAGTGCTGAAACTGGAGTTTCGGCATTTAACTTTGGCTGAAAAATCAGTGAGACTAAAACTGGGTGGGATCTAAAAATTTCTAACATGGTATCAGAGCTGAGTTAAAGAGAGGCAGAAATTTCAGCAGACAGAAAGTTGGGACAGCAATCACTTCGAGAGGAAGTCAGTTGGTGAGAGACCAAGGAGAGGATCGTTGGTGAGATGCCAAGATCAAGAAACTCTTGGTGAGATGCCAAGAGAAGGGAACTTTGGTGAGATGCCAAGGTTAAACCTTTGGTGAGATGCCAAGGTCGAGACAAACAACAGCTTCAACAGAAGTGGAAGAGATTTCCACTAAGTTTGACAAGGAATTTTTTCCTTGATTGCGTGTCTATCATCGAGGACCACTACTCCCGATACTTGGTATATTGACAGTGATGCCTCTTTCCATATGACAGCAGTTCGTGAGCACTTGATGGATCTTACTCAGTGTGGAGATGCAGAGGTAGTGCTTGGATATGACTGGGAGGTCAAGGTGGCTGGTTGTGGGACCGTATCATTTCGGAGGGAGTCTTTGCCTCCCATGATTTTGACGGAGGTTCTTTATGTTCCGGGCTTGAAGAAGAAATTTGTGTTAGTTTCTACTATTGAGGAGAAGGGCTATGAGGTCTTGTTCCGTGATGGGAAGGTGCTTATTTTCCCCATAGGGTCTAGCATCACTTCGGCCAAAGTGATTGGTACTAGACATGAGAGGCTGTATAAGTTCTTGTTCCAGCAAGTACGAGCATTGATTAATTCTACCAGCAGCAGCAGCGAGCTATGTGAGATAGGGCATAGGAGGATGGCACACTTGCACCATGGGCCTTTGCGAGTTCTGAGGGAGTTGGTGACGAGAGTTCCGGATTTCAGTTCAGAGCACCATGAGTTGTGCAAGGGGTGTATCTTGGGAAAGTACACCAGCACTGCTTTTCCAAGCAGTGATAGTAGAGTAGCAGGGATACTTGATCTTATACATTCAGATGTTTGTAGCCCAATGTCTTTGGCATCGTTGACTGGATTCCTATACTATGTTGTATTCATTGATGACTTCTCTCAGAAGTCCTGGATTTTCTTCTGCCGGTTTCAAGAGTTCAAAGCTCTTGTGGAGAACCAGACAGGGAAGAAAATCATAGTCCTGAGATGGGACAATGGGGGTGAGTATACCTCCAAGGAGCTTATGGATTTATGTGTAGGAGAGGGCATCAGGAGGGAGTTGACCATACCTTACAATCCACAGCAGAATGGGGTTGTTGAGAGGAAGAACAGGGCCATTGTTGGGGTTGCGAGAGCCTTGTTACATGTTCAGGGGCTGCCACTATTTATATGGGCTCAGGAATGCTTTGAGGTGCATGGGAGAGAGTCTCATGTGTGTAGACTGAAGAAGTCATTGAACAGGGGCAAGTTTGTATTTTTCAGGGACAAGCTTGGAGTGCTGAGTAACACTTACCTCGGTATGAGGGAGTGTTAAATTTTTAATT
>ML781446.1:346622-409881 GCA_009831015.1 Picea engelmannii
TAGGCGCCTAAGGGGGAGAAAGTGTCGAATGTGGGTCCTAGTCATTTAATTTGTGAGATGCAAATTAAAAGGTGACTTTATGATTAAAGTGAGGGTGAGTGAAGAGACACCAAATCTCAGCCACCCATCTAATCTAATCTCAGCCATTAGATTAGAAAACTCCTCACCTTCCCACATGAGGTTGACTAAGGCAAGAGGGCGCACCCATTCTTGGGTAAGAAGCAGTCTTGTTGAGAGAGCAAGAGACTCTTGGTGAGATGCCAAGAGGCTCTTGGTGAGATGCCAAGAGGCTCTTGGTGATATGCCAAGAGCAAGGAAGTTGAAGCATTCTTGTTGAGAGAACAAGAGGAGCTCAAGCATTCTTGTTGAGAGAACAAGAGAGAGCAAGAGAGAGGTCGAGCTAAAGAAAAGAGACAGCAACTGCAATTTCTGGGAGTATTGGCATGCATTCCAAGGCTGTCGAACAACATTTAGTGGCACAGAAATTGAGTCTTAGCAGAGTTTTGGCATGAATTTCGAGACAGTCCGTACAACATTAATTGCTAGGACAATTGTACAGTTGTATGGATTTCTGGTTCAGAAATCGAGGAGCAAAGCTACAGGAATGTCCAGATAAGTTTGTGTAAATATCTGAAGATGAATATGCTGTAAAAGAATTTCTCAAAAGCTCATAAATAATACAAAGCCCTCTCTCACTGGTTTTCCCCTTGTGGGTTTTTCCAGGGTCGAAGTTAGACNGAATATCTTTGTGTCTATATTTTCTGAGTTTTGCATATTGCTGATATTTTATTTCTGCGTTGAAAACGATGTTCAGAATCCTCATGTTTCAGTTCTGAAGTTTATTTTCTATTAAGTTTTTATATGCTGAAACACAGTGCTGTAACATATGCTGAAACATAGTGTTGTAACATATGCTGAAACACAGTGCTGTAACATATGCTAAAACACAATATTGTAACATATGCTGAAACACAGTGATGTAACATATGCTGAAACACAATGCTGTAACGTATGCTGAAACACCGCTGTGACATATGTTGAAACACCACTGTGACATGTGTTGAAACAGTGCTGAGACATATGCTGAAACGGTGCTGAAACTAGAGTTTCGGCATTTAACTTTGGATGAAAAATCAGTGAGACTGAAACTGGGTGGGATCTGAAAATTTCTAACAGGATATTGTTACTTTTTACCGAGCTATAGGCATAGTTGATATTGGCATCAGATAGTGTATATCCCAGTGTGCATTATCATGGAGAGACTCTACTCTTGATAGAATATGTTTGGGGCCATGATGGGTTGGTTTCAATTCTGTGTATTTTTTCATAATAGCAGACCTAGATTTGCAAAGCATTGGAGGTGGTTGATAATAGATGGGACAACAATTCTAAACTCTATAGATTCAACGATTCTTTTGAAATGATTTGTAGAATATTCATGATTACCAGAGTATATAAATCCATATATTTAGGATATTTGAGAATTTAACATAGGTTGTAAATATTCAAATAATTTCTTGCAGCTATCCTATTTCCCCAGCACTATATGTCCTTGTATATCCCTTGGTACCTGTATTTTTTTCCAAACTCTTTGAAGTTCTTAGCATTATTTCCTTTTTTTTTAAGGCTATTTGTTTTGATATCTTGTACATTTGTGTACTTATTTGACGTATATATATGCTTCATTTTTTGCATTTGATTGTTACAATACCAACTTTAGAGGTTTAAACTTAATGGTTTAGACTCTAGAGAATGTCATATATAGGAAAGGATGGATTTCTTTTTATTCTTGTATTAGTCCCTCATTGTCCAATTTTTCTTTTCTATACATCTAGAGAATTGGTAAGGGATAATTGTCTTTCTATCATGTACAATAAATATATATTGAGAATTTTCTCGACACAACTAAATAAAGTGTCAAGTGGGGAGGCTTGTAAATTCTTGAATATGTTAAGTCATTGGTCTCTTCCATGTTGTCCTTCAACAGGTGAATGAACTCAGATTTTTGGTTTCTTCCTTTTCATTGAACTTCCATTTATATATTTATTTTTTTGTAGTTTGGGAAATTTAAAATTATGTATAGGGCATGACCATAATTTCTTGTGGTTATGATTTGAAGTGAGTTGTGTAGTTAAAATTAACATTGCAATTGAGTTGGAAATTGATACTTGCAATACATTATGCATATTAGTCTTCCATAGTCTTTCTTTCCATTGAATAAGAAGTACCTGGGTTAGAGAAATTACATTTTGAATATGCCACTGTCTCAAATGCCTTTAATCGCCATGGGTTGTTCACTTTATGTTGGAATGAAAATGAGTATTGATATTATAATAATAATGAAGTTCATTTGCACACATGGTTAGATCAATACTTTTTTGTTTCAATTTCTGACCATATTTTGAACTTTAGTAAGTTATTTAGTGTTTTTAAGAAGATTCATGTTTCAATGTTCTCGAGCTCTAATCAACATTGCAAATAATTTATTGTGTTGATGCAAACCAAATTGACATATGAGTGTTCTGAGTAGTCCTACTGAATGAAAAATAATAAATGATGCAACTAAGGGCATTACATGTGGTATCAGAGCCAGCTACTACACTAGGGCCTATTGTACATGCATGCTTGCTAGTAGCTTGATGTTTACATGTTGATTATGAAATAGTTTTGTTAAGATCGTTGCATACCAACTGAGAATAGTTTTTTTCTGGTTGGTTGATCTCAATCCATCACCCTTGTATGAGAAATATAGATGAAGGTAGCTATAGGTATGGCCAAAACCAGTTTAGAATTACTTGGTGGACGATACTCAATCCATTTAGCATCTCATGTCTTTGTATATTTGCTTTTGGTAGTAAATACTATTAACATGTTGTGATGCCCTATTCAGGCGTATCTTTATTGTTTCTTTTGTTGCTTTGAGTAAAAGGGAAATATTGTGTATTGATAGTTATAACTAGGCATCTCTCTAATCTTGTTAGTATCTTGAGTTATAGTTATTTACAAACCCTATGTTATCTCATGGTTTGAGTAGAATTCTTTTGTTTTTTTCTTCTAATTTTCATAATGATAGAATATTCCAAATATATGTGTTTTCTTTCAACCCAACAAAAGTTGGGCATATAGGTGCATGAGGATGTTGATCGTTCCGATATTGTTGGTTAACTATTTTGGAATTCCCCATCTCTTCTTTTTTCATATTAAACCTGTTAGGTGGAAATCAAATAGGAAATTTTGTTATGGGACTTTCATCACAATTTGTTTCTTTCCACCCTTAATTTTGTATCTAATGAATATGGTTATTTGTTTGTTTGTTTGTTTTGTAATATTTCACATTCATTCATGCAGTTGTGGGGGAATTTGGGAAACAAGGGTATCATGTATATTAATGTAGTTTCTTTGCAATGAGAATTGAATGAATACAAGTGTTGTATTTATAGTGATTTGTTCTCCCAATTTTGAGCAAGTTCTTATGGCATTGGAATTGTACAAATGTTTTTGGATTGTCTTCCTAACATAAACAGAATAAACTTGACATTGGAGGGTTTTGATTTTTTTTTTTTCATTTTCTTTCTTTGGATGTTGCCCATCTCAAATAATATCTTAAATTGGACAAAGTGGGGATCTTGTGGAATATTAATGAAAGCTATTGGAGCATTGCTTTTATGTTATTTGTTTTAGTGAGTGAGGAGCACCACATAAGGATGATATTGATTAAATTGGTTGATGTTCTTTTATAGAGTTAGTGTTGCTTTTGTATGCCGAAAATGCTTTTGATTTGTGATAAATTTAATGGAAATATGATCAATATGAGTATGATAGAGTGCATTTGCTCAGCTGAAAAATCCTTTCATTTAGACGTTGTTTTTGTATCTCTCTCCACATCACTACAGTCTCTTGTGTCAAATATAAGAAAGAGGGCACCTTATGAGAAATCACAAATGTAGTCAATGCATTTAGTGTTCACTCACACTTTTCATATTCAAGCATTCCCTTTATTTTGATGGGAAATTTTGGAATGCATCAATGGAGAGTCGTATTATTTCATAAGAAAATACAAATAATTGTGGAAAGTAAAAACTTGCATGGAAAATTGTGAAGATCTAACATGGTTTTGGTAATAGAATATTTACAAAGGGAATGAAGGCATCAAGATTTAGTAGTGATAGGAGTGGAACTAGATATTAAATGAATTATTATCACTGAAAGCACCAACTTTCAACTCCTTGTAAGTTATTACTATGCCCTTAATTATGCCATTTCTAGAATTAAAAGTAGCAGCACCCCAGAAAAAAATAAATAAATAAATAAATCTCTGGATATTTATTTGAGTTAAAGAATGATCAAAGAACCTCATACAAATGTGGACCTTAATGTATTTAATGAGAATAAGGCATGAGAAAGAATAGGGACTTCATTTTACACAACTGGACCTATTCTAGATAATATTAGTAGTTATGCTAGTTATTGAACGAGATTGGTCCTTGTTGATCTAGTAATTATGCATAATAGCTCCAAGGTGGTAAACTAAATTTTCTAAGACTTGGAAAATTAAGTTGAGAAGGCAATTGGGGTTATTGTTATTTGGAGATACAAATTAGATGCATTATAGGGCCTTAATGGCCTATGATTATTGTATAAGTAATTCATGCTTAATAAGTTGCACAATTAAATTGTCTCATAGATGGCAGTAAAAAAAGTTGAGAAGGGTTTTGTCTCTGCTAAATATTCTTAAGTTATTTAAGTAGATTAAAATTATGGTACACGGGTTTAGTAACTACCCATGAAAAAAATAGGTTATGCTTGTAATGTTGAGGTTGAACACAAAAATATACAAGTATCATGTGGCTAAAAGGATCAATGAAGGTGCCCCACATGAAGGTGATCCCGCGTCAATTGTGGTTGGTATTCTTTCATCTCATGACTTTTCTAACTTCTAGTATTAGTAATTAGGTGTATTAGTTTGTTGAATTTTTTCTTTAATTGAATCTGTAGGTTGGTACATGCAATATTTTCAAATGTAAAAGGTTGGGTAGCACTGGACAACTCCATTTAGAATAGATAAAAGTCAATGGAAGAAACACATGAAACAAAGTGAAGTCCTTACAAATACAAGATTTGAAAATCATGATACAATTGAGCTCACTTCAAGAATATATATATATATATATATATATATATATATATAATAAGCTAGCATTTTTTATTACCTGACAGAATATGAAATTACAAAATATATCAGCTGGTGTTGAGGTTGCCAACAAAGGAAGCCAACCCCACCACCACGTGTGAAAGTTCCAAAAAACTGTACTAGAGAATCTAGATAGAGACATTATTACATAGTTTAAACTGAAATAAGTAGTCCTTGGTCTATGAGAATACCAAAAATGATGGCTCTGAGGTCTTACTAGCCATGCTCAAACTAGGAGGACCAAAACAGAAAAATCCATGAAGATCTTTGATCTATTTACTAAGATAACTATGAGGAAAATAATTTTTGGATGAGTCCAGCCATTTGGGAACCATAACAACTTGAATTAAATCCTCATCATTGTGTCATTATTGTGAATATTCTATGCCATATTCCAAGAGCCAGTCCAACCTTTTATCCATCAATTCTTGCCTAAGCTTTTGTTCATTGTTGTCCCTGCGAAGTTCCAGTATGAGGTCACATTGAGCATAAGTGAAACCAAGATGGGGGGTGGTGGATATTAGGAATTAGAGGCAATGTCAGGGTTGGGAATAGGGATAATGGGCTGGAGGATGAGGGAGGGTTGAGGGTTGGTTGAACATATTCTACAACAATGACAGGGGAGGGGTTCGATGGTCCATTGCAAAGTGACATGAAAAATCATAACCAAAGCCAAGCGACTGATGATCATGGTGACCATGTCCACGGGGATCAAAACAAATTCCACTTGCACGTCTTGACCTGCCTCGTTCCTGAGGCATGAAAGAAACCCAAGGTCGGAAAAGATGAAACATGGTGAGGAAAAAAGGAAAATTTGGAGCAAGGAAGAGAGACCAGAGACATAAAAGGATGGAGACGATAGTTGAGATAGAATAGAATGAGCTCAAAGTAGGATACAAGATAATTTTTGAAGCCATCCTAACCCAGAGGTAAATCATCCGACCATAATATTGTTGGATCTTATAGTCCATTCTATTCGCACGAGAGAGATCCATAGCCATCTTTAGAAGGAGGTAGATCTAAGGGATTAGGCAGGTTCAAATTTAATGGTCATCGACGATCATCAATCTCAAGGATGAAAGGGGAGGCCTCGACATGAACCATAACCTCAGTGGTAGCCTGACCTTGTGGTACCCCATTCAGGGTAAGAGCATATTTATTTGTCAACTTTAATAATTGCAATAGTGTGTGCAAAACAAAATCATAATGGTTACAATTGTGGCTATTCTGAAATATACAAGTATAAGCATGAGCCTAAGACAAAATTTACTTTACTTTTACCATGATTTAAAAATTATGTGCTTATTGGATTACAAAAATGATTTCTGGCACTCCCATGTTCCCAACAAAACAAAATAAATGGATGATGGTGTTAGGTAGGATTGAGTTGAATTCATTTTTTTTGAATGGTAGGTAGCCCTTAGAAAATCATTTTCACCAACATTGATACCCTTCATATGAAGTCCTTCGGTGGGAATTTCCCACAAATTCTTTTGATGTATACCAAAGGACTTTTCACCAACTTCATTGATTCTACCCCAACATCATATCACATTTGTTGCACCCAAACACCTATAAAAGGAGTCTCACGCCTTCATCTATCCACCTTTGTTCACTGAAATATTGGAAGGAGAGGACCATAGTGATTTCCTCGTCGATTGCCAAAGAGATGAAGATACCTTACCATCCATTTACCCCTATCCACGTCTCAACGAATTTCCAGGTAAGCCCTTATCCGACCGTGCCCTTTTTCTTTCACTGTTGAACCATTTTAGGGTTAGGGATTTTATTATTTATTTATAGCATTAATTTTTTCCCTTTGGACCCGAGTCTCCCAATTTATTTCTTGGAAGTAGCTCTCCACTTCTACCTGCAACATAACCTCCCCCTCTCCCCTTGACCTTCCTTTGTCCCCTCTCCCATAGTTATAATTTGTGTGAAATTTTTTCCACAGGGTAGAGTCAACCTCTAAGACACAAGGATACTCTCCTCGGGCCAACCCAAACTCTGTCTCACCCCAATCCAACATCCCTTGACCCTCCTTTTACCATGGACCCAAAGAAAATCTACATCTAAAATCCTCTACAAGACTTAGTCTTTTTCTGAAAATCCTTTAAAACCAGGGAACTTAACTTGAACCTCTTCGACTTATTTGGAGGCTTTCAGAAAAACTCATATGGTATCACCATAGGAGTTAGTCTTAGCTTCATCATTTTTCACTGCTCACTGGCATACTTGATGTGAAATACCTCGTTACTTGCAAAAAATTTTGTATCAACCTGTCTGGTCTACTCGGAGGGTTTAATATTAACTCCTCTGGCTTCACCAGATGAGTTAATACTAATATTGTCGGTTTATATACTTTCAAACTCACTTCTCAACATGACTTTCACCATTTGTTCGAAGACTTCTTCATGAACTTCCTCGGTGTTTTTTTATCCTTTCACATAAGTTCTTCCAGTGTACACCAGAGTCTTTAATATTAACTCCTCCAATTTACAAATGGTCTATTGGCACACTTAAAATTAACTAGCCAAATGCTAGAGGAGAACCTATAACATCATTCTAGTGTGAAGACCTAGCCAAATGATATCATCTAGAGAAAGGGGCCAAGACCCTAGATGGTGAACTTCTTGGCAAGTTCAAGCATATAGCTACAAATTTATGCCACATATGGTACAAGATAGATAAGTAGTTCAAAATCAGACCCACCGACGAATATCCAAACACCACGCTTAGAAAACATTATTAATACATGGTGTCCATGTTATGCAGGTTGTATGGGGAACAAGATGCCTCCAAGTTTTGCCTATCATATATGTTGTTGATCTACTACTGCTCATACAAAGGATTATTGTTCAAATGGGATGATTTATTATCAACAAACCTCGCGAAATCCATCACAACAGTCATAGGATCCCATCCTGGGACACTTCCCAAGATTCCATATGTTGTCAAACCTCATAGACATCATTTACATGGCCCAAAAATATATAAATACAGGTTTGGAATGGAAGCCAACAAACACAACAATTCACATATATTGCAAATTGCTCTGGGAGCACAAGTATAGAACAAAATACCAGAAAAATTGTGAGCACTTCATGGACTCGTTATACAAGTTCATTTTTTGCATGCCAGCCCATGTATGACCGACAAAGAAATAATTGTCATTAAGAGGATTGGGAATAAACATTTGATGGAACACAAAACTTATATCATCCAAATCCACTCATCTTCTTTCTTAGTCTATACCAGATAGGATAATACTACAAGAAGTAGCATATTAAACAATGATCAATGGAGTTGGCAGAATGTATTACAAAGATAAGAAATATATATGGAGACCACTCCCACTATACTTTGGTTCCTCCTTCTTTTCTAACACAAAACATGCCCAGGAAGAAGTGGATATACTATTATTGCACCAATTCAGAGAAGAGAGGTTTATGAGGCTCGAATCGAAGAGGGTCGTCGAAGAGAATTTTATTAGACTAGGTATACCGTGGGAGTACACACCAGAAGCTTGGGAACAAAAAGAAATACATTGTAACAAAAGGAATTATGAAGAATTCATCTTCAAGAGATGAGGAAAGCCCATAGGGAGAATTGCATGTAAAGAAAGAGAAAGAGAAGAGTCCAGAAAGAAGGAAGACGAAGAGGCAACATAAAAAAAGATCTATTGGAACCACATCTATATAGTCGGGATTTGATGAAGAAGAAGAAAACATAGCAGATAAGAAGAGGAGGAAAAATATGTAACACCCCCCTTCCCATTTGAGAGACATTACGGTGCGGAATATACATAACAACGAAATTTCTGCTAACTAATTTAATTCATTTACAATTAACTCGTTTCCTATAGCTTCCAGCTACAAATTAAAAAAAAATAGCTATTGTATATAAACACAAAATAGAAGCATCTATAGCCTGCTAATAATCAACATGAAATGCAACTAAACAATTCATTACAACAACATATAAATCACTTCCAAATACACAGAGTTCATGGACAACAATTAAACACATAATTTAACACATCGACAAGATGAAACACTTATATTTTCGCAACAGTTGTGCAACCAGTTGCTTGGGAGAGATGTTCCACCCAACCATAGAATAATTGTTACAAATATCAACAGTAAATCACCCCAGAGATGAAACTACCAATCCATAAAAGAGGGTGGTCTCTCATAGTCCACTCACAACTTATAAAACTCTCAAACCAATTGATATTTTCCTACAACTATCTCGATTTTCCACCAGCTCTCTTCCTCTTGACATGTCCAACCCCAGGAATTTACCCCTTCACTGATCTCAGTCCCTCGAGTGTCCCATTCATTTATCATGGCCTCTCTGGCATAGGTAGCTAGGAATCTCTCAGCTGGGAACTCAATGGAAATTGTTTTTAGAAAAACTAACATCAAACCAACAACAACACTTGTTGTTTTAGTGAAACTCACATAGGAGTTCACTCTTTAGGCCTGAAAACCTGGTTCTTCAGTTTTCCATCTCCAATTACGCTCCAACATGCTCTATAATTATCCCTCCATGGTTGCATCAAATTCAAGCTATGTTTCTTTCTCTCTCCTTTTTTCCCATGCACACATTTTGACTTACTAAAAAATGTTGTCCCAACCCATATGAATTTCCTCTCTTTGGCTTGCATTTCCTGACTCACACTCTTCCCTAAGATTGTTGTACCCAAACCCCATGTTCCAAATAAATTTGGTATGTGACCACTCACACCCACCCTCTTGCATGTATTCAATGACTAGCTTTGGGAACACTCAATCAAAAATGGGAAGGTTCATATACAATTAGAAAATTTAGGAAAATGGATTAAATTAATATACATGGGCATTTCCCCCTTAGACCCCCTCTTGGTCATTATCCTAGACACTCCCCCCTCTTGTGGATTCATTCATCCCTATTGACAGGCGTAAATGACACATCGTCAACTGGAAGGTCAAATCCGAACTGGGGTTGTCGAAATAACCCAAGTCGTTTGGAATGAAATGACCTGATGGGTTTAATGGCTTTGTTGGCCAACTAAATTCCTAAAAACGAAATAAATGAAAATAATATATGAAACTACAATACTAAAGATATGAATTTAATAATTTATGAACGTCAAAAATAGAAGTGTGGATATGTACATATGGTTTTGAAATACATATATACAATTTGCAAGTTTTGTTGGATGTCTTGTGAAATCAATGTTTTTTTTGGAAATTGTTCATGAAGTAGATAAAGAAAGCACATACATTTTATATTTTATATTTTATATTTAAAATCTAGAGAACTAAAGAAATACTAATTAAAACACAATTTGAAATAAGAACAGCATAACAGTCAAAGCCAATTTAAATGATTCGTATTTCATTGATAAATAAAATAACAAAAGAAATAGAATACAAGTAAACTAACCTGATATTAATCAACTAATGAGTTTATGTCTTTGTGCAATTCAAACTCCCAATTGTTTTTCCTGTGAGAAAAATCTATAACAGGTTGGGGCTAACACTCTCAGAAGCAAACTCAAAGGTGTTTTCAGAGCAAAAATATAAGAGCAGAGTCATAAACACACAGATCTGGTGATCTTGCAATGATGAACACTTATAGTGAAAGAAATTTAATACTAAGCATTCATGTAATACATCATTTAACATCAAGCATAAATCAATGATATTTAAATGAAATAATGATCACAGATGTAATATATGAACAACAAATTACAGACAGAATTAAAGTGCTCAATAATATGAAATATCATACGAGAATGAGACTAAAGTTGTATAAATGTAATAACATTCTATAATATAAAAGGAAAAATGTAATGGGTAAGCGCCACACTGATCTAAAGACAAGGACTGAGCAACTTGTCCATACAGTCTTGAAAGCTACATGACCATAATGTGTCCAAATCCAAAAAAATATCCCCTCCACTACCAAGAGTGAACAATATTTAAACTAGTTCAGGATTCAAATGCTCATATCATACAAGATAGAGTTGAATCCACAAAAATTGGATAATATTAAAAAAATAGTAAAAATAGTAACCACACATGCATGAGTTGGTTTTGTCTAAATAAGCCAAATTTTTATAAACATAAAAAGACAGAAACTACTGAATATTTGAACGTATGATTCAAAGTGTTTGCTCCATGCAATCAACAATATAATCTTCCATTTCCTGTAAATATCAAAAACCGATTTGATATTCATAAAAACAATTTCTAATTATTATTCAAAAGAGACTGGCTACAAAATCATAGATTTTGTAGCTAGTTTTATTTTTAGCAAATGAAATCAAAAATTAAATCTACTTATTTCAATTTTTCATAACAGAATTGAATAAAATAAAATAAAAATCGTTTTACCATTAAAAATTAGCCAAAGAGGGATCTGACAGTTCGGAATTTATAATTGCTTTGAAATTGGTTGTGTTCTTAATGATTATATTCCCGACCCTCTTGAATCGTTTATTCTCCCTCTCTGTGTGTGCCTTCAGGTCAAGGTTATCTTGTTTCAAAAGAGCATTCTGAGCAGCCAATCGTTTAACTTGAGCCTGTAAGAGCGGAACATCTGTATAGTAATGCTCTATTCAGTTGAGACAGCTATCACAGTGCACCGGGGTAATGGCAGATCGACATGGAACACAGTCGACAAGGGGTGCTTCATTTTTACCTGTGGTTTGTTCCAAGTTGTGACCGATACCCTAAAACCCTTCTTTACACTTAAGACATGGGGGTAAATTGCTCATGAAATCATATTGTTCAACATGGGTAATAACCTCTCTCCAGGAACACTATTTTTTTGGGTCTTCACGAACCAAGAAATCGTCTATCTCACGATCTGAACACCGGTCATCGATATCGATCGAGATCAGATGATTACTCTTTCGATTTCTTAGTTTTCTAGAAATCAAACGACCAACATTATTATTCATGAAACTTAAATACGTTCTCTGTAGTTTCTTTCCCTTACGAAAATTCTTCACAACAGGTTTATCATTAACATTTAAACTAGAATCATTAATAGGCACAGGATGATCCTTTTCTTTTAATTCGACAATTACTTGTTCCAGATATCTTCCAGGTGAAAACCTACATGGTAATTCTTTATCCACAGGGGTTTCATCAACATTAGAAATAGATTCAATAAATTTTGGGCCATCAATTGAATTAACATCCTATATTTCAGTTACTAGTCTGTCCAAAGTAGGGTTTACAATTAAAAGAGGGTTGACTGTAGCGTCGGCCTTGGTGAAGCCATTTATGATCAGAAAGGTCTCCCAATTATCACCTATTTTTGACAAGTGATAAACCAACAAGATTTTAACGAGTCCATGGTGAAGCAGACTTGAATTGATACCATGTCGCTTATAGCGCTTGGACATTTTGTAAAGACTCATCAACAGGTAAAAAGGCATATCCAACTCAAACCCTATGAAATTCATAAGCAGACGAATGTGGTACAGAAAAACTAGCCCATATCGACCTTCACATGTAACAAACTGCTTCATATTTAAAAGGAGACTGTGTCATCTAGGTTTTAACAGAGCAATAAGAATACATTTTGTACAACAAGTGGTTTCGGGGGAATCCATGAATAAACTCCATGGGACATATTCTATTTTAGCATTCTTAAACCACCTCTCTCTTTTTAATGGGAGTCTTGTCGCCTTGCTCATGAAATCCTCTATCATTTCCAACTGTATATCCCCAATCTTGGCCCTGAAGCCATCAAAAGTTTGTGCAAAATATTTTTCAACCTGGAGATTATATCCTTTGAACTTCTTGAGGAACACATCCCATCCATGAGCCTTCATGTCATCAATAGCGTCATCATGGGATAACAAATCTTGGCATCCGTTCGGCTCGATACGAACCATGGGTGCCATTACCACTGTGACAAGGATACAATAGATATCAAAGGTATAGGTTTAGGTTTCCAACAGACAAGCAACAGAGACAGGTCTAAGTGAGATGTAATAGCACGAAAATCACAGAGTCTAGGGGCTATCATAAATCAGACATGAGAGTTAGGGAAAATGAAAACCAGAAGGTTCATAAAACTCCAAACCATTTCTCATGATGAGTGCCAAACCCTACAGAGTACAAAACCCTATGTGCATAATGAATGGTCTCATTAATGTTTCAGGCCAGCAAGGTGAAACGAAAATGCAAGTACAACATGCCCGTACTAATTTGCATGAATGATGATATGACAATTGAACTCATGAGAACAATATCAATAGTTAACCAAGGTTCTTGTGCATTCAAACATTTCCACAATGAACTATAGAACTAATGAATTCATTATAACCATAATACACAAAGATTTTGATAGTGGATTAATCAGCCATTTCATAAGATTTGAATTTTAATCATATATGGGTGGCTTTTAAAATGATATTTCTAAGGTAAAAGATTATGAAACCAAGCCAAGTTGTATGTTTAAATTCATGCTTATAGTCGCAAATTAAAAATAAAACAAACGAAAATAACTCAATAAGGTAAACTTAACCCAATCATCACCTCAAAACTCAGAAACATAAACATTTACAAATAAAAGGTGATGGAAGCTACAGAAAGGTATAGTCTGTTTCAATCATGATAAGTATCGAAAATCATGTGTGGTTGCCAACAATGGTGATGTACTGGGCGACGCAGTTATCTCTGCATCACCAGAAAATTCATGTTAAGGTGAATCAGATGAAATGATTTTTTTAGAAATAGTTAACAACAGGTCAAGCATACTGATCGTAGCTCGGAAAATAATGCAGTTTAGCATCAGATGTATTTCTGTCTAAAAACAATTTCATCAGGTATCTAACTTAGATTACGAGTGTAGCGATTGTTTATGCAGTTGACTTCGATACTATTGATAGGGCCATTGCTGCTAGCAGGCATTCATAGCCTCGGCAAGGATGTCATTTGACCCACTCTAGTACCTTTATCATGTCCAAGAGTCATCCATTTATGACATGAGACATCTTTTCATTTTGATCAAATTGAAAACAAACTTGAGGATCTTCTTAAACCCAGCATTGCTTCACTATCAGCAGGCCTGTTCAGTACCCCGACGAAGTTGCCTTGGTATCATGCATGCATTTACCCACTGCCAGCAGACCTATTCAGCGTCCCAACAAGTTTACATATACTTCCCACACATTACCATGCTTTCAACCCTCTAGAATTTTTTTATAGTTTGTAGAACTTAATAATATTCAAGAGGGCGGGGTGATACTGAAATTCTTTTGGAATGAAAAAATTTGATCTTTCACCAATTATTCTTCTGTTTTGATGACCTTCATCATGACTTGGACACTTAGATTTCGGTTAGGAAATCATCTCGAGGATGGGAAGGTACATTTGATTTGTTTTTCTCAAAATAGGGACAACTTTAGAAGTTTATTAACGACAATCACATCTACTTGTAATTTCAATGAGAAACCCAAAACATTGATTTGAATAGAAACTCACTTATGTTGATCTGCGTTTTAGCACTTATTGCTCAGGTGCTTGGGAAGTTATCCACTGCTGCTAACAAACGAAAATTTTGATTCCCTTCCATAAATGATATGGTGACTTAGACAAAATTATTCAGAAAACAAATCAAAACCAAGCAAAATGAAAAGAACCAAAATAAAAAACAGAAAAGAAAATTAAAAAATATTTACAAAAGAGTGGAACATAAATCATCAGGTGAAATACCTCTTGAGAGCCTGGCCATTCACTAGGAAAGTGTCTAGTTATCCCTCCAAATTATGCAGATGAAAAGAGTTGGGACCCAATTTTTCAGAAATTACAAATGGTCCCAGCCACAGATCCTGGAACTTGGTGTGTTCCCCATTTCCCTGATGAGCTTTGTCCCACTTGAGAACCAACTCTCTGACATCGAAATTCCTATCTGAAGAAGAATTTGAATCAAACCATCCTTTTACAATTTGCTAATGTTGATCCAGTTTCTTCTTTGCTTGTGTTCTCACTTCCTCCAGTTTTAATAAGGCATTTATTCGATTTTATAGAGGAGGGCACTCCTCTTCTTGAACTTTCTACAACAATTGCAAAGAAGGAAGTAAAACATGTAGAGGGAGAATTGATTCTCTTATGTGGTCAAGGAAGAAAGGGGAATTACCAACAGAGGCTTTTGGGGTTACCCTATCAGCCCAAAGTGCATTATACAGTGCATTGTGCCAGTTCTTGTGATTTTCTGAAATTATCCTTCTAATAATCTTGATTAAATTTTTGTTTGTTGATTCTGCTAGGCCATTTCCTTGAGGGTAGTAGCTTGCAGAATACTTCAATTTAATCCCTTTTTCCAGAGAAAAAACGTTCATATCAAGGGATGAAAAGTAAGAGGCGTTATAAAAAACCAAACATTCGGGAATGTCGAATCGAGTGATGATATGAGAGTTCAGGAAAGATACTACCTGATTTGTGTTCACCACTTTTAAAGGTACAGCTTCAGACCATCTAGTAAAATAATTCGTTGTTGTAAGGATATACTTGTGCTACTGCGAAGAAGAGGGATTAATTGGTCCTATGATGTCAAGGCCCCATTGCTGAAAAGGGGCATCTACAGTGACAGGTTGCAAAGGGAATGCTGCCTTTTTTACCTATCCTGCAACATTTTGGTAGATTATGCATTTACGACATAGCGCATGGGCATGTTTAAACAAGGTAGGCCAATAGTACCCACCTCTTAGCACTTTGTGGGTGGTGGTATCTCCACCGAAGTGACCACCAGCTTCACCTGCATGAAGTTCAGATAGAGATTGTTCTGACTCTTCCTTCTCTAAACAACGCATAAGAACACCATCAAAGTTCTTTCGAAACAATACATCATTTATTAACTGGAAAGATGCATATTTAAGCCTAAGTGCTCTTCTTTTTTTAAGATCAAGATTGCGGGGAGCATATCCATGTGTCAAATAAAATCTAATGTTTGCATACCAAGAATTGGGTGTAACTTGTGCACAACTGATCTATTTTTGGTTGTGTTGATTTACAGTTGAGGTGTTCATTTGAATTTATTGTTCTTAAACTGAATCGGCCACTAGTTTACACAGGCCTTGACCTCTAATAATTTGCGTAGGAGTTATTTCAAGGTCATATTCCTATAACGAATTCATCCAATTTTCCCTTTTCTCACCCAGCTCTTTTTGTACTAACAGGTTTCTCACAGCAGGGTAAGGAACAATAACCTTGGTTCTGGATTTCAAAAGGTAAGACCAGAAGTGTTTCACTTCTTTGAAAACAACATATGCCTGATGATCTATTGCTAGATAATTAAGCTCTCCTTTAAAAGTTGAGCTCATTAAGGCAATGGGTATTTCATTTCTTTCATCATTTTTTTGCATAAGTACAGCAACATAAGATCGGTCAGAAGCAAAGGTGTAAAGAGTGAAATCCTGAGAAAAATCGGGACTCTTCAAGGAAGGGGATTCTATTATTACTTTTCTAATTGATTCAAAAGCTTGACTTTTTTGTGGTCCCCAATGATACAAAACATCTTTTTTAATTAAATTATGTAATGGTATTACCATTTCCGAGAAACTTGCGACAAACCTTCTGGCGAAATTGATCTTGCCCAAAAAGGATTGCATGGCTTTTTTGGAAGAAGGAGGGGGTAGTTTAGCAATAGATTTGGTTCTTTTAGGGTTAGTAATCATTCCATACTTAGACACTATAAACCCAAGCAGTTTACCTTTATCCACTGCAAGGACCGATTTCTTAGGGTTGAGAGATATGCTCAACTTGCGGCATCGTTCCAGGACAGCCCTGAGGTGAGACAAGTGATCTTTCTTTTTTTTAGAGAAGATGGTGACATCATCAAGGTAGATCACGATTGATTGGTTAATGAGGCCACAGAAAGAAATATCCATTTCTCTTTGAAAAGTGGCACCGATGTTTATCATTCCAAAAGGCATTTTCCTGTAGGCATAAGTGCCCCATGGGGTGCGAAAGGTGGTTTTAAGATGATCTGAGGGGGACATGAGGACCTAGTTGTATCCTTAAAAACCATCTAGCAGCGATAGTCTTTCAGAACCAGACACTTGTTGTAGGATTTGTTCCATTGGAGGAACATGGTAGTTGTCTTTATCATATGTTCGGTTCAAGTTTTGAAAATCGACACAGAGTCAAATTTCACCACTTTTCTTCCTTACAGGGACTAAATTAGACACCCATTGTGTGTGCCTAACTGGGAAAATTATCTTTGCAGTTAGTAATTTGTTTAGTTCGTTTTTAACAGTGGGTTCCAATTTAGGATGCATCTTCCTCAACTTCTGTTGAAAAGGCTGAGTCTGGGGTTTCATGGGAATAACATGTTGTGTGATGTTAGGGTCGAATGTTTTCAAGTCATCATACGTCCAAGAAAAAACGTCTTTAAATTATTTAAATAGGTTTATAAAAGAATATCTTTCATGCTTGGAACATCCCTTTCCCAGATTAATATTTTGAGGATTAACCTTTGTTCCTAAATTAATTGTTTCATAAATCAAAGAAGAACTCTTAGTTTTACAATTTACTGTCCCTCTAAATTTATCATGCAAGTCATAAAATTTCTCTAGTCTTATGACAGATCTAGGGATAGAGTTTACTAGCTCAGATGTCGATTTGGGAGATCAAGGATCAGATATTACCGTGAAATTTCAGAGGTTCTCATCGTGAGTACCTTCATTAATGACTGCACCTTGGAAGGTGTATTCCATATACAGGAAGTTGATAATCTATTTGTCATCATCAAATACTCTCCAATTTGTAAGGCTTGAACAAAAATTCAATTGAAAACGCATTAGGGGAAAGACCTTCAGTGGGAAATAGTTTAGAAGCAACATTGGCCGATAAATCAGCTTCTGAATTACTCAATCTAGGAATGGAATTTATGTTGAATGCTGAAAATTTATGCATTAAAATCCATACCTATGTTTGGTATATTTTCAGATGTGGTGATAAGCAATGTATGGTGTTTCTTACTTGCCTAACCACGATTTCTGAATCACCAAATACAAATCTGTCCTAAGTCTTTATAGAAGTGCTTCATACCCGACCATGTTATTAGTACATTCAAACTCTAACCGATAAGCAATAAAAGTTTTATTACCTGTAGGATCAATGAGTAAACAACCAACACCTGCTCCTTCTTTGGATTTGGATCCGTCAAAGTATAAGGACGAGATATGTGTGTCATCGGAAGTAATCGACATACTTGGCAGAGTGGACATCTGAGTACATGTTACAACTTCAGATTGTTACACAGGATTGGTGATGGGAGAGATTTCGGTCATGAAATTACCAAAGAAGGTATTCATTCCCTGTGTTTCAAATGAATTAGCATATGTAATGAAAGGTTCATTTGTATCATTCAGATCTGTTATAGTATGCTTAAGATAACGCTCTTTGTTTATCCTGATTTTATTGGGCTGTCCATTTTCAGGTAGCCACAAGTGAGACCAATCTGTGGCAAAGTAACCGTGCATTTTTTCTGACCAATCCATGCTTAAAAACAAGCCATAAACTTCAGGGATATCAACAATGATAATATCAATTATCCGATGAACCTTATGATTGGACGATAGTCTAATCAATACATTCTTAAGCTCACCAATTACTTTCACGTTTGTTTGATCGAGCTGAATGATTTTAAGATCAGAAGGTTTAATTTCTGCATTGATTTTTGGCATACAGATAGAGGCATCACGTTTGATGATGCATCGGAATCGACCATACAATTATGTACATTCCTATTAAAAATTTCAAAGGTTAACAAAAAAGGCAGGACATTTTTCCGAGTGTTAACAACAAAATTCTACTGATTGTTTTTTGTTGTCCCTAAAACAGTTTTATTTACATTGCTTACAGTTTTTTTCTACAAAGTCCCTTCTGTCTGGAGGTTCATATGTCCTTTTAGTTGGGACACTCTTAGCTGCGTTTGAATCAATTTCTATTGATTTTTTGTTGCTAGAGTCGCTCTTTTTACTGTTTTCAGCGATACTTTGAAGCATTTTCTGCAAAATAAGGGGAAATTTTAGCAATTCGAAAACATAAATATTAGCCCTCAATTTTTTTAGATCTTCAATTAAATTGTATTCTAAAACTGGGTCGGTTAAGATTTGTTTAATTTCAGTTTCTTTTAACTTCTTCGGAAACACATTTTTACTTACTTCAGAAGGGGGTTTGTTTTGTGTTTTTCTTCTTGTGTTGTAGGGGTGGACAGTTTTGAAATTCGCTTGGAAAATACTGTCTGATAAGTGACCGAAAATAGGGAGAGATGAGTCTTCATCTTCCAGTACCTCTTCCTCAACTACATCTTCAGAACTTTCATGAGGAATAGAAGTTGAATTATCATGTGCTTCTAAGATGGTTTGCAAAGCATACTGTAAACTGTCGAAATTTATACCTTTTGTGGTCGGGTTTGGCCGGTTGGGAGGAAAAGGTTTTCTGAAAGGAGGTTTAAAACTTTCTTTTCTTGTGGATTCCTCCTCGGGTTATCTCTTCAAGTCAACGACCTGTTTGGACGGTTTTTGGAAAGATTTATGCAAGCTCTCCAAGTCTAAAGTTTCTTGTTGATTTTTAGTTTAATGGGGCCTAGTGAGAATCTCTATTTTCTTCTTAGAGGATGAGGTTGTTTCAGCTTCACTACTAAGATTGTCTTTTAGGCTCAATGTATCTTTCTCAATTTGACTTGCTTCCTCAAAAGCTTGTAACAACGTGTTCTTTTTAGACCTTTTGACCCATATGGCTATGTTATTGTGCAAGGCTTTGGCATAATACGCAGCAATTAAACTTTCAGCGGGCATCAAATCTGCAGGAATTTTGTTCTTTAACTTCAAAAATATTTAGTTAAATACCTTCACTTTTTTCTTAGGATTCATTTTTAAGCTGGAGAGTTCCATAACTAAGACTTCAGGAGATTTATCATCTCCAAATTTGTTCAAGAAATGAGTTTCAAACTTATCCCAAGAGATGATGGTTTGGGGTTGTCATCAATTTAATTCAGGCCCTCTTTCTAGCATCATTTGTTGCCGGGCGTAAATGACACACCATCAACTAGAAGGTCAAATCCGGACCGGGGTTGTCTAAATAACCCAAGTCGTATGGAATGAAATGACCTGACAGGTTTAATGGCTCCGTTGGCCAACTAAAGTCCTAAAAATGAAAGAAATGAAAATAATCTATGAAACTACAATACTAAAGATATAAATTTAATAATTTATGAATGTCAAAAATAGCAGTCTGGATATGTACATATGGTTTTGAAAAATCTATATACAATTTGCAAGTTTTGTTGGATGTCTTGCGAAATCGATGTTTTTTTTGGAAATTGTTTATGAAGTAGATAAAGAAAGCACATACATTTTATATTTTATATTTAAAATCTAAAGAACTAAAGAAATACTAATTAAAACACAATTTGAAATAAGAACAGCATAACAGTCAAAGCCAATTTAAATTATTCTTATTTCATTGATAAATAAAATAACAAAAGAAATAGAATACGAGTAAACTAACCTTAGATTAATCAACTAATGAGTTTATGTCTTTGTGCAATTCAAACTCCCAGTTGTCTTACCTGTGAGAAAAATCTGTAACGGGTTGGGGATAACACTCTCGGAAGCAAACTCAAAGGTGATTTCAGAGTAGAAATATAATAGTAGAGTCATAAACACACATATCTGGTGATCTTGCAATGATGAACACTTATAGTGAAAGAAATTTAATATTAAGCATTAATGTAATACATCATTTAACATAAAGCATAAATCAATGATATTTAAATGAAATAATGATCATAGATGTAATATATGAACAACAAATTACAGATAGAATTAAAGTGTTGAATAATATGAAATATTATACGAGAATGAGACTAAAGTGGTATAAACGTAATAACATTCCATAATATAAGAGGAAAAACGTAATGGGTAAGAACCACGCTGGTCTAAAGCCAATGAGTGAGTAGCTTGTCCATACAGTGTTGAAAGTTACATGTCCATAATGTGTCAAAATCCAAAAAAGATCCCCTCCACTACCAAGAGTGAACAATATTTAAACTAGTTCAGGATTCAAATGCTCCTATCATACAAGATAGAGTTGAATCCACAAAAAATGGATAATATTACAAAAATAGTGAAAATAGTGACCACTCATCCATGAGTTGGTTTTATCTAAATAAGCCAATGTTTTATAAACATAAAAAAGACAGAAACTACTGAATATTTGAATGTATGATTCAAAGTGTTTGCTCCATGCAATCAATAGTATAATCTTTCATTTCCTGTAAATAGCAAAAACTGATTTGATATTCAGAAAAACAAAAAATTGCTAATTATTATTCAAAAGAGACTGGCTACAGAATCATAGATTTTGTAGCTAGTCTTATTTTTAGCAAATGAAATCAAAAATTAAATCTACTTATTTCGATTTTTCATAACATAATTGAATGAAATCAAATAAAATCATTTTACCATTAAAAATTATCCAAAGAGGGATCTGACAGTTCATAATTTATAACTGCTTTGAAACTGGTTGTGCTCTTAATGATTATATTCCCAGCCCTCTTAAATCATTTATTCTCCCTATCTGTGTGTGCCTTCTGGTCAAGGTTCTCTTGTTTCAACAGAGCATTCTGAGCAGCCAAGCGTCTAACTCGAGCCTGTAAGAGAGGAACATATGTATAGTAACTCTCTATCCAGTCAAGACAACTATCACAGTGCACCAGGGTAATGGAAAATCGATGTGGAAAACAGTCGACAAGGGGTGCTTCATTTTTACCTGTGGTTGTTCCAGGTTATGACCGATACCAAAAAATCCTTCTTTACCCTTAAGACACGGGGGTAAATTGGTCATGAAATCATACTGTTCAACATGGATAATAACCTCTCTCCTGGAACACTGATTTTTTGGGTCTTCATGAGCCAATAAATCCTCTATCTCGTGATCTAAACACCAATCATCGATCTCAGTCAGATCGATCGAGCTCAAATGATTACTCTTTCGATTTCTTAGTTTTCTAGAAATCAAACGACCAGCATTCTTATTCCTAAAACTTAAATCTGTCCTTTGTGGTTTCTTTCCCTTACGGAAATTCTTCACAACAGTTTTATCATTAAAGTTTAAACTAGAATCGTTCATAGGCATAGGACGATCCTTTTCTTTTAATTCGTCAATTATTTGTTCCATAGATCTTCCAGGTGAAAACCTACATGGTAATTCTTTATCCACAGGGGTTTCATCAACAACAAAAACTGATTCAATAAATTATGGGCCATCAATTGAATTAACGACTTGGATTTCAGTTACTGGTCAATCTGAATTAGCGTTTACAATTAAAAGAGGGTTGACTGTAGCGTTGGCCTGGGTGAAGCCATTTCTGATCAGAAAGGTCTCCCGATTGTCATTTATTTTCGACAAGTGATAAACCAACAAGATTTTAACGAGTCCATGGTGAAACAGACTCAAATTGATACCCTGACGCTTATAGCGCTTGGACATTTTGTAAAGACTCATCAATAGGTAAAAAGGAATATCCAACTCAAACCCTATGAAATTCATAAGAAGACGAATGTGGTACAGAAAAACTATCCCATATCGGCCTTCACATGTAACAAACTGCTTCAGAATTAAAAGGAGACTGTGCCATCTAGGTTTTAATAGAGCAATATGAATACCTTTTGTACAACAAGTAGTTTCCTGGGAATCCATGAATAAACTCCATGGGACATCTTCTATTTTAGTGTTCTTAGACCACCTCTCGTCTTTTAATGGGAGGCATGTTTCCTTGCTCATGAAATCCTCTGTTAATTCCAATTGTATATCCGCAATATTGGCCCTGAAGCCGTCAAAAGTTTGTGCAAAAGCTTTTGCAACCTGGTTATTATAGCCTTCAAAGTTATTGAGGAACACATCCCATCCATGAGCCTTCAGGTCATTAATAGCGTCATCATGGGATAGAAGAGCTTGGAATCCGTTCGGCTCGATACGAACCACGGGTGCCATTACCACTGTGACAATGATACATCAGATATCAGAGGGATAGGTTTAGGTTTCCAACGGACGAGCAATAGAGACAGGTATTATAATGGGGATGTTACATTCCCCCTCCCCTACAATTATGTGTCATCCTTGGTGCACTCTATCTCGATATATATATATGCAAATTTACATCACAATAATTAAAAATCAAAATTGTGCAATTTGACAACTTCAGCAATAGGTCCAACCATAATCTCATGTTCCTTTCAACTAACCGACCCAAGGAATGCACCATATGTTTATCAAGGTTAACCCAAGGGATGTACCATCTGTTTATTAAGGTCCCCAATGTAGTTGAATAGGACTATGAGATGTGGTTCCAGAATTTTAGCGGCTCAAAATGGAGTCTTGCATTATGTTTTCTTCAAAACTGTCAAAATTTTGCAGGTATTATGCTCGCATGTTTTCTTCATGCTCCTATGTAGAATCTTTAGGACCGTAGTAGGTCGATTGAACCTTTACCATCCCTATGGATTTGTTCCTGATCACTTTGACTTTCCGGTCTAGGATGCGTACTGGTTCCACCGGGAAATCCCCTTCGTGCTCCACCTAGATCACATTCCAATCAATTATGTCGTTAGGATTAGGAAAAAAAAATTTAACAATGACACATGAAATACATTATGCATTCTCATGGATGTAGGAAAATATAACATGTATGCAACTGACACTATCTTTTCTAATATTTAAAAAGGCTCACAATATTTGGCTACCAACTTCAGGCAACTTCCCAGTCTTATCGAACTTCTCTTTTCCTTTACTTTTAATAACATGTGTTCTCCCACTTTAAAATCTATGAAAAATTTGTTCCTGTCTGCATAAATTTTCTGCCTATCATGAGCATCCTTTGAAATCTGATTTATCTTTTCCATCTGATCTTCCATTTCCTTTAACAATTTTGGTCCAACAACTGATCTTTCTGTTGGATTATCCTAACTCACTGGTGTGTTATATTTTCTTCCATACAATGATTCAAATAGACTCATTTTCAATGAGGCCTGATACCCATTGTTGTAGGAAAATTTAGCTAAATGAATATATTCTTCCCATTTTGATGGTCGATCCATCACATACATTCTAAGCATGTCCTCAATTTTCTATTTTCCCATCGGACTCTGGATGATATGTGGTACTAAGATTTAAATTTGTTCCAAATCCCTTGAACAAACCTTTCCAAAAATTACAAGTACACTTTGGATATTTGTCTAAAACTATTGCTTTAGGCACTCCATGTAGCCTAGCAACTTCTCTCATATAAATATTTGCAATATTTGTTGCCTTCTCCATATCCAAAGCCTTCCTGAGTCCTTATAGAAGTGCTTCATACCCGGCCGTGTTATTAGTACATTCAAACTCTAACCGAAAAGCAATAAAAGTTTTATTACATGTAGGATCGATGAGTACACAACCAACACTTGCTCCTTCTTTGGATTTGGATCCGTCAAAGTATAAGGACCAGATATGTGTGTCATTGAAAGTAATTGGCATACTTGGCAGAGTGGACGTTTGATTACAGGTTACAACTTCAGATTGTTGTGCATGATCGGTCATGGGAGAGATTTCGGTCATGAACTTACCAAAGAAGGTATTCATTCCATGTGTTTCAAATGAATTAGCATATGTAATGAAAGGTTCCTTTGTATCACTCGGATCCGTTATAGTATGCTTAAGATAACATTCTCTGTTTATCCTGATTTTGTTGGGTTGTCCATTTTCAGGCAGCCACAAGTGAGACCAATTTGTGGCAAAGTAACCGTGCATTTGTTCTGACCAATCCTTTCTTAAAAACAAGCCATAAACTTCAGGGATATCAACAATGATAATATCAATTATCTGATGAACCTTAGGATTGGACGATAGTCTAATCAATACATTCTTAAGCTCACCAATTACTTTCACGTTTGTTTGATCGAGTTGAATGATTTTAAGATCAGAAGGTTTAATTTCTGCATTGATTTTTTGGCATACAGATAGAGGCATCACATTTGATGATGCGCCGAAATCGACCATACAATTATGTACATTCCTATTAAAATTTTCAAAGGTTAACAAAAAAGGTGGGACATTTTTCCGAGTGTTAACAACAGAATTCTGCTGACTTTTTGTTGTCTTCCCTAAAACAGTTTTATTTCGATTGGCTACGGGTTTTTTTATGCAAAGTCCCTTATGTCTGGAGGTTCAGATGTATTTTTAGTTGGGACATTCTTAGTTGTGTTTGAATCAATTTCTGCTGATTTTTTATTGCTAGAGTCGCTCTTTTTACTATTTTCAGCGATACTTTGAAGCATTTTTTGCAAAATAAGGGGAAATTTCAGCAGTTCAAAAACAGAAATATTAGCCCTCAAATTGTTTAGATCTTCAATTAAATTGTATTCTAAAACTGGGTCTGTTAATCTTTGTTTAATTTTAGTTTGTTTTGACTGCTTAGGAAACACATTTTTACTTACTTCAGAAGGGGGTTTGTTTTGTGTTTTGCTTCTTGTGTTTTAAGGGTGGACAGTTTCAAAATTCGCTTGGAAAATACTGTGTGATAAGTGACTGAAAATAGGGGGAGATGAGTCTTCCTCTTCTGATACCTCTTCCTCAACTACATCTTCAGAACTTTCAGGAGGAACAGAAGAAAAATTATCATGTGCTTCTAAGATGGTTTGCAAGGCATACTGTAAACTTTCGAAATTTATACCTTTTGTGGTTGGGTTTGGCCGATTGGGAGGAAAAGGTTTTCTAAAAGGAGGTTTAAAACTTCATTTTCTTGTGGATGCCTCCTCGGGTGATCTCTTCAAATCGACGACCTAGTTGGACAGTTTTTGGAAAGCTTTATGCAAGCTCTCCAAGTCTAAAGTTTCTTGTTGATTTTTAGTTTGATGGGGCCTAGTGAGAATCTCTATTTTCTTCTTAGAGGATGAGGTTGTTTCAGCTTCACTACTAAGATTGTCTTTTAGGCTCAATATATCTTTCTCAATTTGACTTGCTTCCTCAAAATATTCTAACGTGTTCTTTTTAGACCTTTTGACCCATATGGCTATGTTATTGTGCAAGGCTTTGGCATAATATGCAACAATTAAACTTTCAACGGGCATCAAATCTACAGGGATTTTGTTCTTTAACGTCAAAAATATTTGGTTAAATTCCTTCACTTTTTCTTTACGATTCATTTTTAAGTTGGCGAGTTTCGTAACCAAGACTTCAGGAGATTTATCATCTCCAAATTTTTTCAAGAAATGATTTTCAAACTTGTCCCAAGAGATGATGATTTGGGGTTGTTGAGAAAAATACCATGTGCAGGCATTTCCCTCAAAAGTATAAGGAAATAATCTGCATACTACATTCTCGTGTTCAACACTTCAGAGTCTAATGCCCAACATAAAAATTTTGATGTGATCCTCAACGGATTTCTTTGAATCCGGATCGAATTTAGGCAACCATTTCTCCAAATGTTTCGGTAATGGGTGTTGGGGTCCAGGTACAGCCACGACATCTTGATCGAGCCAAGCTCTGACAGGATTATTTTGGTTTTCCATGGGAGTTGGTGGTGTTGAAGGTTGAGATGGTTTTGATGAAGAGTTGCCTTCATCTGAAGACTCTCCTCCTAAAGAGGATGGAGAAGAATCAGGTGGAGATGGTGGAATACCGGGTCTTCCTTCTCCACAAATGAGTATTTCAGTAGGATTGGTAGTATTTCCACCTAAAGGGTTTTGGGGCAGACAAGTGCCTTGAAGTTGTTCTCGAATATCCGAGAAATCAAGGGGTTGATTAAGTGGCCTACCAGGTTGTCTGATACGGGCCAAGGCACTATGAGTTCTTATGAGTGACTGACGAACAATTTCTTGGACGTCTGCCCCTTGATGAACCAGTGTCATTGGTTCAAAAAGAATCTCAGGGTTATCATTTGAGGTAGTTGTTGTTTCAAGTGCAACGTTATTGTCTGAGTGACTACACGTTGTAACAGGAGTGCGAATGTGTGGGGCAGTAGTCATGCAACCTCCATGTGCCATCAATTTAATTCAGGCCCTCTTTCAAGCGTCATTCGTTGATGGACGTAAATGACACACCATCAACTAGAAGGTCAAATCTAGACCAGGGTTGTCTAAATAACCCAAATCGTTTGGAATGAAATGACCTGACGGGTTTAATGGCTCCGTTGGCCAACTAAAGTCCTAAAAATGAAAGAAATGAAAATAATCTATGAAACTACAATACTAAATATATGAATTTAATAATTTATGAACGTCAAAAATAGAAGTGTGGATATGTACATATGGCTATGAAAAATGTATATACAATTTGCAAGTTTTGTTGGATGTCTTGCTAAATCGATGTTTTTTTTGGAAATTGTTTATGAAGTAGATAAAGAAAGAACATACATTTTATATTTTATATTTTATATTTAAAATCTAAAGAACTAAAGAAATACTAATTAAAACACAATCTGAAATAAGAACAACATCACAGTCAAAGCCAATTTAGATTATTCTTATTTCATTGATAAATAAAATAACAAAAGAAATAGAATACGAGTAAACTAACCTGAGATTAATCAACTAATGAGTTTATTTCTTTGCGCAATTTAAACTCCCAGTTATCTTGCCTATGAGAAAAATCTGTAACAGGTTGGGGAAAACACTCTCGGAAGAAAACTCAAAGGTGATTTCAGAGTAGAAATATAAGAGCAGAGTCATAAACACACAGATCTGGTGACCTTGCAATGATGAACACTTATAGTGAAAGAAATTTAATATTAAGCATTCATGTAATACATCATTTAACATCAAGCATAAATCAATGATATTTAAATGAAATAAGGATCACAGATGTAATATATGAACAACAAGATATAGACAGAATTAAACTGTTGAATAATATGAAATATTATACGAGAATGAGACTAAATTTGTATAAACATAATAACATTCCATAATATAAAAGGAAAAACGTAATGGGTAAGAGCCACGTTGATCTAAATCCAATGGGTGAGAAGCTTGTCCATGCAGTCTTGAAAGTTACATGTCCATAATGTGTCCAAATCCAAAAAAAGATCCCCTCCACTACCAAGAGTGAACAATATTTAAACTAGTTCAGGATTCAAATGCTCCTATCATACAAGATAGAGTTGAATCCACAAAAAATGGATAATATTACAAAAATAGTGAAAATAGTAACCACTCATGCATGCGTTGGTTTTATCTAAATAAGCCAAAGTTTTATAAACATAAAAAAGACAGAAACTATTGAATATTTGAACATATGATTCAAAGTGTTTGCTCCATGCAATCAATAGTATAATCTTCCATTTCCTGTAAATAGAAAAAACCAATTTGATATTAAGAAAAAAGAAAAAATATATATAAATATAAATATAAAATATAAATAAAAAATTGCTAATTATTATTCAAAAGAGACTGGCTACAGAATCATAGATTTTGTAGCTAGTCTTATTTTTAGCAAATGAAATCAAAAATTAAATCTACTTATTTTGATTTTTCATAACAGAATTGAATGAAATCAAAATAAAATCATTTTACCATTAAAAATTATCCAAAGAGGGATCTAACAGTTCGGAATTTATAATTTCTTTGAAACTGTTTGTGTTCTTAATGATTATATTCTTGGCCCTCTTGAATCATTTATTCTCCCTCTCTGGGTGTGCCTTCAAGTCAAGGTTCTCTTGTTTCAACAGAGCATTCTAAGTAGCTAAGCGTTTAACTCGAGCCTGTAAGAGTGGAACATTTGTATAGTAACTCTCTACCCAGTCGAGATAGCTATCACAGTGCACCGGGGTAATGGAAAATCGACGTGGAACATAGTCAACAAGGGGTGTGTCATTTTTACCTGTGGTTTGTTCTAGGTTATGACTGATAACCAAAAATCCTTATTTACCCTTAAGACACGGGGGTAAATTGGTCATGAAATCATACTGTTCAACATGGATAATAACCTCTCTCCTGGAACACTGATTTTTTGGGTCTTCACGAGCCAAGAAATCATCTATCTCTCGATTTGAACACCAATCATCGATATCGATCGGATCAATCGAGCTCAGATGATTAATCTTTTGATTTCTTAGTTTTCTAGAAATCAAACGACCAACATTCTTATTCCAGAAACTTAAATCTGTGCTCTGTGGTTTCTTTCCCTTATTGAAATTCTTCACAACAGGTTTATCATTAACGTTTAAACTAGAATTGTTCATAGGCATAAGATGATCGTTTTTTTTTAATTCGGCAATTACTTGTTCCAGAGATCTTCAAGGTGAAAACTTACATGGTAATTCTTTATCCATAGGGGTTTCATCAACAACAGAAAATGATTCAATAAATTCTGGGGCATCAATTGAATTAACGACCTGGCTTTCAGTTACTGGTCTATCTGAATTAGGGTTTACAATTAAAAGAGGGTTGATTGTAGCGTCAGCCTAGGTGAAGCCATTTCTGATCAGAAAGGTCTCCCAATTGTCACTTATTTTCGACAAGTGATAAACCAACAAGATTTTAACGAGTCCATGGTGAAACAGACTCAAATTGGTACCCTGACGCTTATAGCGCTTGGACATTTTGTAAAGACTCATCAACAGGTAAAAAGGCATATCCAACTCAAACCCTATGAAATTCATAAGAAGACGAATGTGGTACAGAAAAACTAGCCCATATCTGCCTTCACATGTAACAAACTCATTTAGAATTAAAAGGAGACTATGCCATCTAGGTTTTAATAGAGCAATAGGAATACCTTTTGTACAACAAGTGGTTTCGTGGGAAGCCATGAATAAACTCCATGGGACATCTTCTATTTTTTCGTTCTTAAACCACCTCTCGCCTTTCAATGGGAGGCATGTTTCCTTGCTCATGAAATCCTCTGTTAATTCCAACTGTATATCCCCAATCTTGGCCTTGAATCCGTCAAAAGTTTGTGCAAAAGATTTTTCAACCTGGTTATTATAGCCTTCGAAATTCTTGAGGAACACATCCCATCCATGAGCCTTTAGTTCATCAATAGCGTCATCATGGGATAGAAGAGCTTGGAATCTGTTCGACTCGATACGAACCACGGGTGGCATTACCATTGTGACAAGGAAACAACAGATATCAGAGGGATAGGTTTAGGTTTCCAACGGACGAGCAGCAGAGACAGGTCTAAGCGGGATGTAATGGCACAAAAATCACAGAGTCTTGGGGATATCATAACTCGGACAAGAGAGTTAGGGAAAACGAAAACTAGAAGGTTCGTAAAACTCCAAACCATTTCTCATGATGAGTGCCAAACCCTATAGTGTACAAAACCCTATGCACATAATGAATGGTCTCATTAATGTTTCGGGCCAGCAAGATGAAACGAAAACGCAAGTACAACATGCATGTACTAATTTGCATGAATGTCGATATCAAAATTAAACTCATGAGAATAATATCAATAGTTAACCAAGGTTCTTGTGCATTCAAACATTTCCACAATGAACTATAGAACTAATGAATTCATGATAACCATAATACACAAAGATTTTGATAGTGGGTTAATCAACCATTTCATAAGATTTGAATTTTAATCATATATGGGCGGCTTTTAAAACGATATTTCTAAGGTAAAATATTATGAAACCAAGACAAGTTTTATGTTTAAATTCATGCTTACAGTCATGAATTAAAAATTAAAAAAATGAAAATGAAAACGAAAAAAACTCAATAAGGTAAACTTAACCCAATCATCGCCTCAAAACTCAGAAACATAAACATTTACAAATAGAAGGTGATGGAAGCTACATAAAGGTATAGTCTCTTTCGATCACGATAAGTATCAAAAATCATGTGTGGCTTCCAACAATCCCCAATCTCTTTTCCATGTCCCATTAGTAGTTGGCATCAACTTTTATTAATAAAACAAGGAAATACAATTCGCATATTACATCACTTTGGCTGTAGCCACACATTATATTTACATAAGAATTAATTAAATTGAGTATTATAATGGGGATGTTACATTCCACCTCCCCTACAATTGTGCATCATCCTTGGTGCACTCTATGTCAATATACATATATGGAAATTTACATCACAATAATTAAAAAAAAAAATTCTGCAATTTGACAACTTCAGCAACAGGTCCGACCATAATCTCATGTTCCTTTCAACTCACCGACCCAAGGAATGCACCATGTGTTTATCAAGGTTAACCCAAGGGATGTACCATCTATTTATTAAGGTCCCCAATGTAGTTGACTAGGACTATGAGATGTGGTTCTAGAATTTTAGCTACTCAAAATGGAGTCTTACATTATGTTTTCTTCAAAACTGTCAAAAATTTGCAGGTATTATGCCCGCATGTTTTCTTCATGCTCCCATGTATCATCTTCAGGACCGTACTAGGTCAATTGAACCTTTACCAATCCTATGGATTTGTTCCTAAGCACTTTGAATTTCCGGTCCAGGATGCGTACTGGTTCCACCCGGAAATCCCCTTCGTGCTCCACCTAGATCACATTCCAATCAATTATGTCGTTAGGATCAGGCAAACATTTCTTTAACAATGACACATGAAATACATTATGCACTCTCATGGATGCAGGAAAACATAACATGTATGAAATTGGCCCTATCTTTTCTTATATTTAAAATGGATCACAATATTTGGCTTCCAACTTCGGGCAACTTCCCAATCTTATCAAACTTCTCTTTGCCTTTACTTTTAAGAACACGTGTTCTCCCACTTTAAAATCTATGAAAAAATTGTTCCTGTCTGCATAAATTTTATTCCTATCTTGAGCATCATTTGAAATCTGATTTATCTTTTCCATCTGCTCTTCCATTTCCTTTAACATATTTGGTCCAACAACTGATCTTTCTGTTGGATTATCCCAACTCACTGGTGTGTTACATTTTCTGCCATACAATGCTTCAAACAGACTCATTTTCAATGAGGCCTGATACCCATTGTTGTAGGAAAATTTAGCTAAATGAATATAATCTTCCCATTTTGATGGTTGATCCATCACATACATTCTAATCATGTCCTCGATTTTCTATTTTCCCATCGGACTCTAGATGATATGCGGTACTAAGATTTAAATTTGTTCCAAATCCCTTGAACAAACCTTTCGAAAAATTAGAAGTACACTTTGGATATTTGTCTAAAACTATTGCTTTAGGCACTCCATGTAGCCTAGCAACTTCTCTCATATAAATATCTGCATATTTTTTGCCTTCTCCATATCCAAATCCTTCATGAGTCCTTATAGAAGTTCTTCATACCTGGTCGTGTTATTAGTACATTCAAACTCTAACCGACAAGCAATAAAAGTTTTATTACCTGTAGGATCGATGAGTACACAACCAACACCTACTCCTTCTTTGGATTTGGATCCGTCAAAGTATAAGGACCAGATATGTGTGTCATCGGAAGTAATTGGCATACTTGGCAGAGTGGATGTCTGAGTACAGGTTACAACTTGAGATTGTTGCGCATGATCGATGATGGGAGAGATTCCGGTCATGAAATTCCCAAAGAAGGTATTCATTCCCTGTGTTTCAAATGAATTAGCATATGTAATGAAAGGTTCATTTGTATCATTTGGATCTGTTATAGTATGCTTAAGATAATGTTCTTTGTTTATCATGATTTTGTTGGGCTATCAATTTTCAGGCAGCCACAAGTGAGACCAATCTATGGCAAAGTAACCGTGCATTTGTTCTGACCAATCCTTTCTTAAAAACAATCTATAAACTTCAGGGATATCAACAACGATAATATCAATTATCTGATGAACCTTAGGATTGGACGATAGTCTAATCAGTACATTCTTAAGCTCACCAATTACTTTCATGTTTGTTTGATCGAGCTAAATGATTTTAAGATCAGAAGGTTTAATTTATGCATTGATTTTTTGGCATATAGATAGAGGCATCACGTTTGATGATGCACTGGAATCGACCATACAATTATGTACATTCCTATTAATATTTTCAAAGGTTAACAAAAAAGGAGGGACATTTTTACGGGTGTTAACAACAGAATTCTGTTGATGTTTTGTTGTTGTCCCTAAAATAGTTTTATTTACATTGGCTACAGTTTTTTTTTGCAAAGTCCCTTCTGTCTAGAGGTTCAGATGGATTTTTAGTAGGGACATTCTTAGTTGTGTTTGAATCAATTTCTAATGATTCTTTGTTTCTAGAGTTGCTCTTTTTACTGTTTTCATTGATACTTTGAAGCATTTTTTGCAAAATAAGGGGAAATTTCAATTGTTCAAAAACAGAAATATTAGCCCTCAATTTTTTTAGATCTTCAATTAAATTGTATTCTAAAACTGGGTTTGTTAATCTTTGTTTGATTTCAATTTGTTTTGACTTCTTAGGAAACACATTTTTACTTACTTCAGAAGGGGGTTTGTTTTGTGTTTTGCTTCTTGTGTTGTAGGGGTGGACAGTTTTGAAATTCGCTTGGAAAATACTGTCTGGTAATCGACCAAAAATAGGGGGATATTAGTCTTCCTCTTCCGGTACCTCTTCCTCAACTACATCTTCAGAACTTTCAAGAGGAACATAAGCAAAATTATCATGTGCTTCTAAGATGGTTTGCAAAGCATACTATAAACTGTCAAAATTTATACCTTTTGTGGTCGGGTTTGGCTGGTTGGGAGGAAAAGGTTTTCTGAAAGGAGGTTTAAAACTTCCTTTTCTTGTGGATGCCTCCTCGGGTGATCTCTTCAAGTCAACGACCTGGTTGGACAGTTTTTGGAAACCTTTCTGCATACTCTCCAAGTCTAAAGTTTCTTGTTGATTTTTAGTTTGATGGGGCCTAGTGAGAATCTCTATTTTCTTCTTAGAGGATGAGGTTGTTTCAGCTTCACTACTAAAATTGTCTTTTAGGCTCAATATATCTTTCTCAATTTGACTTTCTTCCTCAAACGATTCTAACAATGTGTTCTTTTTAGACCTTTTGACCCATATGGCTATGTTATTGTGCAAGGCTTTGGCATAATATGCAACAATTAAACTTTCAGTGGGCATCAAATCTGCAGTGATTTTTTTCTTTAATGTCAAAAATCTTTGGTTAAAGTCCTTCACTTTTTTCTTAGGATTCATTTTTAAGCTGGAGAGTTCCATAACCAAGACTTCGGGAGATTTATCATCTCCAAATTTTTTCAAGAAACGAGTTTCAAACTTGTCCCAAGAGATGATGGTTTGGGGTTGTTGAGGAAAATACCATGTGGAGGCATTTCCCTCAAAAGTATAAGGAAATAATATGCATACTACATCCTCGTGTTCAACACTTCGGAGTCTAATGGGCAACATAAAAAAAAATCTGTGATCCTCAGCGGATTTCTTTGAATCCGGATCGAATTTAGGAATCCATTTCTCCAGATGTTTCGGTAATGGGTGTTGGGGCCCAGAAACAGCCACGACATCTTGATCGAGCCAAGGTCTGGCAGGATTATTTTTGTTTTCCATGGGAGTTGGTGGTGTTGAAGGCTGAGATGGTTCTGATGAAGAGTTTCCTTCATCTGAAGACTCTCCTCCTGAAGAGGATGGAGAAGAATCAGGTGGAGATGGTGGAATACCGGGTCTTCCTGCTCCATGAATGAGTGTTTCAGTAGGATTGGTAGTATTTCCACCTAAAGGGTTTTGGGGTAGACCAGTGCCTTGAAGTTGTTCTCGAATATCCAAGAAATCAAGGGGTTGATTAAGTGGCCTACCAGGTTGTCTAATACGGACTAAGGAACTATGAGTTCTTATGAGTGTTTGATGAACAATTTCTTGGACGTTGGCCCCTTGACAAACCAGTGTCATTGGTTCAACAAGAATCTCAGGGTTATCATTTGAGGTAGTTGTTGTTTCAAGTGTAACGTTATTGTCTGAGTGACTACACGTTGTGAAGGGAGTGCGAGTGTGTGGGGGAGGAGTCATGGGACCTCCATGTGCCATCAATTTAATTCAAGCCCTCTTTCTAGCATCATTTGTTGACGAGCGTAAATGACACACCATCAACTAGAAGGTCAAATCCAGACCGGGGTTGTCTAAATAACCCAAGTCGTTTGGAATGAAATGACCTGATGGGTTTAATGGATCCGTTGGCCAATTAAAGTCCTAAAAATGAAAGAAATGAAAATAATCTATGAAACTACAATACTAAAGATATGAATTTAATAATTTATGAACGTCAAAAATAGAAGTGTGGATATGTACATATGGTTTTGAAAAACATATATACAATTTGCAAGTTTTGTTGGATGTCTTGCGAAATCGATGTTTTTTTTGGAAATTGTTTATGAAGTAGATAAAGAAAGCACATACATTTTATATTTTATATTTTATATTTAAAATCTAAATAACTAAAGAAATACTAATTAAAACACAATTTGAAATAAGAACAGCATAACAATCAAAGCCAATTTAAATTATTCTTAATTCATTGATAAATAAAATAACAAAGGAAATAGAATACAAGTAAACTAACCTGAGATTAATCAACTAATGAGTTTATGTCTTTGTGCAATTCAAACTCCCAGTTGTCTTGCCTGTGAGAAAAATCTGTAATGGGTTGGGGCTAACACTCTCGAAAGCAAACTCAAAGGTGATTTCAGAGTAGAAATATAAGAGCAGAGTCATAAACACACATAGCTAGTGATCTTGCAATGATGAACACTTATAGTGAAAGAAATTTAATATTAAGCATTCATGTAATACATCATTTAACATCAAGCATAAATCAATGATATTTAAATGAAATAATGATCACAAATGTAATATATGAACAACAAATTACAAACATAATTAAAGTGTTGAATAATATGAAATATTATACGAGAATGAGACTAAAGTTGTATAAACGTAATAACATTCCATAATATAAAAGGCAAAACGTAATGGGTAAGAGCCACGTTGGTCTAAAGCCAATGAGTGAGCAGCTTGTCCATATAGTCTTGAAAGTTACATTTCCATAATGTGTCCAAATCCAAAAAACAATCCCCTCCACTACCAAGAGTGAACAATATTTAAACTAGTTCAGGATTCAAATGCTCCCATCATACAAGATAGAGTTGAATCCACAAAAATTGGATAATATTACAAAAATAGTGAAAATAGTAACCACTCATGCATGAGTTGGTTTTATCTAAATAAGCCAAAGTTTTATAAACATAAAAAAGATAGAAACTGTTGAATATTTGAGCGTATGATTCAAAGTGTTTGCTCCATGCAATCAACAGTATAATCTTCCATTTCCTGTAAATAGCAAAAACAGATTTTGATATTCAAAAGAAAAAAAAATTATAATTATTATTCAAAAGAGACTGGCTACAGAATCATAGATTTTGTAGCTAGTCTTATTTTTAGCAAATGAAATAAAAAATTAAATCTACTTATTTCGATTTTTCATAACTTAATTGAATGAAATCAAAATAAAATCATTTTACCATTAAAAATTATCCAAAGAGGGATCTGACAGTTCGGAATTTATAATTGCTTTAAAACTAGTTGTGTTCTTAATGATTATATTCCCGACCCTCTTGAATCGTTTATTCTCCCTCTCTGTGTGTGCCTTCACATCAAGGTTCTCTTGTTTCAACATAGCATTCTGAGTAGCCAAGCGTTTAACTCGAGCATGTAAGAGAGGAACATTTGTATAGTAACTCTCTATCCATTCAAGACAACTATCACAGTGCACCAGGTAAAACACAGTCGACAAGGGGTGCTTCATTTTTACCTTTGGTTTGTTCTAGGTTATGACCGATACCCAAAAATCCTTCTTTACCCTTAAGACATGAGGTTAAATTGGTCACGAAATCATACTGTTCAACATGGATAATAATCTCTCTCCTGGAACACTGATTTTTTGGGTCTTCATGAGCCAAGAAATCGTCTATCTCACGATATGAACACCAATCATCGATATCGATCAAATCGATTGAGCTCAGATGATTACTCTTTCAATTTATTAGTTTTCTAGAAATGAAATGACCAACATTCTTATTCCTGAAACTTAAATCTGTGCTCTGTGGTTTCTTTCCCTTGCGGAAATTCTTCACAACAGGTTTATCATTAACGTTTAAACTAGAATCATTCATAGGCATGATCCTTTTCTTTTAATTCGGAAATTACTTGTTCCAGAGATATTCCAGGTGAAAACCTACATGGTAATTCTTTATCCACAGGGGTTTCATCAACAACAGAAACTGATTCAATAAATTATGGGCCATCAATTGAATTAACGACATGGATTTCAGTTACTGGTCTGTCTGAATTAGGATTTACAATTAAAAGAGGGTTGATTGTAGCGTCATCCTGGGTGAATCCATTTCTGATCAGAAAGGTCTCCCAATTGTCACTTATTTTCGACAAGTTATAAACCAACAAGATTTTAACAAGTCCATGGTGAAACAGACTCAAATTGATACCCTGACGCTTATAGCGCTTGGACATTTTGTAAAGACTCTTCAACAACAAAAAAGGCATATCCAACTCAAACCTTATGAAATTCATAAGAAGACAAATGTGGTACAGAAAAACTATCCCATATCGTCCTTCACATGTAACAAACTGCTTCATAATTAAAAGGAGATTGTGCCATCTAGGTTTTAATAGAGCAATAGGAATACCTTTTGTACAACAAGTGGTTTCGTGGGAATCGATGAATAAAATCCATGGGACATCTTCTATTTTTGCGTTCTTAAACCACCTCTCACCTTTTAATGGGAGGCATGTTTCCTTGCTCATGAAATCCTCTGTTAATTCCAACTGTATATCCCCAATCTTAACCCTGAATCCGTCAAAATTTTGTGCAAAAGATTTTGCAACCTGGTTATTATAGCCTTTGAACTTCTTGAGGAACACATCCCATCCATGAGCCTTTAGTTCATAAATAGTTTCATCATGGGATAGAAGAGCTTGGAATCCGTTCGGCTCGATATGAACCACGGGTGGCATTACCACTGTGGCAAGGATACAACAGATATCAGAGGGATAGGTTTAGGTTTCCAACGGACGAGCAACAGAGACATGTCTAAGTGGGATGTAATGGCAAAAAAATCACAGAGTCTTGGGGCTATCATAATGAGTAACAAACCCTATAGAGTACAAAACCCTATGCGCATAATGAATGGTCTCATTAATGTTTTAGGCCAGCAAGGTGAAACGAAAACGCAAGTACAACATGCATGTACTAATTTGCATGAATGTTGATATGACAATTGAACTCATGAGAACAATATCAATATTTAACCAAGGTTCTTGTGCATTCAAACATTTCCACAATGAACTATAGAACTAATGAATTCATGATAACCATAATACACAAAGATTTTGATAGTGGATTAATCAGCCATTTCATAAGATTTGAATTTTAATCATATATGGGTGGATTTTAAAACGATATTTCTAAGGTAAAAGATTGTGAAACCAAGCCAAGTTTTATGTTTAAATTCATGCTTACAGTCATGAATTAAAAATAAAACAAGCAAAAATGCAAACGAAAAAAACTCAATAAGGTAAACTTAACCTAATCATCTCCTCAAAACTCAGAAACATAAACATTTACAAATAGAAGGTGATGGAAGCTACAAAAAGGTATAGTCTATTTCGATCATGATAAGTATCAAAAATCATGTGTGGCTTCCAACAATCCCCCATCTCTTTTCCATGTCCCATTAGCAGTTGGCATCACATTTTATTAATAAAACAAGGAAATACAATTCGCATATTACATCACTTTGGCCGTAGCCACACATTATATCTACATAAGAATTAATTAAACTGAGGATTATAATGGGGATGTTACATTCCCCTTCCCCTTTAATTGTGTGTCATCCTTGGTGAACTCTATGTTGATATACATATATGCAAATTTGCATCACAATAATTAAAAATAAAAATTTTGCAATTTGACAACTTCAGCAATAGGTCCGACCATAATCTCGTGTTCCTTTCAACTCGCCGACCCAAGGAATGCACCATATGTTTATCAGGGTTAACCCAAGGGAGTTACCATCTGTTTATTAAGGTCCCCAATGTAGTTGACTAGGACTATGAGATGTGGTTCCAGAATTTTAGCTGCTCAAAATGGAGTCTTAGGGCCTGGCTGCGCGAGAGATCTAGGGTTTGGACCTGGTGCGTGAATAGTGTGTTTTCATGGTGGCGTCAGAGGGTGGGGAGACGTCCCCCCCTCCGTCGATCCCGGTCGAAGAGGCCTTTCATAGGCTGGTCAACAGCAGAGGGAAGAAAACGGCCGCTCCTTTGATCCCGAAATTCATCAAAAAACTGGAGGAGATCCTGGAAATCGTCTTACCCGAAGAAAATCCAATGAAGACCGCCTTGGCTCTAGCCCAACGAGGGCTCGTGGGACAGTTTATGGGCCTTTGGCCATCTTCCAAAACCACGGATGATTGGATCCAGCGGAATTGGCGGCCAAACCTAGCACACGGGGTCACATGCTATCCGGTGGGTCGTGGGTTTTTTGTGTTCGAATTTATATCAGAAGAGGATCGGGATCTAATTTTCAGGAACGGTCCCTATTTTATGGGAACACAGGGACTATATTTGAACAAATGGACTCCGGACTTTGACCCTCTGGTGGACACGCCTAAAGAAGTGTCGGTGTGGGTCAGATTACCTAACCTCCCGATGCACTGTTGGGACTCTTAATCATTGCAAAGGATTGGGAACGGAGTTGGCAGGTACATTGACAGAGCTGACAACAGAGGGAAGTATAATTGCGCCAGAATCTGCATGGAAGTGGATCTGGAGGCAGGGCTTCCTGAAGCAGTAAATCTTTCGGTTGGAACATGGACCCATTACCAGAAACTTGATTATGAGCACCTACCCTTCAAATGCAGGAATTGTCAGGAGCATGGCCACTTTCAAAGGAACTGCCCCAAAATGCAAATCCCCGGGAATGAGGATGCAGAAGGTTGGCAGAAAGTAAAGAGAGGGAAAAACTCACATAACCCCAGAGGAAAGGACAAAAGGAATCAGGAACCCCCAAAGGACGGTCAACCCTCTCAAAGAGCTCAAGAAGGCCCACAAAAGCACCCAGTTCCTGTTGGCGAAACAGACAGAGATGAAGCCCCACCTATGGTCCCATCGGAACCAACCTCGCCCGCCAAGAGACCTAGCCTGGGAAAAGAATTTATTAGCTTGAACTCGAATACGGAAACGGAAATTCCAGATGAGGAAGATGGAGAGGCAAGCAGTCCAAAAGGTACTCCGGAGCAGCCAAAGAGAGGAAGGAAGACTGAGAAGAAAAGAAGGGAAGAGCAAGCCATTAAGGAAGTGGCTCAAGGTACTCAGTACACACTCCATGAGATGGCGATCACCAGATCAGGGGCGAAGCTGGGGAAAACACCGAAAGGTGGGCTCCCTCTCCCTTCAAGTAAATAATGCAATACGTCTCCTGGAATTGCAGAGGACTAGGGAGCAAGCTGAAAGAAGAAGCCTTGAGGGACCTAGTAAGGCTTGAAAGACCCAAAGTTCTCCTTATCCAGGAGACGAAATTGGGGGAGGAAGACCTCCTAAGGATAAGTCATTCATTCTAGAAAAAGGGCCCTGGAAAGGTAGTAAGCACCAGAGGAGCCTCGGGGGGATTGGCAACCTTCTGGGATTCTTCAAAGCTGGATCTAGTTGAAGAAGTCGGCACCACTCACTGGCTCTTCACCAAGCTGCATCATAAAAATTCAGACCACCAGGTAAGCCTCTTTAATATGTATGTCCCTATCTTAGTCAATGAGAAGAAAGATTGATGGGATTCTTTACACTCGTTTCTTAACATGCACAATATCGAGAATTTAGTAGTGGTAGGGGACCTAAATGTCACCCTTTCGCTGGCTGAAAAGAAGGGGGGTTCCATCGTTCGGGACCCTGCTAGAGAATGGGTGGAAGATCTGATGTTGGAATGGGAGCTGGAGGATATTCCTCCAACCAATGGCAAATTTACTTGGTCAAATAAAAGATTAGACCCTGGTCATATAGCAGTCAGGCTAGACCGGTTCCTTATTTAGTCCTCCTTCCTTACCATCGGTCTGAGGGCCTCCTCTAAGGTTCTCCCTCATTACACTTCTGACCATAAACCCATCTCTCTTTCTCTTCACCCTATTTCTGCTCTAGGACCCATTCCGTTCAAGTTTACCCCGTTATGGCAAGAACACGGCGACTTCCTCAACCTGGTTCAAAAATCTTGGAACGTTTCTATTACTGGCTCTCCCTTCTATGTGTGGGAGGAGAAACTCAGACGTCTTAAAATCAATCTCAAATCTTGGGCCAAAAAGCTGAACTCACCCCTGGAGGAAAGGAAACATGTGCAGAAAACCTTGGAAAATCACCAGCTGGTTATGGAAGAAACTCATGTCACCTAGGCTCTCCTTAGCCAGGAATTCGAAATCCAAAGTAAGTTTCATAAAAGTTTTAGAGAAGAAGAGACCTATTGGAGATTGAAGTCAAGGGCGTTATGGCTCCAGGAAGGCGACAAGAATACAGCCTTCTTCCATAAGCACACGCAAGCAAGGATAAATTATAACTCCATTGACGAGATCCATTGGCAGGACCAAGTCTACAGGGACGCCCATAGCATCAAGGAGGCCGCTCACCACTACTTCAAAAATCTGTATTCAGCCCCGGTAATGGAGGAACTGGACACGTGCTCTTATCCGCTTTCAGAAGTTCCAGAGCTGGTTACAGAAGAAGAGAATGGGTCGTTGAGCAAGCCGATCAGTGATAAGGAAATCAAAAAAGTTGTCTTCAACATGAACCCAGACAAGGCTCCTGGGCCAGACGGTTTTACAGCACGTTTTTATATTCATTGTTGGGACATCATCAAAAAAGACTTATGCAAGATGGTTAAGAAATCTCAGAACTACAACAAATTGGGTGGCAGCACAAATTCTTCATTCTTAGCTCTCATTCCAAAAGAGAAGGGGGCAAAAAAGTTTAATAGATTCAGACCAATTTCACTTTGCAACACAGGGTACAAAATCATCACCAAGATAATAGCAAACAGGCTCAAGAAACTCTTGCCAAAGTTGATTCCGGAAAATCGGGGAGGGTTCGTTAGAGGGAGACAAATTCTTGATAATATAATTTTAGTTCAGGAAGACATTCAAACTAGCTGTAAAAAAAATGAAAAAGGAATGGTAGTCAAATTGGATCTAGCCAACGCCTTTGACAGGGTTAGTCATGACTTATTGTTTGCAGTAATGAGGAAATTTGGGTTCACCCAGAAGTTTATGGGGTGGATTAAGGCTTGCATTTCAGCTCCGTGGATAGCCCCCTTGATTAATGGTCGCCCTGCCAAGTTTTTCCAGGCCTCTCGGGGGCTCAGACAAGGCTGCCCGCTCTCCCCTATGCTCTATGTCTTACAAGCCTCGGTGCTTAGTTTCCAGCTGCAAAGCTGCCTCCTAAACAGATCTCTTCTTGGAATCAGAATTACCCCTTCAACCAACGAGGTCAGTCACGCTCAGTTTGCAGATGATACTCTCTTATTGGGTGCTTCCAGCATCAAGACAGCTCGAAACTTCAAGTCTGAATTAGACCTCTATAAAGCCTGCTCTGGCAGTGAAATTAATTATCATAAGAGAAAGATTTATGGCTGGAATTGCACCCCCCGGGATCTGCAGCAATTAGGACGCATCCTTGGCATGGAAGGAATTTCAGTTTGGGATAATTTCACTTATCTCGGGATCCCCATTTTCAAAGGCCGGGCTATGGTAGTGCACTGGCTGCCCTTGGTGGATAAGATTAAACTTAAGATACAAGCGTGGGGAGCAAATTGGCTAACCAGAGCAGGCAAAGTGGTGCTGATGAATTCTGTCATTTCCATCCTTCCTATATATCAGTGCTCGGTGCTCCTCACCCCTAAAACAATTTCAAACAAAATCGATGTTCTTCTGCGTAGATTCCTGTGGGAAGGAGGCAAGAACTGTGCGAGAAAACTCCACCTAATTAACTGGGACAAGGTCAAGAAACCAAAATTGGAATGGGGGCTGAACATAAGAAATGTGGCTGTTCATAATCTTGCTATGGGAGGAAAATTTCTTTGGCGAATGATCACTGGAAAGAGAACCTGGAGCAAGCAAATCCTTAGAAAGAAATACTTTCGAGGAGATAGAGACCGTTGTCTAGAGAGACCCCCCAAAGTAACGAAAGGTTCCCCAATCTTCTATTTATGCCTTCGAGCCCTGTCTTTCTTTCAGCCAAAGCTCACTTGGATCCCGGGAAATGGTGCAAAAATTAGGATCAGGGAGGACTCCATTTTAGGCGACCATCCCCTCATAGGAGTATGAGAAATAATGAATATTGGTGATTGGCTCCTAGCCAACAATCGTAAAACTCTTTGGGATATCTCCCTTTGGAAAAGTGATGACCATCTTTCCTGGCAAGGCTGGAACTTGGGGAGCTACCCGGAGGAGCTCCATGCAGAAGCAACGATTCTCCTAGAGTTCCTCCATGGGAAGGCGCCGATTAGTGCCCGGACTAAAGACAAACGAGGCTGGGGCTACCCCACAGGGAACTACACCGCTTCAGCAGGCTATAAGGTAGCTCTAAACATTCCTTGGGCCCCCCCAAACCCAGGGTCGTGGAAAGCACTCTGGAATTTCCCTTCAATTCCCAAAGTTGACCATTTCGCTTGGACCATGACTCACAACAGCATTCTAACTTTTGATAATCTTAAGAAGAGGGGCTGGGAGGGCCCCTCCCACTGTCCGCTTTGCAGACATAATCAAGAAACCCCTGTGCATCTCCTCTTCGAGTGTGAGTTCTCCAAAGAAGTTTGGGGCCTACTAACAGGAGGAGCTTGTCCAATTCTCTCCTCCTCGGCATCAGATTCAATTAGCAGCTGGCAGTCTTTATCCCCATTTGATCTGAGCAAAAATCATCTCCTCAAAACAGTATGGATGTGGATACCCAAATTTGCGTGCTGGAAGATCTGGATGGAAAGGAACAACAGAATTTTTAATGACGTAGGAAGGTTGCCCTCCCAGGTAGCAATTAAAGCTAGGACGATGATGATAGAATCCTTAAAAGGCAAGGCCAATATTAGGAACTCGGCCCCCCTCTCGGAGGAGGAAAGTAGGTGGCTTAAGGAATTCAGCCAAGACCAGCCTGGCATCAATCAACTCATTACTCTTCAAATTCGAAAATGGGAGATAAGGATGGAGGAGCAGGAATTTCTAAAGTGGAGATCGTCGCTCAAAGAATGGTGCCTCTTCTTTGACGGGGCCTCCAAAGGAAACCCGGGCCAGGCAGGAGGAGGGGGGGTAATTCTAGACCCTTCCGGCAAAATTCAAAAAGCGTATGCTTGGGGTTTAGGCCACGCCTCTAATAACCAAGCGGAATTTCTTGCGCTTTGGAAAGGTCTCAACCAGGCAATAAATTTGGGCATCCAGGAAATAAGGATCTTTGGAGACTCTAAGTAGGTAGTGGAAGCAATCAACTCTAAAAAGATTCCTAAGGACAGCACTCTGGCTCAGCTGTACAGGAAATCTTCCCTTCTCCTGTTGCAGTTTAAAGAATATCATTTGAACCATGTGTTACGAATCTTGAATGGGCACGCTGACAAGGAAGCAAACAGAGGTTCACTTCTGAGCAAAGGGCTCCTAAAGGTGAATGAGGAAGCTTCCCTTCAAATCATCCCATAATCAAATTGGATCTTGTGCTCTGAAGCTCCACGTGAATAATCTGAAAGGCCGGATGGACTCCAGACCCATCATAGCTACGGCAGACGGTCGATCTCCAGCGCAGAGATTTGGAATCTGATTCGGATTGTGGGGATTCTCGAGGAGGAGGCACTGCTTTTCAATTAAAAAGGAAGCCTCTCTAGATTTCCCTCATCTCCAAATGAATTCGTGCCCTTCCCGTGCTGATACTTCTTCAGAGTGCCAGAAAAGAATGGAATCCGCGTCCAAACCAAGTCTTACCCCGAAGGAGTGAATCGAGTTGATCAGGGTGGAGTTGGAGAGTATTAAGGCGTCCACGGCCCAACGAAAATGGGAGATGCTCAACATAGAAATGCAGGACATAAAATATGACCTCTCAGATGAAATCCACACGGGCCTGAAGTATGCGGCTAACCTGATGGGAGACCTGGGAAAGAGACTCAGCAAGATGGAACTTCAAGTGGAAGAGCTCACTAAGGCTCTCTAGTCAGAAGATTGTAAACAGAGCAGCAGCTCTGATTTTGAATATGTAAGGGTTGGCAACCCCCTCTATTGTTATTAAATAAAGCCTCATAACCGATTTTGTTAAAAAAAAAAAAAATGGAGTCTTGCATTATGTTTTCTTCAAAATTGTCAAAAATTTGTAGGTATTATGCCTGCATGTTTTCTTCATGCTCCCATGTAGCAGCTTCAGGACCGTAGTAGGTCGATTGAACCTTTACCAACCCTATGGATTTTTTCCTGAGCACTTTGACTTTCCGTTCTAGGATGCATACTGGTTCCACCCGGAAATCCCCTTCGTGCTCCACCTAGATCACATTCCAATCAATTACGTCGTTAGGATCAGGCAAACATTTCTTTAACAATGACACATGAAATACATTATGCACTCTCATGGATGCAACTCTCATGGATGCAGGAAAAGATAACATGTATGAACCTGGCCCTATATTTTCTAATATTTAAAAAGGCTCACAATATTTGGCTGCCAACTTCAGGAACTTCCCAATCTTATCGAACTTCTCTTTGCCTTTACTTTTAAGAACACGTGTTCTCCCACTTTAAAATCTATGAAAAATTGGTTCTTGTCTGCATAAATTGTCTTCCTATCTTGAGCATCCTTTGAAATCTGATTTATCTTTCCATCTGCTCTTCCATTTCCTTTAACAATTTTGGTCCAACAACTAATCTGTCTGTTGGATTATCCAAAATCACTGGTGTGTTACATTTTCTGCCATACATTGCTTCAAACAGACTCATTTTCAATGAGGCCTGATACCCATTGTTGTAGGAAATTTTAGCTAAGTGAATATAATCTTCCCATTTTGATGGTTGATCTATCACATACATTCTAAGCATGTCCTCAATTTTCTATTTTCCATTCGGACTCTGGATGATATGTGGTACTAAGATTTGAATTTGTTCCAAATCCCTTGAACAAACCTTTCGAAAAATTAGAAGTACACTTTGGATATTTGTCTAAAACTATTGCTTTAGGCACTCCATGTATCCTAGCAACTTCTCTCATATAAATATATGCAATATGTGTTGCCTTCTCCATATCCAAATCCTTCCTGAGTCCTTATAGAAGTGCTTTGTACCCGGTCGTGTTATTAGTACATTCAAACTCTAAACGATAATCAATAAAAGTTGTATTACTTGTAGGATCGATGAGTACGCAACCAACACCTGCTCCCTCTTTGGATTTGGATCCATCAAAGTATAAGGACCAGATATGTGTGTCATCGAAAGTAATTGGCATACTTGGTAGAGTGGACATCTGAGTACAGGTTACAACTTCAGATTGTTACGCAGGATCGGTGATGGGAGAGATTTCGGTCATGAAATTACCAAAGAAGGTATCCATTCCCTGTGTTTCAAATGAATTAACATATGTAATGAAAGGTTTATTTGTATCATTCGGATCCATTATAGTATGTTTAATATAACGTTCTCTGTTTATCTTGATTTGATTTGGGTTGTCCATTTTCTGGCAGCCACAAGTGAGACCAATCTGTGGCAAAGTAACTGTGCATTTGTTCTGACCAATCCTTGCTTAAAAACAAGACATAAACTTTAGGGATATCAACAACGATAATATCAATTATCTGATGAACCTTAGGATTGGACAATAGTCTAATCAGTACATTCTTAAGCTCACCAATTACTTTCACGTTTGTTTCATCAATTTGAATGATTTTAAGATCAGAAGGTTTAATTTCTACATTGATTTTTTGGCATACAGATAGAGGCATCACGTTTGATGATGCACCAGAATAGACGATACAATTATGTAAATTCCTATTAAAAATTTCAAAGGTTAACAAAAAAGGCGGGACATTTTTCAGAGTGTTAACAACAGAATTCTGTTGATTTTTTGTTGTTGTCCCTAAAACAATTTTATTTACATTGGCTACAGTTTTTTTCTACAAATTCCCTTCTGTCTGGAGGTTCAGATGTCTTTTTAGTTGGGACATTCTTAGTTGCGTTTGAATCAATTTCTGCTGATTTTTTGTTGCTAGAGTTGCTCTTTCTACTATTTTCAGCGATACTATGAAGCATTTTCTGCAAAATAAGGGGAAATTTTAGTAGTTCAAAAACAGAAATATTAGCCCTCAATTTTTTTAGATCTTCAATTAAATTGTATTCTAAAACTGGGTCTGTTAATCTTTGTTTAATTTCAGTTTGTTTTGATTGCTTCGGAAACACATTTTTACTTACTTCAGAAGGGGGTTTGTTTTGTGTTTTAGGGGTGGACAGTTTCAAAATTCGCTTGGAAAATATTGTCTGATAAGTGACCGAAAATAGGGGGGAGATGAGTCTTCCTCTTCTGGTACGCCTTCGTCAACTACATCTTCAGAAATTTCAGGAGGAACAGAAGCAAAATTATCATGTGCTTCTAAGATGGTTTGCAAAGCATACTGTAAACTTTCGAAATTTCTACCTTTTGTGGTAGAAATTTTCTTCTTAGAGGATGAGGTTGTTTCATCTTCACTACTAAGATTGTCTTTTAGGCTCAATATATCTTTCTCAATTTGACTTGCTTCCTCAAAATATTCTAATAACATGTTCTTTTTAGACATTTTGACCCATATGGCTATGTTATTGTTCAAGGCTTTGGCATAATATCTAGCAATTAAACTTTCAGCGGGCATCAAATCTGCATGGATTTTGTTCTTTAACGTCAAAAATCTTTGGTTAAAGTCCTTCACTTTTTCCTTAGGATTCATTTTTAAGATGGAGAGTTCCATAACCAAGACTTTAGGAGATTTATCATCTCCAATTTGTTTCAAGAAACGAGTTTCAAACTTCTCCCAAGAGATGATGGTTTGGGGTTGTTGAGAAAAATACCATGATCTAAAAATAGGGGGCTGACTTGTTTTGCTATGCAAGCACCCTCTACTCCATTAAAATAAACTTTTCAGGACCTTGTTCAATGTCTTAGTTATGCAAGAGGTTTTATGTGTCGAGTTCATGCTTCTTTTAAATGTTTATGTGTGAGGTCTTTGTAAGGTTAAATATGTGTTTTAAATAAATACACAACAAAAATATATTGCAACAAATATAACCAACAAACTCACAACAATAACAAGATGATAAAGGAGTTCACCCCCAACTGGGMTACATCTCCTTGAGCCTCCATCAATGGACTAGGCTCTCTGGGATTAGTTTGTCAAATATTATTTTATAAGATGTTTCTCAACTCCAATGGATTTACTGACTATACCATTGGGTTCAGAATACATAAAAACCCMAAAAATGACTAATAGAACTCTGAAAACGGACCATGGCTCATCCGGGCATGACCTCTTCTACTAGTGGCCTTGAGCTTCCCTAAGATTTCTTTTGGAAAAAACACCTGTAAAAGTCCTCAAAAGCCTCTGAAACCTATCCCAATGTGTTCAGATCATAACAATTAGTCAAAAATGACTATTCAGTCACAAAAACCAGACTTGGGCTCATTTGACCATGGCCTCCATCAATGGGGGCCCTAAGCTCCCTGAAACTTCAAGGTAGAAAAACATACAAAATAAGTCTCCAAATGCCTTTGCAAACTGTGCCAATGGATTCATAACATCCATTAACCCCTATTTGGGATTTTTCGGCACCTCATTTGGCCAAAAAATGAAGAAGATAGGCCTCTTTCCATTTTCCTCCTTCAAGCTTGCTATCTCTGGTTCGCCAAAAATGCACCTATGTGTGAGTAACCTGGATTTTGGGCATTTCCCGTGCCTAAACCCATCATGTGCGTCATTTCCACAAAATGAACGAATTTGTTGCACCGTTAGCAAACCTAGCCCCCAACCCACGGAGGTGTTGGACGCGTGGGTTCCCATATGTCCACGTCCCAGCGCAAGTTAAGGGCTCCGTTACAAGATGGTACGAGAGCTTGACAAGTGGCGAGCTAACAACTCGTGACCGTTTGAAAACTAAAACCTGTGTCCATTTCATGGTCGTGGTTCCCACTCTGTGTATGGTCATATGGAAATGTGTGTGCGACCGGGGATTGGGGCTAATCCCCAGACGCGCCCCAAAGTACAACGTATCCCAACTTAAATAGATATAAAATGATATATATAATAAGGAACAAGTGGTGGCGCGTCGGTTGGGTAGCCATTGCCAAAGTGCCTGGTTTGTGGTGGAGTTCGGGGTTCGATCCCCATGGACTCCATAAACTTTTAAACAAACAACCAAATTACGGTGCCACGTGGCAGCCCATGCCTGGGCCACGTGGCACCACCCCATTTGCCAACTAAATGCCACGTGTCGAAACATGATTCATCCACATCTGCCAACTGCCAACTCAGCACTGACATGTCATCTCTTGCCACATCACCTCTGCCATGTCATCATTTCCACGTGTCATGTCGTACACCTGCCACATCATCATGTACGGACTGTACAGTCAACATTTTTTTTTTTTGTTTGGTAAATTGAACATATTGCGATATCTCACTCATCCGATGTTCGTTTGACCCCATTCGAAGTGTGTTGGGTTCGTGACGATGAGAGATACGCACCCATTCATTTTGAGGCGATTTCGAACACTTTCATTTTTGGGCCAAATTTTAACCCCTGGTCCAGATTCTGATCATACCATGTGGAGGCATTTCCCTCAAAAGTATAAGGAAATAATATGCATACTACATCCTCGTGTTCAACACTTCGGAGTCTAATGGCCAACATAAATTTTTTGATGTGATCCTCAGTGGATTTCTTTGAATCCGGATAGAATTTAGGCAGCCATTTCTCCGAATGTTTTGGTAATGGGTGTTGGGGTCCAGGTACAGCCACGACATCTTGATCAAGAAAAGGTATGGCAGGATTATTTTGGTTTGCCATGGGAGTTGGTGGTGTTGAAGGATGAGATGGTTTTGATGAAGAGTTTCCTTCATCTGAAGACTCTCCTCCTGAAGAGGATGGAGAAGAATCAGGGGGAGATGGTGGAATATCGGGTCCTTCTGCTCCAGGAATGAGTGTTTTAGTAGGATTGGTAGTATTTCCACCTAAAGGGTTTTGGGGCAGACCAGTGCCTTGAATTTGTTCTCAGATATACGAGAAATCAAGGGGTTGATTAAGTGGCCTACCAGGTTGTTTGATATGGGCTAAGGCACTATGAGTTATTATGAGTGACTGACGAACAATTTCCTGGACGTCGGCCCCTTGATGAACTTGTGTCACTGGTTCAACAAGAATCTTAGGGTTATCATTTGAGGTAGTTGTCATTTCAAGTGTAACGTTATTGTATGAGCGACTACACGTTGTGATAGGAGTGCGAGTGTGTGGGGGAGGAGTCGTGTGACCTCCATGTGCCATCAATTTAATTGAGGCCCTCTTTCTAGCATCATTTGTTGACGGGCGTAAATGACACACCGTCAACTAGAAGGTCAAATCCAGACCGGGGTTGTCTAAATAACCCAAGTCGTTTGGAATGAAATGACCTGACGGGTTTAATGGCTCCTTTGGCCAACTAAAGTCCTAAAAATGAAAGAAATGAAAATAATCTATGAAACTACAATACTAAAGATATGAATTTAATAATTTATGAACGTCAAAAATAGAAGTGTGGATATGTACATATGGTTTTGAAAAACATATATACAATTTGCAAGTTTTGTTGGATGTCTTGCAAAATCGATGTTTTTTTTGGAAATTGTTTATGAAGTAGATAAAGAAAGCACATACATTTTATATTTTATATTTTATATTTAAAATCTAAAGAACTAAGGAAATACTAATTAAAACACAATTTGAAATAAGAACAGCATAACAGTCAAAGCCAATTTAAATTATTCTTATTTCATTGATAAACAAAATAACAAAAGAAATAGAATACGAGTAAACTAACCTGAGATTAATCAACTAATGAGTTTATGTCTTTGTGCAATTCAAACTCCTAGTTGTCTTGCATGTGAGAAAAATTTGTAATAGGTTGGGGCTAACACTCTCGAAAGCAAACTCAAAGGTGATTTTGGAGTAGAAATATAAGAGCAGAGTCATAAACACACAGATCTGGTGATCTTGCAATGATGAACACTTATAGTGAAAAAAAATTAATACTAAGCATTCATGTAATACATCATTTAACATCAAGCATAAATCAATGATATTTAAATGAAATAATGATCACAGACGTAATATATGAACAACAAATTATAGACAAAATTAAAGTGTTGAATAATATGAAATATTATATGAGAATGAGACTAAAGTTGTATAAACATAATAACATTCCATAATATAAAAGGAAAAACGTAATGGGCTAAAGCCATGCTGATCTAAAGCTAATGACTAAGCAGCTTGTCCATACAATCTTGAAAGTTACATGTCCATAATGTGTCCAAATCCAAAAAAAGATCCCCTCCACTACCAAGAGTGAACAATATTTAAACTAGTTTAGGATTCAAATGTTCCTATCATACAAGATAGAGTTGAATCCACAAAAAATGAATAATATTACAAAAAGAGTGAAAATAGTAACCACTAATGCATGAGTTGGTTTTATCTAAATAATCCAAAGTTTTATAAACCTAAAAAAGACAAAAACTACTGAATATTTGAACGTCTGATTCAAAGTGTTTGCTCCATGCAATCAGCAGTATAATCTTCCATTTCCTGTAAATAGCAAAAACCGATCCTTTTCTTTTAATTTAGAAATTACTTGTTCCAGAGATCTTTGAGGTGAAAACCTACATGGTAATTCTTTATCCACAGGGTTTTCATCAACAACAGAAACTGATTCAATAAATTATGGGCCATCAATTGAATTAATGACCTGGCTTTCAGTTACTGGTCTATCTGAATTAGTGTTTACAATTAAAAGAGGGTTGACTGTAGTGTTGGCCTGGGTGAAGCCATTTCTGATCAGAAAGGTCTCCCAATTGTCACTTATTTTCGACAAGTGATAAACCAACAAGATTTTAACGAGTCCATGGTGAAACAGACTCAAATTTATACCCTGGCACTTATAGCACTTGGATATTTTGTAAAGACTCATCAACAAGTAAAAAGTAATATCCAACTCAACCCCTATGAAATTCATAAGAAGACGAATGTGGTATAGAAAAACTAGCCCATATCGGCCTTCACATGTAACAAACTGCTTCAGAATTAAAACGAGATTGTGCCATCTAGGTTTTAATAGAGCAATAGGAATACCTTTTGTACAACAAGTGGTTTCATGGGAAGCCATGAATAAAATCCATTGAACATATTCTATTTTAGCGTTCTTAAACCACCTCTCACCTTTTAATGGGAGTCATGTCGCCTTGCTCATGAAATCCTCTCTTAATTCCAACTGTATATCCCCAATATTGGCCCTGAAGCCGTCAAAAGTTTGTGCAAAAGATTTTGTAACCTGAATGTTATAGCCTTCGAACTTCTTGAGGAACACATCCCATCCATGAGCCTTCAAGTCGTCAGTAGCATCATCATGGGATAGGAGAGCTTGGAATCAGTTCGGATCGATATGAACCATGGGTGCCATTACCACGGTGATAAGGATACAACAGATATCAGAGGGATAGGTTTAGGTTTCCAACGAATGAGAAGCAGAGACAGGTCTAAGCAGGATGTAATGGCACGAAAATCACAGAGTCTTGGGGCTATCATAACTTAGACAGGAGATTTAGTGAAAACCAAAACTAGAAGGTTCGTAAAACTCCAAACCATTTCTCACGATGAGTGTCAAACCCTACATAGTAAAAAACCCTATGTGCATAATGAATGGTCTCATTAATGTTTCGGGCCAGCAAGGTGAAACGAAAACAAAAGTACAGCATGCCTGTACTAATTTGCATGAATGTTGATATGACAATTGAACTCATGAGAACAATATCAATAGTTAACCAAGGTTCTTGTGCATTCAAACATTTCCACAATGAACTATAGAACTAATGAATTCATGATAACCATAATACACAAAGATTTTGATAGTGGATTAATCAGCCATTTCATAAGATTTGAGATTTAATCATATATGGGTGGCTTTTAAAACGATGTTTCTAAGGTAAAAGATTATGAAACCAAGCCAAGTTTTATGTTTAAATTCATGCTTACAGTCATGAATTAAAAATAAAACAAACGAAAATGAAAACGAAAAAAACTCAATAAGGTAAACTTAACCCAATCATTGCCTCAAAACTCAGAAACATAAACATTTACAAATAGAAGGTGTTGGAAGATACATAAAGGTATAGTCTCTTTCAATCACGATACGTATCAAAAATCATGTGTGGCTTCCAACAATCCCCCATCTCTTTTCCATGTCCCATTAGTAGTTGGCATCACATTTTATTAATAAAACAAGGAAATACAATTCGCATATTACATCACTTTGGTCATAGCCACACATTATATCTACATATGAATTAATTAAACTGAGATTATAATGGGGATGTTACATTCCCCCTCCCCTACAATTGTGCGTCATCCTTGGTGCACTCTATGTCGATATACATATATGCAAATTTATATCACAATAATTAAAAATAAAAATTTTGCAATTTGACAACTTCAGCAACAGGTCCGGCCATAATCTCATGTTCCTTTCAACTCGCTGACCCAAGGAATGCACCATATGTTTATCAGGGTTAACCCAAGGGACGTACCATCCGTTTATTAAGGTCCCCACTGTAGTTGACTAGGACTATGAGATGTGGTTCCAGAATTTTAGCTGCTCAAAATGGAGTCTTGCATTATGTTTTCTTCAAAACTGTCAAAAATTTGCAGGTATTATGCCCGCATGTTTTATTCATGCTCCCATGTAGCATCTTCAGGACCGTAGTATGTCGATTGAACATTTACCAGTCCTATGGATTTGTTCCTGAGCACTTTGACTTTCTGGTCCAGGATGCGTACTGGTTCCCCCCGGAAATCCCCTTCATGCTCCACCTAGATCACATTCCAATCAATTATGTCGTTAGGATTAGGCAAACATTTCTTTAACAATGACACATGAAATACATTATGCACTCTCATGGACGCAAGAAAAGCTAACATGTATGAAATTGGCCCTATCTTTTCTCATATTTAAAAAGGCTCACAATATTTGGCTGCCAACTTCGGGCAACTTCCCAATCTTATCGAACTTCTCTTTGCCTTTACTTTTAAGAACACGTGTTCTCCCACTTTAAAATCTATGAAAAATGTGTTCCTGTCTGCATAATTTTTCTGCCTATCTTGAGCATCCTTTGAAATCTGATTTATCTTTTCCATCTGCTCTTCCATTTCCTTTAACAATTTTGGTCCAACAACTGATATGTCTGTTGGATTATCCCAACTCACTGGTGTGTTACATTTTCTGCCATACAATGCTTCAAACAGACTCATTTTCAATGAGGCCTGATACCCAATGTTGTAGGAAAATTTAGCTAAATGAATATAATCTTCCCATTTTGATGGTTGATCTATCACATACATTCTAAGCATGTCCTCAATTTTCTGTTTTCCCATTGGACTCTATATGATATGCAATACTAATTTAAATTTGTTCCAAATCCCCTGAACAAACCTTTCCAAAAATTAGAAGTACACTTTGGATATTTGTCTAAAACTATTGCTTTAGGCACTCCATGTAGCCTAGAAACTTCTCTCATATAAATATCTGCAATATTTGTTGTCTTCTCCATATCCAAAGCCTTCCTGAGTCCTTATAGAAGTGCTTCATACCCAGTCGTGTTATTAGTACATTCAAACTCTAACCGACAAGAAATAAAAAATTTATTACCTGTAGGATCGATGAGTACACAACCAACACCTGCTCCTTGTTTGTATTTGGATCCGTCAAAGTATAAGGACCAGATATGTGTGTCATCGGAAGTAATTGGCATACTTGGCAGAGTGGATGTCTAAGTACAGGTTACAACTTTAGATTGTTGCGCAGGATCGGTGATGGGAGAGATTCCGGTCATGAAATTACCAAAGAAGGTATTCATTCCCTGTGTTTCAAATGAATTAGCATATGTAATGAAAGATTCATTTGTATCATTCGGATCCGTTATAGTATGATTAAGATAACGTTCTTTGTTTATCCTAACTTTGTTGGGCTATCCATTTTCAGGCAGCCACAAGTGAGACCAATCTGTGGCAAAGTAATCGTGCATTTGTCCTGACCAATCCTTTCTTAAAAACAAGCCATAAACTTCAGGGATATCAACAATGATAATATCAATTATCTGATGAACCTTAGGATTGGACGATAGTCTAATCAGTACATTCTTAATCTCACCAATTACTCTCACATTTGTTTGATCGAGATGAATGATTTTAAGATCATAAGGTTTAATTTATGCATTGATTTTTTGGCATACAGATAGAGGCATCACGTTTGATGATGCGCCGGAATCGACCATACAATTATGTACATTCCTATTAAAAAATTCAAGGGTTAACAAAAAAGGCGGGACATTTTTCCGAGTGTTAACAACAGAATTCTGCTGATTTTTTGTTGTTGTCCCTAAAACAATTTTATTTACATTGGCTACAGTTTTTTTCTGCAAAGTCCCTTCTGTCTGGAGGTTCAGATGTCTTTTTAGTTGGGACATTCTTAGTTGTGTTTGAATCAATTTATGCTGATTTTTTGTTGCTAGAGTCGCTCTTTTTACTGTTTTCAGCGATACTTTGAAGCATTTTCTGCAAAATAAGGGGAAATTTCAGCAGTTCAAAAACATAAATATTAGCCCTCAATTTTTTTAGATCTTCAATTAAATTGTATTCTAACACTAGGTCTGTTAATCTTTGTTTCATTTCAGTTTGTTTTGACTGCTTAGGAAACACATTTTTACTTACTTCAGAAGGGGGCTTGTTTTGTTTTTTTCTTCTTGTGTTGCAGGGGTGGACAGTTTCAAAATTCGCTTGGAAAATATTGTCTAATAAGTGACCGAAAATAGGGGGAGATGAATATTCCTCTTATGGTACCTCTTCCTCAACTACATCTTCAGTACTTTCAGGAGGAACAGAAGAAAAATTACCATGTTCTTCTAAGATGGTTTTCAAATCATACTGTAAACTTTCGAAATTTATACCTTTTCTAGTTCTTAAAACTTATAACACCATTCTTAAATTCTTCTCGTGTTCCTCTTTTGATTTAGAATAGATGAGTATATCATCTACAAAAAAAAACACAAACTTTTCCAGGTAATCCCTGAACACTCCATTCATCAAACACATAAATATTGTCAGGGAATTTGATAGTCTGAATGGAACTATCGTGAATTCATAATGCCCATATCTTGTTATGAATGTTGTATTGTTGATGTCTTCTTATTTTATCTTCACGTGATGATAACTTGAACTCAAGTCAATCTTCAAAAAGATTATTGCACCTTTCAGTTGATCAAAAAAATCATCAATTATGGGCAAAGCATACTTATTCTTTATGGTAACCTTATTAAGATTCTTGAAATCAATACACATCCTTAAGATTCCATCCTTCTTCTTCACAAAAAGAACTAGGGCTCCCCAAGATGACACACTTGGATGTGCATACCCCTCTTCAATAGTTCTTCAAGATGCATCTGTAACTCCTTCAATTCTGGTGTACCCATTTTGTATAGTGTCTTAGACACTAGGGCAATACCTGGAACTAAATCAATAGAGAAATGAATGTCTCTCTTGGGTGAAAATCCTATAATTTCTCTAAAAACATCTTCAAAATCCCTCAATACTAGATGGTATTCAATTCTTACCACTTTGTCTTTGGTGCCTCCTCCATATGGGTTGCAAACATCTGACATCCCTTCATGTAGCTCTTCTTCAACTGCATAATTGAAATCTTGCTAACATCTACAACTCTTGGAATGCTTTGAATCTTGTCTTGTTTCCCTTCCTCATCAAGACATGTGATTGTGTTTTTGTAACCGTCTAGGACAACATGATGTTTTTCCAACCAATCCATTCCAATTAGACAGTCATATGAAGACAGTGGTATGATGTTTACATCTACCTTCGTGTTGAGTCCATTCTTGTCTATTTGGAAATCTTTAACCAACTCATTGATCTTTATCTTAGCCCCCATGGCTAACTGAACTAACCAATACTTCCTATGCTTACTTCTTTGCAAGTGAAATCTTTCAACAATGTTAGCATTTATGTAAGTATGGCTAGCTCAAGAATCAATTAAAATTGTTATGGGATGGTTGTCAATCTTACCTTCCATTTCAATCATGGGGGATTGATATTCAACTTGTTTGTTGTCCAAGGCTGCATAAATCCTTGGCATGCATCCTCCCATGTCCTCCATTGTTTCATCCCCTTTAATGTTGTGGACAATCCTCATTCTTTCTCCTTTGTGAGGGTAGTCCCTATATAAGTGATTTCCCTCACATCCCCAACATTGAATAGGTTGTAGTCTTGGCATTTTTCCAAATGAAACTGCATTCTTTTTCTCATTTTTGGCTACTTGACCTTCCTGATTTGCTTGGGGGTTATTTCTAAAAAAGGGTGGCTTAAAACCTTTCAGACTTTGATCCTTTTTCTCTTTCATCTTGTCATTTCAATATTTTTGGAACACTAGCCTTCCTTTGCTTTGCTCATAAAGGTTTTGCGCTCTGCTTATGTTTTCCTCCAAAGTCTTGGGATTATCATATTGTATCTTTTCACTATAAAAGGAGGGTAACCAATTTAGAAACCTTTGGATTTTAACCTTCTTATCCTTAATGAAGTCAACATACTTCAACAATTCAAAGAACTGCTTCTCATATTCATCCATTGTCATGGTTCCCAACTTGAGTTCAAATAACTCTTTCATCTTTCTCTCATAGTAATGCTCAGACAAATATTTCTCTTCGAAATATCCTTTGAATTGCCTCCATGAGATCCTCTTCTCATCAAGGTTCTTGGCTTTCTTAAACTGATCCCACAACATGGTTGCCTTTCCTCACAAGTGGTAGGTGGAAATTATAGATTCTACCCACGGTGAGTAATCATGCAGCTAGAAATACTTCTTCATTTCCAATAGCCAGGCCTTTGCCTTTTTTCCTTTCCTGTGTTCACCATTGAAAGTAGGTGGCTTGATTTTCCTAAGTTCACCTTGCAAGATGTCTTCCTTGAGCCTTCTTCTTTGCCTCCGAACAGGAGACACACTTGGGATGCTTCATGTTCCTAAACTTGCATGAGTTATTCTAGTGGATTTCCTTGGAGAATGATGGCACCTGCTCATGCTTCTTGATTACCTATCATTTATGTGATCATCCATTTTTCTATGGGATCTAGATGTTGATACTTGTCTAGCACTAGCTTCTTGTTTGCTGCTAGAATCTTTATTAACTTTCTTATGCAACATACTTAAGCTCTGAAGTATCTCTTTCCGAGCCTTCATGATCCTTTCATTATCAGCTTTGTAGCTCTGCACTTCCCTATGCAAACTTCTCATAGTGACGTGCTCTTTCCTATCTCTTCTTCCATTTGACTCTATCTCAATGTTCCCCATGCTAACATGCATACCTATGATCTCTTCCTCATGGTTGTAAGATCCTTGAGCATCTTCCATAACTCTAGTCCTCATATAATAACTAAAGTTTCTTTTTGTATCTCTAATTCTACAAGAAATGTGCATGTAATAATTACTGTTAAAAATATGCATAGCATAAAACATTTCATCATATAGAATACAAGTTATTTCTTCATCAATTTATGAACGCCACATTGCACCAATTCAAATTTTGATTTTCTAGATGCATTCCTCCCTGAAACATCTTCCCAACAATTGTACTCATGTCTCAATATGAATTCTAAGTGAAAAGTTACAACAACTACATGTTGCAATTCCACTCTTTTTAGTGCTACAGAAATCTATTTATTAATTTCTAAGAAATTTAGTTGCCCAAATCAAAATTCTGGATTGACAAATGTCTTCTACTCCTCAAGAAATTTCCAACGACTATTTTTTTTCTCAAGTCTGAGCTCTGATTTGAAATTTATGGTCCAGAGAAGTTTAAGTTGTTTTACCAATTTTACTCATGTATGCTACATGTGTGTTATTTCTCTTCCTGCACATTTTTAGGTACCCATAGAAAAAATATGACTCCACCGCTAGATTTTATGGGTCATAATATTTCCATCAATTTCTTCTGTGCTCTAAACGGACTTCTGAGCATAGAGTTATGCCATATGGAAGTAATATTGGTGCCAAAATTTTACCCTCACTGTTTTGGATGTAACTTTCTCATACTAGCTCAGATTTGCGAATCGTTTAGCTCATTGGATAACTCTCTTTGAATTATTTTATTTGAGCTGCAAAGATAAAGTGTACCTATATAAAAAAAATTCTTATGGGTTTTTACTTGCTAAAAATGTCATTTAGGGCCTCAAAATGCCCCGCAAGTTAATGACCTTCAAAAATATAAACATTTCGGATAATTTCACACAAAATTTCATTTTTTTACTACTGTAACAACTCTCTAAATCTCAATTGTTGATCACAAATCATGATACACAACGACTGTTGATATGACCTTATCGACCATCGATGATTAGTATCATCCCTTGGATGCGCAAAATGTTTTTCCAAAGCTACCGATTCGATCGTCAGTCGTCAGTCCATTCCCCAACACTCGATTTTTAGACAACTCTTAAATTGATCAGCGATGATATTATTTATGAATGAAAAAATCTCTTCTGAATGTGTTGATGCCCAACCATTAGCCCATCAGTGATCGACGATCCCCGATGACCGTCAAACGCTTTCCCAAATTGGTCTATTTGACCATCGACCACTTTTATTAGCTGACATGGAAACTACTGATGTGGAATGACACGTGGATGTTGAAGTGGCATGGTCAACTTGGGTAACATGGCATGACACATGGATTATTTCGTCATCATCCTCTTTCTCCCAATGACCATCGACAAATTTTGTTGCTTATTTGGGACACTTCACTGAATTGGTCAACGCTTGACCACCGACCCATCAAGGATTGAAAATACTTCGGTAGATTCAGAAAAACCTTGATCGTCATCCATCGACGGTCAAATATGTCTTCTATTCGAACCAAACTCTTCATCATTTCGATCCATCCATCCATCGGTCATTGACAATTTCTCTTGGTTAACTTTGACACTTAAATTTGTTTTCGACTTTCTCTAATTGATTTGGACTGTCGATTTTCTCCCTTTGACAACCACCGATTTAATTCTAGTCATTGATCCCATCAACCATTCAAAATTATGAATCCTTATAAATTTTTAAATTTATCACAATGAATCTCGGTCATCAATCACGATATCAAACATGATCTCAGCTGTTGATTTCACCAAATTGCCTGTAATTCTACAACTGACCATTAAAACTCGAATTTTGACCATTCCAGGTCGAATTTCGATCTAATACTTCACCGCTCTACTCCATTAACCATCTCAAACTATCTGAATCCATTAAAACATGAATTTCACTCACGAAATTGGGGATTTCTCTCTAAAATATTCGTTTTTCTCCCAAATTGGTCACAAACAAAATCTATAATAGTGAATTTCACCAATTCGCTCTGGTTCGAGCCCATACAAGCTCAGTGTTTGAACTGAAGCTCTAATACCATAATGTAAATTCCACAACCCATCTGAGAGACATTACAGTGCATAATATAGATAACAATGAAATTTCTGCTCACTAATTTAATGCATTTACAGTTGACTCATTTCATGTAGCTTTTAGCTACAAATTAAAACATATTTAGCTACTGTCTATAACCAAAAAATAGAAGCATATACAACTTGTTAATAATCAACATCAAATGCAGCTAAACAACTCATTACAACAACGTATAAATTACTACCAAATACACAGAGTTCATGCACAAAAATTAAACACATAATTTAACACATCGACAAGATGAAACACTTATCTTTTCACAACAATTGTGCAACCAGTTGCTTGGGATGGACGTTCCACTCAACCATAGACTGATTGTTTCAAATATCAACATTCATTCAGCCCCGATTTGAGGATATCAATCTACAAAAGAGGGTGGTCTCTCACAGTCCACTCACAGCTCATAAAACACTCAACCCAACTGATATTTTCCTACAGCTATCCTCATTTTCCACCAGCTCCTTCCTCTTTAGCTATCCAACCCAAGGAATGTACCCCTTCACTAATATTAGTCCCTCAGGCATCCCATTTGTTTGTCAGTGCCTCTCTGGCACAAGTAGCTAGGAATCTCTCAGCTAGGAATTCAAGGGATATTGTTGCTGATAAAACTGTCAACAAACCAACAAAAACACTTGTTGTTTTAGTGAAACTCACACAGGAGTTCACTCTTCAGCCCTAACAACCCAGTTCTTCAGTTTTCTAGCTCCAATTGTCTCCAATTACACTCCATCATGATCTAGAATTTTCCCGCCATGGATGCCTCAGCTTCAATATTTGTTTCTTTCTCTCTCCGTGTTTCCCATGCACACATTTTGACTAACTAAAAATTGTTGTCCCAACCCATACAAATTTCCTCTCTTTGGCTTTCCTTTCTTGACTCACACTCTTCCCCAAGCTGATTGTACTCAACGCCCATGTGCCCAATAACTTTGGGATGTGACCACTCACACCCACCCTCTCACATGTATTCAACGATTGGCTTTGGGAACACTCAATTAGAAATGGGAAGGTTCATATACAATTAGCAATTTTAGGAAAATGGGTTAAATTAATACACATGGGTATTTCCCCCTTGGACCCCCTCTTGGCCATTATCCTAGACACTCCCCCCTCTTGTGGATTAATTCATCCCCCATCTCTTGTCCATGTCCCCTTAGTAGTTGTCATCACATTTTATTAATAAAAAAAGGAAATACAATTCACATATTATATCTCTTTGGCCGTAGTCACACATTTTATCTACATAAACATTAATTAAAATGGGGATTATAGTGGGGATGTTACTTCTCTTTTCCTTTACTTTTAAGAAAACATGTTCTCCCACTTTAAAATATTTGAAAGCTTTGTTCCTACCTGCATAAATTTTATGCCTATCTTGGGTAGCCTTTAAATTATGTTATATATTTTCCATTTTCTCTTCCATTTCCTTTAACAATTTTGTTCCAATAACTTCTTTGTCTATTGGATTATCCCAACTCACTAGTGTGTTACATTTTCTTCCATACAATGCTTCAAACAAACTCATTTTCAATGAGGCTTGATACCCATTGTTGTAGGAAAATTCAACTAAATGAATATAATTTTTCCATTTTGATGGTTGATCCATCACACACATTCTAAGAATGCCCTCAATTATCCTATTAGTCCTTTCTGTTTTCTCATATGACTCTGGATGATATGCGATACTAATATTTAAATTTTTTTATGAATCCCTTGAACAAACCTTTCCAAAAATTAGAAGTAAACTTTGGATCTATGTTTGAAACTATTGCTTTAGGCACTCTATGTAGCCTAACAACTTCTCTGATATAAATATCTGCAATATTTTTTTCTTTGTGTGTAATCTTTACTAGAATAAAATGCAATTCTTTAGTCCATTTATCCACTGCCACTATGATGGAATCATGTTGCTTCACTATTCTGGGAAGATTAGTAATAAAATCAACCGTGACAACTTCCCATTTCCATTCTGGAATGGGAAATGGTTGTAGCAAACATGTTGGGTGTCTATGTTTTGTCTTCATTTTTTGGCATTCTAGACATATGGCTATGTAATTAGCCACTTATTTCTTCATTCCTGGCCAAAAATATTAGCTTCTTATTGTTGCAGTTGTTTTCTGATATCTTGGGTGCGTAGCATATGGCACATTATGCATCCTCCTCAGCTGCAAGATACCAGATATATAAAATATGTAGAACAGAAATGAAATGCTAGAAATGACAGAATAACAGTAAAATATCCAGCATAATCTTCACAATACACAGAAATGATATACGAAATAGCAACAGAAATAGCACTTTGAATCAGA
>ML781446.1:426606-470401 GCA_009831015.1 Picea engelmannii
CACTATAGCAGTCCGGCGGCCGATAGGTTTATCTACAGAGGGCTTCAGGAAATCTAGGTCGGTCTGTACACAGGTGTTGTCTGATGCGCTACCACTCGAAGGGGTACCAACAGGGGTTACAAGGGTGGCCAACAGACGTGCGCCTAAGAATCACTTGTATTTCCTGCGTGTATGAATCCCTCAACCGCGGGTTTATGCGCGTAATGACAGATCTCTGTGGCTTAAAGACGTCAGAATACGTCTCTACCCTGGAAAAAAAATACCCACAATTTATGCCAAGGAAAGAGCTCTGATACCACTTGCAAGATACCAGATATATAAAATATGCAGAACAGAAATGAAATGCTAGAAATGACAGAATAACAGTAAAATATCCAGCATAATCTTCACAATACACAGAAATGATATACGAAATAGCAACAGAAATAGCACTTTGAATCAGATAGCAATGTTCGAAGGCCTCTTCGAGGGGGCAACCTCCAGTCGAGCAGCGCTCTGTTACAATAATATCCAAGCTAGGGTTTTTCATACCCTCGACCCTTATTTATACTAAATATGTCTATTAAGAGAAGCATCTAGAGGAAGATCCTTCTAGAAGCGAAAGCTTCTATTAGGTCTTCTTACATCNGCCTTATTCTATTTTATTGAAAGGTCTTATTAATATTGACCTTTATTACATCCGAATACATTGATCTTCCTATGTGCGGGTTAGGACCTTAACATCAGCACTGCATTTTTCAGCTCACTGGAATTTGACACATACACCTTACCTTTGTACATGAGAATTCCATCTTCTTTCAGCTCATAATAATTAAATTTTTGTTGAAAATTACCTTGATGTAATGTTTCATTTATTTTCATATAGTGTTGATATAAATTTGATGCTGCAAAAATTTTGTCTTTCAGATATGTCATGTACATGTCGGTAGATGCAATATGTACTTCATGAGCCCTCCTGGTGACTGTATTAGCCACTTGATTTTCCTTTCCCTTTATATGCTTAATTTCAAAGTCAGAAATTTCAGCCATCTAGTTTGCCTAACATTTAGTGTTGGTTGTCTAAACAAATGCTTAAGACCACAATGGTCTGTACTTAGCTCAAATTTCTTACCCATAAGGTAATTCCTCCACATTTTCAATGCATGTACGATCACTACTAACTCCAAGTCATGTGTAGCATAATTCCTCTCATATTCTTTTAATTTTCTGGACTCATAGCATACCACATGATCCTTTTGACTGATAAATCCATTATGTCTTTCCTTGCATGCATTAGTGCAAACAAAAAATTCTTCATTTGGATCTGCAATCTTCAATATTTGTGAACTTGTTAATATTCCCTTCAACTGTTTAAAACTCTCTTCACACTTGGAAGTCCATTTGAACTTTGCTCCCTTCTTTTGCAAAGAGTTTATTAGACTTGCAATCTTTGAGAATCGTTTTATGAATCTTCACTAATAACCGGCAAGACCCATGAAAGAACTGACCTCTGTCACATTCTTTGGTGTTGGCCATCCTCTAATGGTCTCTATCTTCTCAGGATCAACTTCTATCCCTGTTGTTGATATTATATACCCCAAGTAGTGAATCTTCTTTTGATAAAAGATGCACTTACTTATCTTAGCATACAATCTATGCTCTTTTAAATCTTGCAACACCATTATTAAATGTTTCTCATGTTCCTCTTTTGATTTAGAATAAACGAGTATATCGTCTAAGAACACAATCACAAACTTGTCCAAGTACTCCCTGAACATTCCATTCATCAAACACATAAAGGATGTTGGGGCATTTGATAGTTTGAATGGCACTACTGTGAATTCACAATGCCCATATCTTGTTCTAAATGTTGTCTTGTTGATGTCTTTTTCTTTTATCCTCACTTGATGATAGCCTGATCTGAAGTCAATCTTTGAAAATATTATTGCACCTTTTAGTTGATCAAACAAATCATCAAATCTCGCAAAGGATACTTATTCTATATGGTAACCTTATTAATCTTTCTAAAATCAATACACGGCCTTAAGGTTCCATCCTTCTTCTTCACAAAAAGAATCGGGGCTCCCCAAAGTGACACACTTGGTTGTATATACCCCTTCTTCAAAATTTCTTCAAGATGCATTTGTAACTCCTTCAATTCTGGTGTACCCATTCTATATGGTGTCTTAGACACTGGGGCAGCTCCTGGCACTAAATCAATAGAGAAACGAATGTTTCTCTTGGTGGCAATCCTAGAATTTCTCTAAAAACATCTTCAAAATACCTCAAGACCGGATGGTATTCAATGTTTGCCACTTTCTCTTTGGATGTCTCCTCCATATGGGATGAAAACATCTGACATCCCTTCCTAAAGCTCTTAATTTCCAACAATTAGGCCTCTGCCTCTTCTCCTTTCCTGTGTTCACCATTGAAATTAGGTGGCTTGATTTTTCTGAGTTCACCTTGCAAGATGTCTGCCTCGGGCCTTCTTTTTTTCCTACGAATGGGAGACACACTTGGGATGATTTCTGGCCCTGAAATTGCATGAGTTGTTCTAGTGGATCGCCTTAGAGAAATATGGTTCCTTCTCATGCTTCTTGATTGCCTATCATTTATGTGATCATCCCTTTTGCCATGGGATCTAGATGATGATACTTGTCTAACACTAGTTACTTGCTTGGTTCCAGAATATTTATTAACTTTCTTATGCAACATATTTAAGCTCTGAAGTATCTCTTCCTGAGCCTTCATTATCATTTCATTATCATCTATGTAGATATGCACTACCCTATGTATACTTATCATAGTGATAGCCTCTTTCCTATCTCTTCTTCCATTTGACTATGCCTCAGCATTCCCCATGCTAACATGTAGACCTATGATCTCTTCCTCATGGATGTAAGATTGACGCAAATCCCCTCTGCCCTCTTGGAAGGTACAATGTCGACCTCCCAGTCTAAGGATCGTTCAATCAACTTCCCCTTGAGCCGAAGCGGCTCTTTCGATTCCTCCTCTAGAATCTCATAATTTTGATCCATAGGTCCTTCTTCTATCACGACCTCTTTGCACGTCTGTGACTTTTTCCCTGACAGGAAATTATATTTCGGGTTTCGGGACTTTCTGTTTCCCAATGTCAAGAGTTCTCTATCCCCTTGATCTCCCGATCATCGAAATGCTTAAATACCGAAATGGCTTCAGCTTGGGTTAGTCCCTTGGCTACACCTCTGGTCCATGTGACCACTTACCATAGAACCGTAGTCTTATTTCGGGGTTTATCAATACGAGAGCCCGACCTCTTGTCAACGGGACTCCCGAATTCTCGATTTCCGATTTGCCGAAATGGCCTCCTTTTGGAAAATCTCCCGAAATCATGGATTGTTGCCATGTGTCTCCTCAAGATGGACGGTCCTCCTGCATTTTGCAATTTTGCGACTTGCGACCCCCAGTGACACAAATCCTCTATCAACTTGAAACCTCGATAGCTGAAATACCGATGGGTTCCTCGATCTCTGCCATGTGTCCCAACGAATGGACGACTATGATCTTTTCGGGACTTCTCCAGGTGCGAAGTCGAAAGACTCCTTCCTCTTATGTTTCCCGATGTATGAATCCCAGAAATGGGTGATCTCATAACATGTGTCCTCCCTCAGATGGACGGTTGTGATCTATTCACTATTTCGAGACTTTCGTCGTGGGGTGTCCTGACCTCTTGTCCTCGAGACCTTCGAAATCCCAAAGTCTGAAATCTCGATAGCTCAATTATTTCGGGACTCTCGTCCTCTGCTCTATGCTTAAGGATTACACCACGTGCAACTTCCTTCCGATCCAATGGTTTTCGGGTATTATGAGCGATATCCAACGGCTCAGAATCTCTTCTGTCTTGCACGCTCCTCCATTTCTCCCTGGACATGGAAACTTCAACGGTCCAGATCTCTTCGGCTGATCCAACGGCAGCTATGTTCCTCCTGAGCATGCACGTTCTTCCTGAACTTGGAAGAATTCTCCAAGTGTCCAAAGGCCTCAACCTTTGTTTCTCCGTTTCTACGACCCCTACAACTATGACTCTGTGCATAAAAGCACTCGCCCTCCTGAGCTTGACTTTCTCTGAAACCTTAAGAGGTTTCCACGACTCCTGCACTCCTTGCAGAGTCTCTATGCACATGAAGGTGCTATCCCTTTTGATCTTTCTTGTAGCTTCGACCCCTAAGGGACTCAGTCCTTTTTCCTTCTCCTTCAGATGGAGAATCAAATGCTCTCCTGGCACTCCTTTACTCAAGCCAACTTCTTGTTAAGTCTGCAGGGTGTTCAACAACCCTGTGAAGATCCTTCTATGGACTCTTCTTCAATTTCCAAAACTCAAATAGTTCTCTTCCTGTGCTCTCTGTCACCTACTCAATGCCCTCCTGGCAGAGTGTTTAGAATCCTCAGTGATTCTAACTTCTGTCTGAACTCACATCAGATTTCTTCCTCAACGCATCAATATGCATATGCTCAATGCCCACTTGGCAGAGCTCTACAGAACTCACAACAGAGTTTATGTATGCAACTGTGTCTCTCATACATAGCCCTACATCCAAGGTGTTCAGTAACCTTGAGGTCTTCCTCTGAGCTAATGATTTCAGCTATTGTGCCCTCCTGGCACGTCTTTGTCCAAATTCCGTAGAACTGGAAGTGCTCTCTAAGCATTGGCTATCAAAACTCGCAGTGTTCTGTCACACCCTCCTGGTGTGAAGCCTCAAAGACCTCTAACCCTAAAATCAAACAATCCCTGCAAATGCATACCTAATATACATCTACAGCATATAAAGAACACACATAGACATTCATTCAACACAGAAATACTTGCAGGAAAAACTGCTTCTTTTTGTATTAATAAAAATGTCTCTTTACAAAGGTGTTCTAAGCATGAACTTTAACAGAGTCTCGACTCCTTCTCTACTCTCTCTGCTTCTCTACTAGCTCTCTTCTCTGATAATACAAAGAAGATCTCCTGATCTTTTACATGAGGGGGCTCTTTGAGCTCTTCCCTCCAAACTCACCTACCCTATTCAATTACATTGAATGGGTTGTCTAGTCCAGAATCGGATCTAGATCTCAGCCTTACAAAAATTCAAGGCTATCTACTTTAATGCTTGCGAAAAGGCACGGCTCCATGGCTCAACATCCTACAACATTAATTACATTCAATTTCAAATTTGAAATGAGGTTGCGCCTCTTCCCATTGAATGCATGCACTGACGTGGGTTGGCTAGCTGGCTGGCTAACGTGGACAGATGCTCCTGCATCAAAGATCCTTGATAATCTTCCATAACTCTAGTCCTCATATAAGAACAAAAGTTTCTTGTTGTACCTCTAATTCTACAAGAAATGTGCATGTAATAATTACTGTTAGAAATATGCATAGCATAAAACATTTCATCATATAGAATATAGGTTATTTCTTCATCAATTTATGAAATACACATTGAACCGATTCAAAATTTGATTTTCTTGATGAATTCCTGCCAAAAACAACTTCCCAATGACTGTACTCATGCATCAATCTAAATTCTGAGTGAAAATTTACAACAACTACATGTTGCAATTCCACTCTTTTTACTGCTACATAAATCTATTTATTAATTTCTAATAAATTTAATTACCCAAATCAAAATTCTAGGTTGACATATGTCTTCTACTCCTCAAAACCTTTCCAATGACTATTTGTTTTCTCAAATCCCAACTCCGAGCTAAACGTTATGGTCTGAAGAAGTTTAGGTTGTTTTACTCAATTTACTCATGTACGCTACATGTATCTTATTTCTCTTCTTGCACATTTTCAGGTACCCATAACCAAAATATGACTCCACTGCTAGCTTCTATGGGTCATAATCATTCCATAGACTACTCCTATTCTCCAAATGGACTTATGAGCATAGAGGTATGCCGTATGGAAGTAATATTGGTGCCAAAATTTTACCCTCACTGTTTTGGTTGTAACTTTCTGATACTAGCTCCATTTTACGAACCGTTTAGCTCGTTGGATAGATCTTTTTGATTTCTTTTATTTGATCTACAGAGATGAAGTGTACTATGCGACACTTTGTTCTCATGTTTTTTTACTTGTTAAAAATGTTGTTTAGGGCCTCAAAAATGACCCACAAGTTAATGACCTTCAAAAATATGAAAAATTCGGATAATTTCACGCAAAAATTCACCGTTTTACTACTGTAACAATTCTTTGAATGTCAATCACTGATCACAAATCATGATACGCAACAATTTTTTATCTGACCTTGTCGGCCATCAGGGATTAGTATCATCCCTTGGATGCACAAAACGTTTTTCCAAAGCTACCGATTTGATCATCGGTCATCAATCCATTTCCCAACAGTTGATTTTTAGACAACTCTTAAATTGGTCATTAACGATATTGTTGGCGAATGAAAAACTCTTCGTTGAATCTTCCAATGCCCAACCACCGGCCCATCGGTGATCGACGATCCCTGATGATTGTCGAATGCTTTCCCAAATTGGTCGATTTGACCATCGACCACTTTTATTGGTTGACGTGGCAACTGTTGATGTGGCATGACATGTCATCCTAAGGTTTCAACTTCGGTGACTTGGAATGACACGTGGATGTTTACATCATCATCCTCTTTCTCCCAACGACAATCGACAACTTTTGTTCCTTGTTTGGGACACATCATTGAATGGGCAGACGCCCAACCACTGACCCATCAACGAATTACATCGATGATTGAGAACACTTCGGTAGATTCATCCAACCCCCAACTTTCATCCATCGACAGTCAAAGATGTCTTATGTTCGAACCAAGATCTTCACCATTTCGGTCGATCTGTCCATCGGCCATCGACGATTTCTCTTGGTGAACTTTAACACTTACAAAAAAAAATGGACTTTTCTCTCATTGATCTAGACCGTCGATTTGCTCCCTTTCACAACCCCTGATTTAATCATGGTCATTGATCCCATCAACCTTTCAAATGGACGAATCCTTATAAATTTTTAAATTTATCACAGTGAATCTCGACCGTCAATCACAAAATCAAACATGATCTAAGTGGTCAATTTCACCAATCTGCCCGTAACTCTATAGGCAGCCATTAAAACTCAAATTTCGACCATTCCAGGTCAAATTTCAATCTGCAACTTCACTTATCTACTCCATTAACCATTTCAAACTGTTCAAATCCATTAAAACTCATATTTCACTCACAAAATTCGGGATTTCTCTCTAAAATCTTCATTTTTCCCCCAAATCGGTCACAGACAAAAATTTGTAACAACGAATTTCACCAACTCACTCTAGTTCGATCCCATACAAGCCTGATGTTTGAACCAAATATCAGATACCATAATGTAACGTCCCCCATCCCATCTGAGAGACATTACGGTGTAGAATATACATAACAATGAAATTTATGCTAACTAATTTAATTCATTTACAATTAACTCATTTCCTATAGCTTTTAGCTACAAATGAAAACATATTTAGCTATTGTCTATAACCAAAAAATAGAAGAATCTGAATCCTACTAATAATCAACATTAAATTCAGCTAAACAATTCATTATAACAACATATAAATCACTTCCAAATACAAAGAGTTTATGCACAATAATTAAACACATAATTTAACACATCATCAAGATGAAACACTTATCTTCTCACAACAGTTGTGCAACCAGCTGCTTGGGAAAGACATTCCACCCAACCATAGACTGATTGTTCTAAATATCAACAGTCAATCACCCCTAAGCTGAGGCTATAAATCCACAAAAGAGGGTGGTCTCTCACAATCCACTCACAACTCATAAAACTCTCAACCCAACTGATATTTTTCTACATCTATCCTAATTTTCCACCAGCTCTCTTCTTCTTGACATGTCCAACCCAGTGAATGTACCCCTTCACTGATCTTAGTCCCTCAGGCATCCCATTCATTTATCAGAACCTCTTTGGCACAAGTAGCTAAGAATATCTCAGCTGGGAACTCAAGGAAAAGTGTTGCTAGGAAAACTATCAACAAACCAACAACAACACTTGTTGTTTTAGTGAAACTCGCAGAGGAGTTCACTCTTCAGGCTTCACAACCTGGTTCTTCATTTTTCCATCACCAATTCAGTCCAATTGTGCTCCATCATGCTCTATAATTTTCCCTCCATGGATGCACCAACTTCAAGCTCTGTTTCTTGTTGTCTCCTTGTTTCCCATGCACACATTTTGACTAACTAAAAATTGTTGTCCCAACCCATACGAATTTCCTCTTTGCATCTTGTATTTCTTGACTCACACTCTTCCCTAAGATAATTGTACTCAACCCCCATGTTCCCAATAACTTTGGGATGTGACCACTCACACACACCCTCTTACATATATTCAATGATTAGCTTTGGGAATACTCAATAAAAAAATGGGAAGGTTCATATACAATTAGAAAATTTAGGAGAATGGGTTAAATTAATATACATAGGCATTTCCCCCTTGGAAACCCTCTTGTCCATTATCTTATAAACTTCCCCCACTTGTGGATTAATTCAACCCCCATCTCTTGTCCATGTCCCCTTAGCAGTTGGCATCACATTTTATTAATAAAACAAGGAAATACAATTCACATATTGCATCGCTTTGGTCATAGCCACACATTATATCTACATAAGCATTAATTAAACTGGGGATTATATTTGGGATGTTACATTCCCCTTCCCATACAATTGTGTTTCATCCTTGGTGCACTCTATGTCGATATACATATATGCAAATTTACATCAAAATACTTAAAAATAAAAATTTTGCAATTTGACAACTTCAGCAACAGGTCTGACCATAATCTCATGTTCCTTTCAACTCCCCGACCCAAGGAATGCACCATTTTCTTATTAGGGATAACCCAAGGTATGTACCATCCATTTATCAAGGTCCCTAATGCAGTTGACTAGGACTCAGAGATATCGTTCCATAATTTTAGCTGCTCAAAATGGAGTCTTGCGTTATGTTTTCTTCAAAACTGTAAAAAATATGCGGGTATTATGCTCGCATGTTTTCTTCATGCTCCCATGTAGCATATTCAGGACCATAGTAGGTCCATTGAAATTTTACCATCCCTATGGATTTTTTCCTGAGTACTTTAATTTCCAGTCCAAGATGCATATTGGTTCCACCCGAAAATCCCCTTCGTGCTCCGCTTGGATCACATTCCAATCAATTATGTGGTTAGGATCAAGAAAATATTTCCTTAACAATGACACATGAAATACATTATGCACTCTCATGGATGTAGGAAAAGCTAACATGTATGCAACTGGCCCTATATTTTTAATATTTCAAAAGACCCACAATATATTGCTTCCAACTTTGGGCAACTTATTAATCTTATCGAACTTCTCTTTTACTTTAATTTTAAGAACACATGTTCTCCCACTTTAAAATCTATGAAAACTTCGTTCCCGTCTGCATAACGTTTCTTCCTATCTGGGGAAGCCTTTAAAATATTCTTTATCTTTTCCACCTTCTCTTCCATTTCCTTTAACAATTCTAGTCCAACAACTGCTATGTCTGCTAGATTATCCCAATTCACTGGTGTCTTACATTTTCTTCCATACAATGCTTCAAAGAGACTCCTTTTCAATGAGGCGGGATACCCATTGTTGTAGGAAAATTCAACTAAATGAACATAATCTTCCCATTTTTATGGTTGATCCATCACATACATTCTAAGCATGTCCTCAATTATCATGGTAATCCTTTTTCTTTTCCCATCTAACTCTGGAAAATATGCGGTACTAATATTTAAATTTGTTCCAAATCCCTTGAACAAACCTTTCCAAAAATTAGAAGTAAACTTTGGATCTTTGTCTAAAACTATTTCTTTATGCACTCCATATAGCCTAGCAACTTCTCTCATATAAATATCTGCAATATTTGTTTCCTTGTGTGTAGTCTTTACTGGAATAAAATGAGATGTTTTAGTCAATTTATACACCACCACCATGATGGAATCATGTTGCTTCACTATTTTGGGAAGATTAGTAATAAAATCAACTGTGACAACTTCCCACTTCCATTCTGGAATGGGAAATGGCTGTAGAAAACCTACTGGGTGTTTATTTTTTGTCTTCACTTTTTGGCATTCTAGACATCTGGCTATGTAATTAGCCACTTCATTCTTCATTCCTAGACAAAAATATTGGCTTCTTACAGCTGTAATTGTTTTCTGATATCATGGGTTCCCAACATATGGAACATTATGCATCTCCTTCAACACTGCATTTTTCATCTAACTGGAATTTGACACATACACCTTACCTCTGTACATGATAATTCCATCTTCTTTCAACTCATAATAATTAATTTTTTGTTGAAAATTACCTTGTTGTAATGCTTCTTTTATTTTCAAATAGTGTTGATCTAAATTTGTTGTTGCACCAATTTTGTCTTCCAGATATGTCCTCTACATGTTGATGGTTGCAATATGAACTTCATGAGTTTTCTTGTTGACTACATCAAACACTTGATTTACCTTGCCTTTTATATGCTTAATTTTGAAGTCATATTCATTCAGAAATTATAAGGTAATGCCTCCACATTTTCAATGCATGTACAATTGTTGCTAACTCCAAGTCATGTGTACCATAACTCCTCTCATTCTCTTTTAATTTTCTGGACTCGTAGCATACCACATGATCCTTTTGACTGAGAACTCTACCGAGACCTTCCTTGCATGCATCGCTACACACAAAAAAATATTTATTTGGATATGAAATCTTCTATATTGGTGCAGTTGTCAATATTCCCTTCAACTGTTGAAAACTCTCTTCACACTTAGAAGTCCATTCGAACTTCACTCCCTTCTTTTTCAAAGAGGTGATTGGACTTGCAATCTTTAAGAATCCTTTTATGAATCTTTGGTAATAACCGACAAGACCCTTGAATGATCTTACCTCTGTCATATTCTTTAGCATTGGCCATCCTCTAAGGGCCTCTATCTTTTCAAGATCAACTTCTATCCCTACTATTGATATTATATGCCCCAAATAGTGAATCTTCTTTTGATAAAAGATTCACTTACTTAGCATAGCATACAATCTATTCTCTCTTAAAACTTGCAACACCATTCTTAAATGCTTCTCATGTTCCTCTTCAGATTTAAAATAGATGAGTATATCGTCTAAGAACACAATCAAAAACATGTCCATGTACTCCTTGAACACTCCATTCATCAAACACATAAATATTGTTGGGTCATTTGATAGTATAAATGGCACTACCATGAATTCATAATTCCCATATCTTGTTCTAAATGTTGTCTTGTTGATGTCTTCTTCTTTTATCCTCATTTGATGATAGCCTGATCTCAAGTCAATCTTCGATAACATTCTTGCACCTTTCAGTTGATCAAACAAATCATCAAATATGGGAAAAAGATTTTTATTTTTTATGGTAACCTTATTAAGCTGCATGAAATCAATACACATCCTTAAGGTTCCATCCTTCTTCTTCACAAAAAGAATTGAGGCTCCCCAAGGTGACACACTTGGGAATATATACCCCTTCTTCAAAATTTCTTCAAGATGCATATGTAACTCCTTCAATTATAGTGTACCCATTTGGTATGGTGACTTAGACACTAGGGAAACTCTTGGCACTAAATCAATAGATAAATTATTGTCTCTCTTGGGTGGAAATCTTGGAATATCTCTAAAAGCATCTTCAAAATCCCTCAAGACCGGATGCTCTTCAATTCTTTCCACTTCGTCTTTGGATGCCTCCTCCATATGGTGTGCAAACATCTGACATCCCTTCTTGAATGATCCAAGAGGATATAAGGAACACTCATAGAATATCCATAGATATCTGGAACATCCACAAAGATCCTAGATGATCCACAAATGCTCAAAATTCAAGCATCTCAAATTCTCTAAAAAAAGGGCATCAATGTGTAGAGCTCGTCATCAAATTTCCAACGACACAAACAATGCCTCAAATGGAGCTCATATTGAAAAGTTATAAGCGGTCAAAGTTCAGGTCAAACTTGGGTAGAAGTCAAAGGTCAAAGTCAGATGATGATGTTAGCATGGTACATGATGATGTCAGCATATGACATGGCAGCATGAGAGGATGCCATGTGTCACAAATATTTGGAATTTTTAGGCATACATGTGGACTAATAAAAATATGTCATGTGGCATCCATACAGTGATGTGGAAGTATGATGTCGGCAGTCCAATTGGCGGATGATGTGTGTAGACACATGGAAGGTGACATATGTCACTAATGAAATGGTGACACATGGCATAATACCAGGTGTGCAGGTAGCACCATTCGTTGGTTGACAAGTGGCAAGGATCAACCAATGAGAGGCTACCACATGGAAGCCTCCCATTGACCATTAATGGTTGATGTCATCCAAAAATTGGTTGAGCCCAGAGGGAATCGAACCCAAGAATCTCACATTACAACCCAACAAATTACCAATGAGCCATCACTTATCATTTAACATACATATGGTTGCAGATTTATATGAAGTGGTTGTTTGTTAATGGTTGACAGAAAAAGGATCGAGGGCTTAGCCCTTGACCCTCAATTCTATTCATGTAATGAAACTTGATCCTATATTCGCAAAGAAACCAACGACATACCACTTGCAATGGATATCCATAAGTCATATTTTTATAACAATATAACTCCATTTAACATGTGCGCTCCAACTTAAATGCTTTTCCACAAAAATGGCAAGTGGTTTTAAACCATGTTTATTATATAGTATGTTATTAAAACAACATAAATATATAATAATTGATTTTTTTTATGTAATTTAATTACAATTATAACCATAAGATGCCATTAAGGGGTTATAAAAAGACCCCTTTCCTCCATTTAAGGGGACGAGAATTCTAAGAGAAGAATTCAAGGAGAGAATTCTAGAGAGAGCTAGTGCTATGAGAGCATAAGGAGAGTTGGAGTTCAACTTATCCTTTTGGAAAAAACTTAGCATATGTGTATGCCATTCTATGTAAGAGAGATTTGATCCTTGTTTAGTGTGTTGAAGGAGTTCTTGGGCACTGAAGAGGAAACATAGGCTTATATATATAGTCAAATTTCTCGTTTTTCCACAAGGAATTCAATGGTGGAGTCTATTTGAGCATATGAGCTATGAATTTGAAGAATGTCTTGTAAATGTGTAAGAATTTCTTCTTTTAATTGGAATATGTAATTTATTTCATATGCCTTCTTCAATCCATTTAGAATTATGTACATCATCATTCTGCAAGCCACCTCAATAGATCCTTAAAAAAATCAATATTGAATCCAGTTAGATATTGCATGTAAATAATTAAGGAATAAGTAATATCTAAAAAGGATTTTAAGATCAATTTGTATCAGATCTAGTTTTTGACATGTGTTTTCAGGTTGGTGTGACAAGGTTATCAAGGTTTCTTGGTGAATATTTTTGGAAGGTTCTTATTCAGAAGACAAGACGAGAAAAACTCTCATGAAAATGAGACTACAAATGGACCTGAATCGCCAGATTCAACAAGAGAATTATGAGTTAAGGATGCATATTCAAACTCTTGAGATGGAGAAGCATGAACTTCAAGACCAAATGGATAGTCATCGAGAACTTCTTATTGGCATCATCCAAGAATTGGAGAGTGAGTTACAAGCCAAAGATCAAATGTTGCCTCAACTCCATCAAGTAGAACATGAGAAGTCACCTTCTATTAAAAGTATCCAGTATGTGGTACTTGTAGAAGGAGAATTCCCCAAGAAAGAGACAGAAATAATTCCTACATGTGAAATTGGAATTAGACAAATTGTGCATTTAAATTCCTCTTAGAAAAATATAGGTCAGTCCTCAGGACAAAAGAAAAATGGTAAAAAGGATCATATTATCCAAGAAGAAATAAGTTATGTTTCTTTTATTGTGGTAAAAGTGGACATCAGATCAATAATTGTTGGAATATTTACCCACATTTAACAAATAGCCAAAGAGATAAGAAGACACTGGCAACAACAGTCTTTAGTGAAGAATATTTTCTAATGGATGGAATTAGAAAAGTAATCTATGAAGACATTGAAGTTTGGTTCATGGACAGTGGCTTATCTCGCCACATGACCAGGTTGAGATCAGTGTTCATTACCTTCACAGAAGTCAACTCAAAAGATAACTATGTGGGATCTGGTTTTAACACTAGACGAGTCATAAGAGAATATGGATATGTTATATTCCAACATGAATCAGGAGGATTCATGGGAATAGAGAACATGCTAAATGTTCCATACCTATCAATAAAGTTACTCGTAGTCTCAACTTTTGAATATGATGACTATGCATTTGCATTTCAAAATGGCCAGGTACTGGCATATCTAAAAGAAGATACTTTAGATGCAGTAGTGGTGCTTGGTACTCGTTATGAGAAGTTGTATAGGTTATTGGGTAGACCTATCATTATCTTTGGTGGTTTCTTGGACTATTCTACATCAGACTCTATGCCAGATTCATTTCCATATTCAACATCAACGTCAGAGGCATTGTCAGAGATGGGGAGCTGTGAAACTCCTTCTGGTGTAATAGGGTGGATAAGTCCATGAAGAAAGAAAACCATCTATCAATTATTGTAAATACGAATATTTGTAAATTAGTAAATCAATATGCATATATGTAAATATTTTGTAAATTCTATTTAAGGCTCGTGAGCCACTCATTGTAAATTATAAGAGTGAGAGGGGCTCTGTAAAATTTCTATATAGCCACCTTGTATGAGTAAGAGGAATTTTGTAAGAGAGTCTATATATTACCACCGTATATTGTAGCGGAGTGAGAGGAATCTTAAAGGGATTTCTAAGCCTTTTTCAACAATAGTGAAGACAATTGTATTGTCTCGTCATCAACTTAACACTACATATGGATCGAATTGTCTGGTCAACATTCCTTATTTTGAATAACTACAAGTGAAGAAACATAAGGATGGAGGCATTTGGAACATGTAGATCAAGATATCAACATTAGTCATTGTCAGCAAGAATACATATGGATCGAATTGTTTGGTCAACATTATTGATTATGAAGAACTGTAAGTGAAGGAACAGAAGGATGTAGGCAGTTGGAACATGTAGATCAAGAGATCAACATCAGTAATTTTTAGCAAGACTACATATGGATCGAATTGTCTGGTCATCATTCTTGATTCTGAAAAATTGTAAGTGAAGGAATAGAATAATGTAGACAAATCAAGAGTAGGAAGAGAATCGAAGTAATGAAAAACTTCTTAGAGATGATAAGAGGTATGTACTTAAAGATACATACCCATTATGTGTCATGTTTGTGGATGTATACCTTGAACAGAAAAAATCAAGGCAGGTACAAATGATAACAATACAAGCAAAATCATTCTTCAAGGTAGGAGTGACAATGGAAAAAGTGTGACAATGGAAAAAGTATTCATTCAGGGACTTCTACAGATACATCAACAATACAAGAACAATGACTCCAAATGGGCAAGGCATAGATCACCATTCGATTTGGTTTCATATTGGATGAGATATACTATCTTCAACAAATGAGATGGGAGTGGATGTTGAAATACATGATTCAGATATTACAGAGATTCAATGAATATAGGATTTTATTATGCAGGAATCTATAAGCCAGAACCGGAGCTACATATATTAGCTACAGTGATAGAGGCCAGATTCATAGTTATGTTCCAGAGAAGCAAATAAAGGTACACTGATCCGATATCCAATATCTGAGTTCAATCCAAAATGAGAAAATGAGTACAGAATGTTCAACAAGATAGAGGAGTGAAGAAGCTTCATCACCAAGTTACAAGATGGAAGAGTGAGTTAGAGTTATCATCACTAATTTGTTGAATATTAATACTTTTGGAGGTCCAAAAGTTCTTCAGTGGGAAGGTGTGATTTAGGAGGATCTAAGGAACACTCACAGAAGATCCAGAGAGATCTAGAACGTCCACATAGAACCTAGAGGATCCATAAATGCTCAAAATTCAAGTATCTCAAATGCTCTCAAAAATGGAATCAATGCATAGAGATTGTCATCAACTTTCCAACAATGCAAATGGTGCCTCAAATAAAGCTCATATGCAAAAGTTATAAGCGGTCAAGTTCAGGTCAAACTTGGGAAGAAGTCAAAGGTCAAAGTCAGATGATGATGTCAACATCGTACAGGATGAAGTCAACATGTGACATGGCAGCACCAGAGGCTTCCATGTGTCACATGGATTTTTCATTTTCAAGCATACATGTGGACTAATAAAAAAGTTCCACGTGTCATCCATACAATGACGTGGAAATGTGATGTCGACAGTCTAGTTGGGGGATGATGTGTGCAGACACATGGAAGGTGACAGAGGTGACATGTGTCACCATTGAAAGGGTGACATGTGGCATGATCCTAGGCACACAAGTAGCACCATTAGTTGGTTGACAAGTGGCAAGGATCATCCAATGAGAGGCTTCCATGTGGCAGCCTCCCATTGGCCATTAATGGTTGATGTCATCTAAAAATTGGTTGAGCCTAGAGGTAATCGAACTCAAGCATCTCTCATAACAACCCAACAACTTACCAATGTGCCATCACTTATCAATTAACATACATCTGGTTTCGTATTTATATGAAGTGGTTGTTTGTTAATGGTCGATGGAAAAAGGGTCGATGGCTTAGCCCTCGAGCCTCGGTTCCATTCATGCAATGAAACCTACTCCTGTATTTTCATAGGGATCATCGACATACCACTTTCAACAAATATCCATAAGTTATATTGTTATAAAAATATAACTCCATTTAACATGTGCGCTCCAACTTCAATGCTTTGCCATGAAAATGGTTAAGTGGTTTTAAACCATGTTTGTTATATAGTATGTTGTTAAAACAACATAAATATATAATAATTGATTTCATTATGTAATTTAATTACAATTGTAACCATAAGATGCCATTAAGGGGCTATAAAAATACCCCTTTCCTCCATGTAAGGGGACGAGAATGCTAAGAGGGAATTCTATTGAAAGAATTCGAGGAGAGAATTCTAGAGAGAACTAGTGCTATGAGAACATAAAAACAGTTGGATTTCAACTTATCCTTTTGGGATAAATTTAGCATATTTGTATGTCATTCTATGTAAGAGATATTTGAGCCTTGTTTAGTGTGTTGAAGGAGTTCTTGGGCACTGAAGAGGAAACATAGGCTTATATATATAGTCAAATTTCTCGTTTTTGCGCAAGGAAGTCAATGATGGAGTCTATTTGAGCATCCAAGCTATGAATTTGAATAATATCTTGTAAATGTGCAAGAATGTATTATTTTAATTAGAATATGTAATTTATTTCATATGCCTTCTTCATTCCATTTCGAATTATGTACATCGTCATTCTGCAAGCCACCTCAATAGATCCTTAAAAAAATCGATATTGAAGCCAGTTAGATATTGCATGTAAATAATTAATCAATAAGTAATATCTAAAAGGATTTTCAAATCACTGAAGCTCTTCTTCAACTGCATAGTTGAAATCTCTCTAACAGCTATAGCTCTTGGAATGCCTTGAATCGTTCCTTGCTTCCCTTCCTCATCAAGACATGTGATTGTCTTGTTGTAACAATCTAGGACAACATGATGTTTTTCCAACCAATCCATTCCAATTAGACAGTCATATGAACCCACTGGTATGATGTTTACATCTACCTTCATGTTGAGTCCATTCATGTCTATCAGGCAATCTTTAACCAACTCATTGATCTTTCTCTTAGCCCCTATGGCTAACTGAAATAACCAAGACTTCTTATGCTTACCTCTTTTCAAGTGAAATCTTTTAACAATGTTATCATTTATGTAACTATGGCTAGCTCCAGAATCAATTAAAATTGCTATGGGATGGTTGTAAATCTTACCTTCCACTTCAATCATGGGGGATTGATATTCAACTTGCTTGCTATCCAAGGCTGCATAAATGGTTGGCATGCTTCCTCCCATGTATTCCATTGTTTCATCCCTCTGAATGTTGTGGACAGTCCCTATTATTTCTCCTTTGTGAGGGAATTCCCTATATAAGTGATTTCCCTCACATCGCCTTTTTCCAAATGAATTTCCATTCTTTTGCTCATTTTGGGCTTCTTGGCCTTGTTGATTTTCTTGGGGGTTATTTCTTAGAAAGGGTGGCTTAAACCTTTCTGCCTTTGATCCATTTCCCCTTTCATCTTGTCATTTCAATATTTTTGAAACACTAGCCTTCCTTTTCTTTGATCATAAAGGTGTCTTGCTCTCCTTATGGTTTCCTCCAAATTCTTGGGATTATCATATTGTATCTTGTCACTATATAAGGAGGGTAACCTACTTAGAAACCTTTGGTTTTAACCTTCTCATCCTTGATGAAGTCAACATACTTCAACAATTCAAAGAACCACTTCTCATATTCCCCCATTGGCATGGTTTCCAACTTAAGTGCAAAGAACTCTTTCATATTTCTCTCATAGTAATTCTTGGACAAATATTTATCTTGGAAATATCCTTTGAACTTCCTCCATGAGATCCTCTTCTCATCAAGGTTCTTGTCTTGCTTAAGTTGATCCCACCACATGGTTTCCTTTCCTTGCAAGTGGTAGGTGGAAATTATAGCTTCTACCCATGATGGGTAATCATGCAACTGGAAATACTTATTCATTTCTAACAAGCAGGCCTCTACCTCTTCTCCTTTCCTTTGTTCACCATTGAAAGTAGGTGGCTATATTTTTCTGAGTTCACCTTGCAAGATGTTTTCCTTGGGCATTCTTCTTTTCCTCTGAATGGGAGATACACTTGGGTTGCTTCCTAGTCCTAAACTTGAATGAGTTCTTCTAGTGGACTGCCTTGGAGAATGATGCTACCTTCTCATGCTTCTTGACTACCTATCATTTATGTGATCGTCCCTTTTTCTATGGGATCTAGATGTTGATACTTGTCTAGCACTAGCTGCTTGCTTGGTGTTTTAATATTTATTAACTTGCTTATGCAACATATTTAAGCTTTGAATTATGTCTTCCCGAGCCTTCATGATCCTTTCATTATCAACTCTGTAGCTCTGCACTTCCCTATGCAGACATCTCATGTTGACATGCAGTTGTCTATCTCTTCTTCCATTTGACTATGTCTTGGCCTTCCCCATGTTGACATGCAAACCTATGATCTCTTCCTCGTGGTTTTAATATCCTTGAGAATCTTCCATAACTGTTGTCCTCATATAAGAACTAAATTTTCTTGATGTACCTCTAATTCTGCAAGAAATGTACATGTGATAATTACTGTTAGAAATATCCATACCCTAAAAAAATTCATCATATAGAATACATGTTATTTATTCATCAATTTATGAAGGACACATTCCACCAACTAAAAATTTGATTTTCTTGATGCATTCCTCCCTGAAACAGCTTCCCAACAACTATACTCATGCCTCAATCTAAATTATGAGAAAACGTTACAACAACTACATGTTGCAATTCCACTCTATTTACTCCTAAAAAATTATATTTATTAATTTATAAGAAATTTAATTGACCAAATCAAAATTATGGGTTTATATGTGTCTTCTACTCCTCGATACCTTTCCAACGACTATTTCTTTTCTCAAATCCGAGCTCTGAGCTGAAATTTATGGTCTGAAGAAGTTTATGTTGTTTTACTCAATTTACTCATGTATGCTACAGGTGTCTTATTTCTCTTCCTACGCATTTTCAGGTACCCATAACCAAAACATGACTCAACCAATAGATTCTATGGGTTATAATATTTCCATCGACTGATCTTGTGCTCCAAACGGACTTATGAGCATAGATATATGCCCTTTGTAAGTAATATTGGTGCCAAACTTTTACCCTCACTATTTTGGATGTAACTTTCTCATACTAGCTCCGTTTTGCGAACCGTTTAGCTCGTTGGATAAATCTCTTCGAGTTATTTTATTAGAGATGTATAGACAAATTGTATCTTTCTACACTCTATTCTCATGGATTTTGACTTTCCAAAAATGTCATCCAGGGCCTCAAAAATGCCCCGCAAGTTAATGACCTTCAAAAATATGAAAATTTCTAATAATTTCACGCAAAAATTCATTGTTTTACTATTGTAACAGTTCTTTAAATCTCAATTGATCATCGTAAATCATGATAATATCAATTATTGATCTGACCTTGTCGGACATCGATGATTAGTATCATCCCTTAAATGCGCAAAATGTTTTTCCAAAGCTACCAATTCGACCGTCGGTCATCAGTCCATTTCCCCGTAAACCAATTTTCATATAACTCTTAAATCGATCGTCAAAAATATTTGGTGGAAAATGAAAAAATATCCATTTAATATTCCAATTCCTAACCACCATCCCATCAGTGATCGGTGATCCCCAATGATTGTCGAACATTTTCCCAAATTGGTCCATTTGGCCATCGATCATCGACCACTTTTATTGGTTGGCGTGGAATGACACATCATCTGAGGTGTCAAATTGGGTAACGTGGCATGACATGTGGATGTTGACATCATCATCCTCTTTCCCACAATGACCATCGGTAACTTGTGTTTCTTGTTTGGGATACTTCACTAAATCGATCGATGCTTGACCACCGACCCATCAACGACTTCCATCGGCGATTGAGAATACTTCGGTAGATTCGGCCAAGCCTCGATCGTTGGCCATTGATGGTCAGAGATTCCTTATGGTCGAACCAAACTCTTCACCATTTTGGTTGATCCATCCATCGGTCGTCAATGATTTATCTTGGTGAACTTTAACACTTAAAAAAATTTAAATTTTCTTTGATTGATCTGGACCGTCGATTTCCTCCCTTTCACAACCCCCAATTTACTGCTAGTAGTTTATCCCATCAACATTTCAAATGGATGAATCCTTATAAATTTTTTAATTTTTCACAATGAATCTCGGTCATCAATCACAAGATCAAACATGATCTTAGTCATCGATTTCACCAAGCTGCCTGCAACTCTACATGCGGCCATTAAAACTCGAATTTTGACCATTCCAGGTCGAATTTCGATCTGGAAATTCACCACTCTACTCCATTAACCATCTCAAACTTTTTGAACCCATTAAAACTTGTATTTCACTCACGGAATTGGGGATTTCTCTCTAAAATATTTGTTTTTTCCCCATATCGGTCACAAACAAAATCTATAATAGTGAATTTCACCAATTCACTTTGGTTTGAGCCCATACAATCTTGATTCTTTAACTAAATCTTTGAAACCATAATGTAACATCTCCCATCCCTTCTGAGAGACATTACAGTGCGAAATATACATAACAACAGGATTTATGCTAACTAATTTAATTCATTTGCAGTTAACTCATTTCATGTAGCTTTCAGCGACAAATTAAAACAGATTTAGCTATTGTCTATAACCAAAAAATAGAAGCATATACAACCTTCTAATAATCGACATGAAATGTAGATAAACAATTCATTACATCAACATATAAATCACTTCCAAATACACAGAGTTCATGCACATCAATTAAACACATAATTTAACACATCGGCAAAATGAAACACTTATCTTTTCACAACAATTGTGCAACCATCTTCTTGGGACGGACGTTCCACCTAACCATAGACTGACTGTTCCAAATCTCAATAGTCATTCACCCCCAATTTGAGGCTAGAAATCCACAAAAGAAGGTGGTCTCTCACAGTCCACTCACAACTCATACAACTCTCAACCCAACTGATATTTCCCTACAACTATCCCAATTTTCCACCAACTCTCTTCCTCTTGACTTGTCCAACCCAAGGACTGTACCCCTTCATTGATCGTAGTCCCTCGGGCATCCCTTTCATTTATCAGGGCCTCTCCGGCACAGGTAGCTAGAAATCTCTTGGCTGGGAACTCAAGGAAAATTGATGCTAAGAATTATCTAACCACTATCACATTCTTTGGAGCTCGCCATCCTCTAATGGCCTCTATCTTCTTAGGATCAACTTCTATCCCTACTATTGATATTATATGCCCCAAGTAGTGAATCTTCTTTTGATCAAATATGCACTTACTTATCTTAGCATACAATATATTCTCTCTTAAAACCTGCAACACCATTCTTAAATGATTCTCATGTTCCTCTTCTGATTTAGAATAGACAAGTAGATAATCTAAGAACACAATGGAAAACTTGTCCAAGTACTCCCTGAACACTCCATTCATCAAACACATAAAGACTGATGGGGCATTTGATAGTCTGAATGGCACTATCGTGAATTCATAATGTCCATATATTGTTTTGAATGTTGTCCCATTGATTTCTTCTTCTTTTATCCTCACTTGATGATAGCCTGATCTCAAGTCAATATTCAAAAATATTCTTGCACCTTTTAGCTGATCAAACAAATAATCATTTATAGGAAAAGGATATTGATTCTTTATGGTAACCTTATTAATCTGCCTAAAATCAATACACAAATTTAAGGTTCCATCCTTCTTCTTCACAAAAAGAATCAGGGCTCCCTAAGGTGACACACTTGGGCATGTATACCCCTTCTTCAAAATTTCTGCAGGCTGCATCTATAACTCCAATTCTAGTGTACCCATTATGTATGGTGTCTTAGAAACTAGGGTAGCTCCTGGCACTAAATCAAAAGAGAAATCAATGTCTCTCTTGAGTGTCAATCATGGAATTTCTTGAAAAACATATTTAAAATCCTTCAAGACCGGATGGTGTTCAATGCTTGTGACTTTGTCTTTGGTTGCCACCTCCATATGGGTTGAAAACATTTGACATCCCTTCTTGAATCTCTTTTTCAATTGCATAGCTAAAATCTCTCTAACAACTACAACTCTTGGAATGCCTTGAATTTTGCCTTGTTGCCCTTCCTCATCAAGACATGTGATTGTCTTGTTGTAATAGTCTAGGATAACACGATTTTTTTCCAACCAATCCATGCCAATTAGACAGTCATATGAACCCAATGGTATGATGTTTACATCTACCTTCGTGTTGAGTCCATTTATGTCTATCTGGAAATCTTTAACCAACTCATTGATCTTTCTCTTAGCCCCCATGGCTAACTGAACTAACCAAGATTTCTTATTCTTACTTCTTTGCAAGTGAAATATTTCAACAATGTTAGCATTTATGTAACTATGGCTAGCTCCATAATCAATTAAAATTTCTACGGGTTGGTTGTCAATCTTACCTTCCACTTCAATCATGGGGGATTGATATTAAACTTTCTTATTTTACAAGGATGCATAAATCCTTGGTATGCTTCCTCCCATATCTTCCATTGTTTCAGCCCCCTAAATGTTGTGGATAGTCTCATTCTTTCTCCTTTATGAGGGCAGTCCCTATATAAGTGATTTCCCTCACATCCCCAACATCGAATAGGTTGTTGTATTGGCCTTTTTTCAAATGAAACTACATTATTTTTCTCATTTTGGGCTGCTTGACCTTGTTGATTTTTTTGGGGGTTATTTCTAAAAAAGGGTGTCTTAAAACCTTTATGCCTTTGATCCTTTTTCTCTTTCATCTTGTCATTCCAAAAATTTTAGAACACTGCCCTTCCTTTGCTTTGCTCATAAAGGTTCCTTGATCTCCTTATGGTTTCCTCCAAAGTCTTGGGATTATCATATTGTATCTTGTCACTATAGAAGGAGGGTAACCCATTTAGAAACCTTTTGATTTTAACCTTCTCATCCTTGATAAAGTCAACATACTTCAACAATTCAAAGAACCACTTCTCATTTTCCTTCATTGTCATGGTTCCCAACTTGAGTTCAAAGAACTCTTTCATATTTCTCTCATAGTAATGCTCAGAAAAACATTTCTATTGGAAATATCCTTTGAACTACCTCCATGAGATCCTCTTCTCGGCAAGGTTCTTGGCTTGCTTAATTTGATCCCACCATATGGTTTCCTTTCATTGCAAGTGGTAGGTGACAATTCTAGCTTCTACCTGGGATGGGTAATCATACAGCTGGAAATACTTCTTCATTTCCAATAGTGAGGCCTCTGCCTCTTCTCCTTTCCTATGTTCACCATTGAAAGCAGGTGGCTTAATTTTCCTAAGTTCACCTTGCAATATCTCTGCCTCGGGCCTTCTTCTTTTCCTTTGAATGAGAGAGACACTTGGGTTGCTTCATGGTCCTGAACTTGCATGAGTTATTCTAGTGGACTTCCTTGGAGAATGATGGTGCCTACGCATGCTTCTTGACTGCCTAACATTTATGTGATCATCCCTTTTTCTATGGGATTTAGATGCTAATACTTGTCTAGCACTAGCTACTTGCTTGGTTCCAAAATCTTTATTAACTTTCCAATGCAACGTATTTAATCTTTGAAATATCTCTTCCTGAGCCTTCATGATCCTTTCATTATCAGCTCTATAGATCTGCACTTCCCTATGCAAACTTCTCATAGTGGCAAGCTCTTGCCTATCTCTTCTTCCATTTGACTCTGTCTCATCATTCCTCATTCTGAAATGCATACCTATGATATCTTCCTCATGGCTGTAAGATCCTTAAGCATCTTCCATAACTCTATTCCTCATATAAGAATTAAAGTTTCTTGTTGTACCTCTAATTTTGCAAGAAATGTGCATGTAATAATTATTGTTGGAAATATGCATAGCATAAAACATTTCATAATATATAATATGGGTTATTTATGTTGATTAATTGGGTTGGTTGTCATTGATGTCAACCCTTGAAGAAAGTCCGGTAGCGAATTTCGTTAGCACAATGGTTTGGGTAATGGACCCAAGTTTGTTTTATGGATAATGGTATGAGTTTTGATATATTTTCAGGTAAGACTATTATAGATGGATATTACATGTCATGCCATTTCTGGTGGTATGTAGAACGTCACATAACTCCTCACGGTCGGAGAGTTATGACCATGTGAAGTTGGAGAACCCTCATGAGTCATCTAGAAACCCCAAAAGGTCAAAGTAGTCAAAGTGGTTGCAAAGAAGAAATTATTTAAATAATAAAGTGAAGTGATGAGTGTACTATAATTCAAAGTAGATACAAAAGAAATTATTTAAATAATAAATTTCATGGAGAAATTACTAAGTGGACAAGTGGTTAAAAGTGGATTAGCCCTAAAATAAGCAAAGTGGGTTAAGATGGTTAGAAGGTAATTTAAATAATAAAGTGAAGTGATGAGTGTACTATAATTCAAAGTGGATACAAAATAAATTATTTAAATAATAAAGTTAATGGAGAAATTACTAAGTGGACAAGTGGTTAGAAGTGGGTTAGCCGTAAAATAAGGAAAGTGGGTTAAGATGGTTAGAAGGTAACCCCTTGAGGAAGCTACATGAAAGTATAAATAAGAGGCAAGGGTCTCTCATTTTTAATCACACTTGAGCATATTGAATATCTACAAGTGACTGAGGTAACCAAAGGATATCTAAGTCAAATTTCAGAGGAAAGTGAAGTAAAGAAGGCCGAAATTCAAGGGAGGATAAATTCTTTTGATGATGCTTTCTAAGGTGTGTTATTTACAGGTCATCTCACTATTTTCGCAATAATTTTTTTTCTATAATGATTCATACCGTGAAATTGGGAGGTCGTTGAGGAAACATATCCAAGTAGTTGTGATACAAATTTCATCTTGTGGGTCATTTTATTTTTGGAGTTACACTCCGTGGAAAATAGGGTGTGTGGCTAGTCCTGAAACTAGTCTAAAACATGTGTTTTGGGTAAAAACGTCATAACTTATTCATAACAAATCAAACTTCAGTAAGACAAAATGTATTAGTTAGAGTACAGTCTGTAGTATTCTGTGTACAATTTTCAGATCCATACAACAAATATTCCATGCAGGGCACACTCTAAAAGTTCACTCTCTAGAATAATCCATAATTCAATAAGGTATGCCATTTTTTCTATAACTCATTTTCTGAGAGGATCCAAGTAGTGAAACCTGGAGGAATTGCACAAAATACACTAGATAAAATTGTGTACTATTGTCATATCTTTATTCATTACAGGTACATAGTTATGATTATTGCAAGTTATGGTTGTTGACTAATCCAAAATTAGTCATGTGAGACTAAAGTAAAGTTTAATGAAAATGCTAGTCTCTTGTTGTTAAAGTTAAGGAAGGTTTGCAGGTATGTGATCATATACACCAAGTCTATTATAGAGTTACAAATCAGATTTGGATGATGAAATTGATAATGGATTTTGGTTGAGGTATATGTTGGGTACATGGTTGAGACAAGTAGTTGATGAGTTGGCACATACATGAGGTGTATAGTTGATGATGGTGGCACATCTTGATGAGTCATATTTTATGTGTATTTGATGCATGATTGGTACATATTTGGTGCATGGTTGATTCGCTTGTTGATGGTACAAGTTGAGGTATAGGTTGGTGCATGGTTGATGCACTTGTTGATGGTATAGGTTGAGGTACAGGTTGGTGCATGGTTGATGCACGTGTTTATGGTACATGTTGATTACAGGTTGTTTGGTACAAGTTGTTACAAGTTGGTTAGTTGTAGGTCAGTGGTACAGGTTGTTACAGTGGTATATCTCATAGTGATGGTGTGACATTGGTTCCATCATTCTACTTCTACGTCAGGGCAGTTGGATGGGGCAAGGACAAGTGGTTGTAGCCACCTTCTGGTTGTAGCCAGAGAACATAGGGGGTTGTAGCCTCCTTCTAGTTGTAGCCAAAGAATTGGGGAGTTGGATATTCCCTCAGGTTATAGCCATAGAAACTAGGGGTTTGGAGCCACCTTCCAGTTACAGCTGGAAAACAAAAGGAAGTTGGTGCTTCCAATGAATGTAATTCTTAAAGACATATAACAAAAAACATTCTGTGGTTTTATCCCGCTTTGGGTTTCCACGTAAAAACAATGGTGTATTGTGTATGTGTATGATTTCTCATTTGTGCATTTTTTATTTACTCTACAACTATTGGATGGTAATGCTACATTGATATAACACTTGGATTTTATGGATTAGATTTCTCTATTATTGATTCACCCCCCCTCTCAGTGATCCAACAATTTATTTATCAATTTATGCAGGACACATTGCACCAATTCAAATCTTGATTTTATTGATGCATTCCTCTTTTAAACAACTTCCAAACGACTGTAATCATGCCTCAATCTGAATTCTGAGTGAAAAGTTGCAACAACTACATGTTGCAATTCCACTCTTTTTACTACTACAGAAAGATTTTTATTAATTTATAAGAAATTTGTTTGCCCAAATCAAAATTCCGACTTCACATATGTCTTTTAATCCTCAATACCTTTCCAAGGACTATTTGTTTTATCAAATCTGAGGTCCGAGCTGAAACTTATGGTCCATAGAAGTTTAGGTTGTTTTACTCAATTTACTCATGTATTCTACAAGTGTCTTATTTCTCTTCCTGCGCATTTTTAGGTACCCATAACCAAAACCGAACTCCACCTCTAGATTCTATGGGTCATAATATTTCCATCGACTACTCTTGTGCTCCAAGCAGACTTCTGAGCATAGATTTATGCCCTCTGGAAGTAATACTAGTGCCAAAATTTTACCCTCATTGTTTTGGTTGTAACTTTCTCATAGTAGCTCTGTTTTGCGAACCGTTTAGACCATTTGATATCTCTCTTCGAGTTCTTTTATTTGAGATATAGAGACAAAGTGTACATTTCTACACTCTTTTCTTTTGGGTTTTGACTTGCTAAAAATGTCGTTTAGGACCTCAAAAATGCCCCGCAAGTTAATGACCTTAACAAATATGAAAATTTCAGATAATTTCACACAAAAAATCACTATTTTACTACTATAACAGTTTTTTAAATCTCAATAATTGATTGCAAATCATGATACACAACATTCGTTGATCTAACCTTGTCAGCCATCGATGATTAGTATCATCCCTTGGACGTGCAAAACGTTTTTCCAAAGCTACCAATCCGACCGTCGGTCACCAGTCCATTTCCTCGACACCCGATTTTCAGACAACTCTTAAATTGGTCGTCAAAGATATTTTTTGGCGAATGAAAAAATATTCACTGAATCTGTCGATTCCCAACCATCACCCCATTGGTTATTGACGATCTCCTATGAATATCGAACGCTTTCCCAAATTGGTCAATCTGACCATCGATCATTGACCATTTTTATTGGCTAACGTGGCAACTGCTGATGTGGAATCACACATGGATGTTGACATGGAATGACACATCATCCTGAGGTGTCAACTTGGGTGATTTGGCATGACATGTGGTTTTTGACATCATCATCCTCTTTCCCCCAATGACCATCGACAAAATATTTTGCTTGTTTAGGACACTTCATCGAATCGACCAACGCCCGACCATCGACCCATCGACAACTTCCATCGGCGATTGAAAGCACTTCAGTATATTCGGCCAACCCCCAAATGTTGGATATTTATGGTCAGATATGTTTTATGTTCGAACCAAACTCTTCGCCATTCCAGTCGATCTATCCATTGATCATCAACGATTTCTCTTGGTGAACATTAACAATTAGAAAAAGTTTTGACTTTTCTCTTATTGATCTGGACCGTCGATTTGCTCCCTTTCATAACCCCCAATTTAATCATGTTTGTTGATCCCATCAAAATTTCAAATGGATGAATCCTTATAAATTTTTAAATTTATCACAGTGAATCTCAATCGTCAATCACGAGATCAAACATGATATCAACCGTCGATTTCACCAAACTGCTTGTAACTCTACAAGTGGCCATTAAAACTCAAATTTTGACCATTCCAGCTCAAATTTCGATCTGTAACTTCACCGCTCTACTCCATTAACGATATCAAACTGTCTGAAGCCATTAAAACTCAGATTTTACTCACATAATTGGGGATTTCTCTCTAAAATCTATGTTTTTCCCCCAAATCAGTCACAGAAAAAAAATCTATAATAGCGAATTTCACCAATACGATCTGGTTCAATCCCATACAAGCCCAATGTTTGAACTGAATCTCTCATACCATAATGTAATCTCCACCATCTGATCTGAGAGACATTATGGTGCATAATATACATAACAACAAAATTCTTGCTAACTAATTTAATGCATTTACAATTAACTCATTTCTTGTAGCTTTCAGCTACAAATTAACATATCTTTAGATATTGTCTATAACCATAAAATGGAAGCATATACAACCTACTAATAATCAACATGAAATGCAACTAAACAACCCATTATAGAAAAATATAAATCTCTTCCAAATACACAGAGTTCATGCACAACAATTAAGCACATAATCTAACACATCGACAAGATGAACTACTTATCTTTTCACAACAGTTGTGCAACCAATTGCTTGGGACAGGCGTTATACCCAACCATAGACTAAATGTTCCAAATATCAACAGTCAGTCACCCTCGAGCTGAGGCTAGCAATCCACAAAAGAGGGTGGTCTCTCATAGTCCACTCACAGCTCATAAAAATTTCAACTCAACTGATATTTTCCTACAACTATCTCGATTTTCGACCGAATATTTTTCTCTTGACCTGTCCAACACAGGGAATGTACCCCTCCACTGATATTAGTCCCTCGGGCATCCAATTTTTTTATTAGGGCCTATCTAGCACAGGTAGCTAGGAATCTCTCAACTGGGAACTCAAGGGAAATTGTCGCTAGGAAAACTATCAGCAAATCAACACCAACACTTATTTTAGTGAAACTCACACATGAGTTCACTCTTCAATCCTGAAAGCCCAATTCTTCAGCTTTCTTGCTCCAATTTTCTTCAATTACACTCCATCATGCTCTAGAATTTTCCCTCCATGGCTACATCAACTTTAAGTTATGTTTCTTACTCTCTCCTTGTTTCCCATGCACACATTTTGACTAACTAAAAAATGTTGTCCCAACCCATGTGAATTTCCTCTCTTTGGATTTCCTTTCTTGGCTCACAATCTTCCCCAAGCTGATTGTACTCAACCCCCATGTGCCCAATAAATTTGTGATGTGACCACTCACACCCACCCTCTTACATGTATTCAATGATTGGCGTTGGGAACACTCAATCAGAAATGGGAAGGTTCATATACAATTAGAAAATTTAGGAAAATGGGTTAAATTAATATACATGGGTATTTCCCCCTTGGACCCCCTCTTTGAAATTATCCTAGATACTCCCCCCTCTTGTGGATTAATTCATCCCCCATCTCTTGTTCATGTTCCCTTAGCAACTGTCATCACATTTTATTAATATAACAAGAAAACACAATTCACAAATTACACCGCTTTGGTCATAGCCACACATTATATATACATAAGCATTAATTAAACTGGGGATTAAGTGGGTATGTCACATTCCCCCTCCCCTGAAATTTTTTTTTGTCCTCACTGCACTCTATGTCAATATACATATATGCAAATTTGCATCACAATACTTAAAAATTAAAATTCTGCAATTTGACAACTTCAACAACATGTCTGACCATAATCTCATGTTACTTTCAACTCGTCGACCCAAGGAATGCACCATTAATTTATCAGGGATAAACCAAGGGATGTGCCATCCATTTATAAAGGTCCCCAACGTAGTTGACTAGGACTTAGAGATGTGGTTCCATAATTTTTGCTGCTCAAAATGGAGTCTTGCATTATGTTTTCTTCAAAACTGTCAAAAATTTGTGGGTATTTTGCCTGAATGTTTTCTTCATGCTCCCATGTAGCATCTTCAGGACTGTAGCAATTCCATTGAACCTTTGCCATCCCTATGGCTTTGTTCCTGAGCACTTTGAATTTCTGATCCAAGATGCATACTAGTTCCACACAGAAATCCTCTTCATGCTCCACCTGGATCACATTCCAATCAATTATGTGGTTAGGATCAAACAAATATTTATTTAACAATGACACATGAAATACAATATGCACTCCCATGGATGCAGGAAAAGCTAACATGTATAGAACTAGACCTATCTTTTCTAATATTTCAAAAGGACCACAATATCTTGCTACCAACTTTGGGCAACTTCCTAATCTTATCGAACTTCACTTTGCCTTTACTTTTAAGAACACATGTTCTCCCACTTTAAAATCTATGAAAACTATGTTCCTGTATGCATAAATTTTCTTCCTATCTTGGGAAGCCTTTAAATTATGCTTTATCTTTTCCATCTGCTCTTCCATTTCGTTAACAATTCTAGTCCAACAACTGTTGTGTTTGTTGGATTTTCCCAACTTACTAGTTTGTTACATTTTCTTCCATACAATGCTTTGAACAAACTCATTTTCAATGAGGCCAGATACTCATTGTTGTAGACAAATTCAACAAAATGAATAAAATGAATATAATCTTCCCATTTTGATGGTTGATCCATCACATACATTCTAAGCATGTCCTCAATTATCATGTTAGTCATTTTTGTTTTCCCATGTGACTCTGGATGATATGCGGTACTAAGATTTAAATTTGTTCCAAAGCCCTTGATGAAACCTTTCCAAAAATTAGAAGTAAACTTTGGATCTTTGTTTGAAACTATTTCTTTAGGCACTCCATGTAGCCTAGCAACTTCTCTCATATAAATATCTTCAATATTTGTTGCCTTGTGTGTAGTCTTTACTGGAATAAAATGCTTTTCTTTAGTCAATTTATCCACCACCACCAGGATGGAATCATGTTGCTTCACTATTCTGGGAAACTTAGTAATAAAAACAACTGTGACAACTTCCCACTTCCATTTCGGAATGGATAATGGTTGTAGAAAACCTACTAGGTTTCTATGTTCCGTCTTCACTTTTTGGCATTCTAGACATTTGGTTATGTAATTAGCCACTTCCTTTTTCATTCCTGGCCAAAAATATTGGCTTCTTACTGCTGCAATTATTTTATGATATTCTGGGTCTCCAACATATGGCACATTATACATATCCTTCAGCACTGCATTTTTCACCACACTGAAATTGGCACATCCACCTTACCTTTTTACATGAGTATTCCATTATTTTTCAGCTCATAATAATTAAATTTTCGTTGAAAATTACCTTGTTGTAATGCTTCTTTTATTTTCACTTAGTGCCGATATAAATTTGTTGTTGCAACATTTTTTTCTTTCAAACATGTCCTATACATTTTGATGGTTGCAATATGCACCTCATGAGCTCTCATGTTGAGTGCATCAAACACTTGATTTCCTTTCTCTTTATATGCTTAATTTTGAAGTCATATTCACTCAGAAATTATAGCCATCTATTTTTCGTAGCATTTAGTGTTGGATTTCCAAACAAATGCTTCAGACCACAGTGGTCCGTCCTTAGCTTGAATTTCTTACCCATAAGGTAATGCCTCCACATTTTCAGTGCATGTACAATTGTTGCTAACTCCAAGTAATGTGTAGCATAATTCTTCTCATGCTCTTTTAATTTTCTGGACTCATAGCATACAACATGATCCTTTTGACTGAGAACTCCATCGAGTCCTTCCTTGCATGCATCAGTGCACACAAAAAAAATGTTCATTTGGATCTGAAATCTTCAATATTGGTGCACTTGTCAATATTCTCTTCAACTGTTGAAAACTCTCTTCACACTTGGAAGTCCATTCGAACTTCACTCCCTTCTTTTGAAAAAAGGTGATTGGACTTGCAATCTTATAATCCTTTTATGAATCTTCGGTAATAACTGCCAAGATCCATGGATGATCTGACCTCTATCACATTCTTTAGTGATGGTGATCCTCTAATAGCCTCTATATTCTCAGGATCAATTTATATCCCTACTATTGATATTATATGCCCCAAGTACTGAATCTTCTTTTGATAAATTATGCACTTAGCTTAGCATACAATCTATGCTCTCTTAAAAATTTCAACACCATTCTTAAATTCTTATGGACTTTGTCAAAATCCTTTGTTGTTCAATCCTGGACGATTTGGGCCATGAGGTATGTGTCGTCCTCCATGATCGTATATTCTAGTGCATTTTGTGCGCCTTAGTTTTCTTGTGTGCACACCCCGTTTTGGCCTCTTGGTCTGGCCTTCCTCCTGCTGGGTATCACTTGATGTGGTCCACTATGTTGTCTCAGTCTCTTTTTCATGTTCTTGTGGCGCCTGGGTGTTGTTCTTCTTCCTCGCCTGGGTACATTTCTTGGACGCACCCCCTTTCTTCTATTGCATCAGTTTCTGACATGGATTTGGCTTCTTGGGCACCATTTTGTATCCTGCATATGTTTGTTATGGCCCTGCATTATTCTACTTATCTGCAGAGATCTCTTGATTCAAATCTGGAACCCTCTAGTCATCGTGTCAATCCTTGATGGCCATTTCTACGCCCTCTTCCTTGACGCAGTACCACATTTGTAGCCATTAATTCTCAGGATCCTTTCATTCTTGGATCCATACTGCAAGTTGTCTATGCCCTAATATTATGCGACCACTTCTGGCGTAATCCACTAGGTGTTGGAAATTCTTTCCTGTAGGTCATTGTAATACCCTATGAACATGTCTGCATTCACACTTTTGTTTTTAGGGTCTGAAGTGCTCCCCAGTGATAGGTATTGAGTTGCACGACAATGATTGGATCTCTCGATAAAGTATGTATACTTAGGCTCCCTCCATATGACCAAGACGATAAAGATGAGAAGCCAAGAATAGTGAAATTTTTTCCCCAAGTCCTGCGCATCCTTGTAGTATTCCAAAAACAGATTTAGAAATTATGGGGCCTAGATGAGTATAGTTCCCTACACTGTGTTGCAGTTGCGACGACCCCAACAAGGACTTCCTCCTTGCAGCACTTCCTGAGTAACTTGCATGCCATGATTTGTGTGGCCATCCTTGTTGTTGTGTCACTAATGTGCTCAATTATGATTATGTGTGACCCTCTTTTTGTACCATACATATTCTTCATTTCCTCGGCCAGTGTCTTCTCCTTTGTTTTTTCATCAAGGAACTATGCAGGTGTCTCCCATTTATAACCCTAATTTGCACCAAACATACTTACCTAACATCAATCCATCCCATATGCCTTCTTTTCCAAGCCAATACTGAACAACTCTGGTTAAAAAACCCTCTTTATAAAGGCCCACGTGCCTTGCTCCATTACTGCAAGCGTGTACACGTTAGCTGCTCCAATACAACCCGTGTGTACCTACAAAAGCACGGAAGAAGGAAAGTTTCTGACGGAACACACAACTTTGGGCAAGTTAACTAAACCTTTCAGCCATGCATGGCCAGTCATTCGACCAAATACCTAGCTCCTTATAGCCTATAAAAGAAGGGGTAAGGGTCACATTTGAAAGGAGGAAAATCATAGTAAAGAGACTATACCCAATTAAGCATTCCCCTTGTCCCAACCTTTAGCCATCCTTGTGAAAACAGAAGTATAGATAAAAGCAGTTGGAGGACAGTTGAAGAGGATCCTAGGACCAGTTTTGTGGAGCAGTGGTCGGCTTCATCATTGTGAGTTGCTTTAGTGAAGTTAATAATAAAGAAGTACTTTTCCCATCCCACCATATGAGGTTTTCATTGTTTATTGTGTACATGTTGATTAAATCTCTAACCCGTTAATCCATAGATCAAATGCATGTGGAGTTCTTTGTTTTTCTTTTGTGAATGTAGGTCATCCTTGGGAGGAGAGTTGCAGTCAAAGAGAAACCAAGCATGAAGAAGGATCGATATCAAACACCGGAAATAAGGTATGTTCACTTGATCTTCTTAATTGTGTATTTGCTTAAGAATAATGGGGATTAGGTCCAGGATGACGGTAAAAAGTAGGAATCTTTAGGTCTTTTATGCATGCATGATAAAACCCTAAGTGCTAGTCCGTAGAGGGATTTCTCACTCACAACAAAATTGGTGACCATACTAGGACTTCTAGGGTTTCTGGGAACATTTTTTCTTGGGTATTTTTAAAAACTGGTTTCATTCCTTGTTTTTTAAGTTTCTGCAAAAGTCTGAGCTAGCAGAGATTTTGGTCTTCCATACCAGTTATCTCAGTTTCTTTGCTTGACTGTATTTTTTTTCTTCGAGACCCACATAGGTACGCGCGGCCTATATAAGGTATGAACGCATGTACCCGTGCCCTACCTTCACATAGCCCGCATGTACACACTAGCTGAAGAAGTGTCAGTCACGTGTATGATTTCATAAAATTTCTTTTAGAGAGGCAGTCATCCTCTCCCCTGTCAGAAGTAATTCTTCTCAGGGGTTTTCTGGAACTCATTCTAGTCTTTGGTGTTTGCAATTTATAGCTTAGGTTTCACCTCAGATTGGTTTGTGCTATGAAATTTTCTTTGAATTGTTTTCTTTTTTCTGTCTAAGAGAGTTTCTGAGTCTTCAAGAGTGTCTGATCCTCAATACCAGTAGTCTCTTCCAGTGCTTGATTTCTTTTATTTTCATTTTTTGAAGATTTGCAGAGGTACACACGGCCTATAGAAGGTTTGAACACGTGTACACGCGCTCTGACCTTACACAACTCGCATGCACACATTAGCTGTCGAACTGTCAGCAGCGTGCCTGTTGAGAAAATTGTTGTTTAAGGAGGGGTAGTCATCCTTTCCTTTGTCAAGAGTTATATCTCTCAGTTTTTTTGGTCTCTATCAAAGCGGTCAGTAACTTAGGTTTGATCACAGTAATAGCTTTCTTTGTCATTAAGAAGTTTTCCTCAAAATTTTCCTTTTATAAGGTTTTTAGGCAAGTGTGAAAGTCCCTTTTTAATCTACTTGTGTGTTGTTTTTAGAGAGAATCTTTGTGATATACGCTTAGGCCAGAGGTTTTCTTGGTCTTAACTTGTTGATATTTTTTCTTTTTTCTTTATGAGCATTCAAATAAATTTTTTTTTTTTTTTTTATAAGGTTAAATAGTGTTGGTTTGCATTAGTAACCGAGAAAAGTCTTTGCTTTAATAAGTTCTTGACGGTTTACTTAGACGATAAGTAGTTCGTAGTCGAGTGAAATCCTATTTTGAGTCTGTTGTTCAAAGATCTTAGAAATCTTTAGTTTGAAAAATTGATTAAGATTTGAGTCAAGAAGAAGTTATTTTGTTTCTAGCTTTCTGTTTATTTTTCTTTCGTCTTTCAAACATCACTAGTTTCACTTTCATAACCTTTGACTTAAGACAAACCATAAAAATTAACACTAAATCTAAAAATAATTAGACATTTTATGTTTGTAGGGTCAACCAACAAGTTTAGGGTTAGGGCCTTGAATCAGGTTGGAGAGGAAACTCTTCAAGGCCATTAAATAAAACATTGGAGCTTGAGCTAGGGAGTGTTAAAAGTCCAGTGTCGTGAAAGTTATACAGGACCCCCCTCTAACATAGGGGCTAAACACGAGGTCGCGTGCGGAAAGGTAGTGGAGATAACCCCTCCAAATCCGAACCAATCGTAGTGGAGAACACATATAGAGGGCTTGTCTTGGGATTCCGTCAATTGCATTTGTCACGGAGCTTCGTGGGTCTCGAATCCGTTCGAGGTCCTCAGTTGTCTTCCAGACCACTTGATACCCTTGACAGGTTTTGGTCTCGATACCCTACTCATTGTGGTCTACCCAACTATCGACTGTACCTACCTGGTGACTGTTCGTGCGCTGGCAACCTAGTTGCCTATCTTTTTTAGGGACATACACAGGTGACTGCGGGAGTATATTGCAGTACCTAGGACAAACATCAGGCCATGCTTTGCAGAGTATACCCGGAGGGTGATTCCGTGTTCGATTTGCACTTGCACCAGTAAGTTTCTCTAGTGTTGGTTGTTGTAACTGTTCTTCCAACTAGTTTAGTGTTTACTTGTTTTATCTTGTAGGGACTTTTCTAGTGTGTGATGTTTTTGAACAAATAGAAATCCCTAGTGTTTCTTTGATCTTCTCACACAGTGGAGGATCATGAGCTCCACCAATCACGAAGGCTTCTTGGCCTGCCACTGGTTACACTGGAGCCACCCCCGCCACCACTAAGGCGAAAGCTGGACCAACAAGGGTCTTTTGAAGCGACCGAGTCACCGGAAATCACACCTGACCAACCTCTATTAAAGGACCTTTCGACACCTTTAAAGCGGATGGTAATGGAGGAAATTCCTGTCTCTTCTTCTGGGAATCCTGATATTCCCGTCATGGTTGTCATCACAGGGGGTGTTCCACCTCCTACCCCACCGTCGTCAGTCCAAGCCACCACGGTCTCGACTGCCTCTACCTCGAGCAGTGGCCCGATCCCGTCTTTGGAAATGGCTACTGCTCCTTTCACACAGAATGCAATAGGCCCTTTGTTCTCATACGGGATGCCTAGCACAGGTACCAGCCCTGTACTATCTTACTCCACTTTACATACTTTAGGTCTGGGGGCAGGGATCTCTAATGCTCCTCTGCAAGGACCCATGGGGGGCACTTCCGCTCCTTTTAACACTTTCCCTTACGGAGGAGGTCATATACCTCCTTCATCCCCTTCACTCAACGGTACCCACCAGCGATCCGCTGGGCCAAACACACACCATAGTTCAATTGGAGTAGGGAGTCAAGGACCACCTTCTCATAATATGCCAGTAGAGTCGATACCGTTTTCTTTGTTCGGTGCTTTTGGTAACAACGCTTTCTCGTCAGTTGCTTTCCTGACTGGGGGAAACCCCAGTTATGGCCAACCTAATCCTATACAGGGTACTATTCCTGCACAAGGTGAAAACCCATGAACTTATTCTACATCATGACCTTGTAATTATTGGCAAGGATCAGTTCCCTCATCAGGAATGTCAATCTGGGGCAATTCTTTTCACAACCAATGGAACCCCGGACAAGGTGATATGCCTATGCCCATGATATCGGCATGGGGCAACCCTTCCAAAAGTCCTCCGAATGTAATGCATGCCCAACCATCTACGTCCTATTTTGGGAATCAGCCGATGATGTCTCCTCACACGCAAAATCCATACGCTAGTCATGGCCATGGTTTTTACCAAGACCCCAGCCAGCAACCCAACTTTTCCTGGCAACCTGGTGCCAGCCAAAATCCAGACCCATTTTTTCATGGTTATCAGCAACACCAGCCAAAGATACCTTTCTTGGCAACCTTACATTTTCTAGACTTGACAATATTTTTTAACGACCCCATCTGTCACAATCCACGTTGGCCTCTTATGTCGACAAAATTGCCTTCGGACATACCAAAGTTCGAGGCCAAGCGTGACAAAGATCCAGGGGATCATGTGACCACCTTCCATCTTTGGTGCTCGTCTAATTCGTTGAAAGACGACTATGTACAATTGTGATTGTTTCAACACACTCTCATCGGGAGTGCTGGGAAATGGTACATCGAGCTCGATCGCTTGAGATATTCTTCCTTCGACGAATTGGCAATGGCATTCCTAAACCATTTCCAATTACCTGTGAGATACGACACCGGTAGAGAATTGCTGGCCAATTTCGAACAGACAAAAGCGGACCATATCTCTGACCACATCCGAGAGTGGAGACGTCGGAAGAGTTTGATTAAGGTACCAGTCCCACCATCATTCCTGCTTGAGTGGTTCCTTAAGTCTTTGGTCCCACAGATATCCAAAGACGTCACAACATCGGGAGTGTCTTCCAAAGAAGATGCCATCATGAGAGCTCAACAGCTTGAGCTAATTTATTCTCAGTCTGGTTTATTGTACGAGGATTTGCTCGATGCACCACGATCCATACTTGATAAAACCAAACAGAGAGTTGAACCACATGTCGATGGTATTGTAGGTTCAGCACAAACCAAGCCCGCTGAACAACTGACAAAACAAATGCAGCAATTGTCTATACAACATACAACGGCCAGCCAAACTACTGTTTCGGCTACTCCCCCTACCCAAACATTGGATGTGCACAGTGTGCAATTGAAAAATCCAAAGGCCACCCAACAGCCTGATGGAAAGAAAAAACAACGAAATAAGGGTAAGGGGGATAAGAAACCCACTGATAATGTTGGCAGGGGAAACACTGAAAAATGAAAGGCGAAGTATCCGTGTAACTTGTGCACGGAGGATCACCCAACCCACCAGTACCCTCAGTTTGCAGAGGCCCAAAAGTTTGTGACACAGCAACAACCTGATGTGTTAACGAATCCATTCCAACATGGGCAAAACCTAACCCAAGCCTCTACAAGCGCGGAAGGGAGAATTCAAGGACCTTCTCCATCTTCGAACAATCCTGCTTCTGCGAATGTGTATATGATGAAAGGTGATGCTTTTATATCGACTAGATCACATGACTATAGTAAGCCAAGCACCTTTGAGAAGGAAAAGAAGCTGAAATCCCATCTCTTCCTCTCCAAATTGAGAAGACTTTGGGAAAAACAATGACACACATCCCAAAAGGTGCATTTAAGAAAGCTTCTAACAACCCAAATGCAAGGGCCGCCCAGAACTATTCTCTGGTGGAGGATTTATCTCAAACCCCTTGTGCGATGTCTGCTTTGGAGGTCCTCCAGAGCTGCCCTTCCCATAGGAAAGCTTTGCTAGCCACTTTAGGATCTGCCGAGACTTGTAATCCGGTAAAAATCATGCTGGATACAACTGACTTAAAACCTCATCTCACTTACCACGTAGCATTTCAGATAGTAGTGGCTTACCCCACGAAAATTTTTACTCGGAACATTTTCTGCACGGTGGTTGATGAGGGCGCCTCGACATGCGTCATGTCGTTGGCATGTTGGAAGGCCATTGGCCAGTCCGTTTTGTCTCCATCACCTACTCTTCTTACCGCTTTCAACGATCATTCGTTCCAACCACATGGCATCATCCCCTCTTTTCCCGTGCAGTTAGGAGGGAAGACCGTGTGTGTCGAAGTAGAAGTAGTCGACGCATCCCTCGACTACAATCTGTTGTTAGGTAGGATTTGGACATATGCCATGCAAGAAGTGGTTGCTACAGTTTTCTGGGTCTTGTTGTTTCCACATGAAGGATGGATCATGACCATTGATCAATTATCCTTCTCCAGACCTGACCCTTCATTGGGGGCATCCACAATCCCGATGATTGACAATCCCCAACCGAGCGTCGTTAACATAGGGGTTGGTTTGTGCCCATATTTGATGGGTACTTTCGATTACCCACCTCCTCAAGGCGATGTCAAGTTTGTATCATACCACCATAAGGTTGAGATTTTCCAAGTTTCATCATTTCACACGACTTACTTCAATGATCTGTGGTTTCTTCCTTCCCCATCAACCACGATGGAAGGGACAGGGCACCATGGTATGTCCATGCCCTTGTCCACAGCAGAGGCAACATACTCTTTATTCCAGCAAGCTTCGGCCGACACCAATACGACTCCTGCACAAGAGTTAGATCCGATCCCAGAGCCTATTTGGGCTCAAGGTTCCCTCACTGGTACCGATTCGTTAGAATTAATTTTTCCCTCGGACGAAGCAATCATTGAAGCAATGACCAGTCCAGACAAACCCTGGGATGATCTCCACCACATATCATACTTCCTCCTAGAGTTAAGCAAAATCGAAGCAGGGGAATTCACCTTGACTATGACTGGATATAGGTCTTTCCCTATCAATCCCTTGGCTACACATGAGGTTTATGCCGAGGGTAATATGGAAACTATCACTGAAACTATATCGATTAATATCTTCAGAACCCCTGGCATTGTGGAGAATGTTTTTGTCGGAGCTGACTGTTCCCCCGAAGAGATTCAAATCTACATAGACTTATTTAAAGAATTCCACGATTTTTTTTCTTGGTCTTATGAGGAAATGTCAGGCATTGATCCAAAAATAGTCGAACATGAAATCACAACTTATCCGGATGCCAAGCCAGTTCGGCAGAAGCTTCGTCCAGTTAATCCCAGGAAAACAGTAGCCATTAAGGTTGAAGTAGAGAAACTTCTCAAAGTCGGATTTATCTATCCTATCCATTTGACCCAATGGCTGTCAAATCCTGTGTCGGTCAACAAGAAACAGGACACAATTTGTGTATGTACGGACTTCCGTGATTTGAACAAGGCCTGCCCAAAAGATAATTTTCCCACACCATTCATTGACCGAATAATTGATAAATGTGCATGTTGTGAGGCCTTTTCTTTCATGGATGGTTTTTAGAGATATAATCAGATACAAATCAAACCCAAAGACCAACATAAAACTTCATTCATTTGTCCATGGGGTACATTTGCATATCGTAAGATGCCTTTTGGTCTCAAAAATGTTGGAGCTACCTTCCAGCGGGCCATGTCTTTTGCTTTCCATGATCTCAAGCATATAGTCGAAGCCTATTTAGATGATTTGGCATCTCGATCTCACAAGAGAATGGATCATCCCACACACCTCCGACTTATCTTTGAGTGATGTCGCTACTTTTGGATTCGCTTGAATCAAAACAAATGTAGCTTTTGCATAACATCAGGATGTTTGTTAGGTTTCATAGTCTCAACAACATGGATCATGGTCGATCCTCTCAAGGTTGAGGCAATAGTTTAGTTGCCTCCCCCACGCACAATCCTTCAAATTCAGAGTCTACAAGGAAAGGCAAACTTTTTGAGGCGTTTCATCACCAACTATGACAAGATCACAAAGGGATTTATGCGCTTACTGAAGAAAGACATTCCTTTTCATTTGGACAATGTCGTTCAACGCTCCTTCGAAGTGTTGAAACATTCCCTCACAACTGCCCCTCTGCTTCAGCCACCCAATTATAACAAAGATTTCTTATTATACTTGGTTGCAGCAGAGTCAACCATCAGCATGGTCTTAGTTCAGGAAGATGATTTTCTCTCAAAATATGTGATCTATTACCTGAGTCGAGGCCTCTTTGGACCGGAACTCAATTATTCTCATATCAAAAAACTTGCGTTGGAAGCAATCCATGTTGTCCAACGGTTCCATCATTATGTTTTGTTTTGCAAGACCACTGTCATTGTCATTGTGAATCCATTTCAATACGTGTTGACACGACGGGTAATCAGTGGAAAGATCAGTAGATGGATAGTCGTCCTCTAGGAATTTGACTTAGATTTCGTTTCGGTGAAATCCAAAAAGTCACTAGTCTTCGCAGAACTTATTTCGGAACTTATGGTCGAGTCGGGTGATGTTGTGCCCGAAGAATCTCCTATTCGAGGAGATATGTTTGAGCAGGGGATCAAATTTTGCTCAATTTTCAAAGTGCTCGGAATGCGACAAAAACAGTGCCATTGCGTCCGTCTCGTTTTCCTGATTCTGGCGGTATATTTACTTTCGCAAACGGAGTCCGTATGAAGGAGTTATCGCGATCTGTCCACCAAGCCAAACAGGCAAAATTTTGGATGTTGATTGTACCTGTCCGTACAGTCTGTATGGCCACGTGGCAGGGCCGTACCATCATGATGAAGTGGAAGTTTGATGGCGTGGAAATTTTTGGTTGGATGGTTGTTGGCAAATCGGGTATTGACACGTGTTGTGTTGGCAGTGAATGGTATGAGGACACGTGGCCCAATGCTTGGGCGCCACGTGTCCCTCATTGATTGGCTTATAATGGCTATGTAAAACTAATGGAGGCCACGGGGTTCGACCCCCAGACCTCCCACAAGAATATAACTTTACATCTTTCCGCTAACCATTATTCCCGCCAATGTTCCTTGTATATGATGTGGGCGGGCTTATATTTAAGTTTGGTCGTAAGCCTTGAACGAAAAGGGGGCGGGTTGGGGCTAAGCCCCGACCCATGGTTCCATAACATAACACATATAACCATGTGTTAATACTACCACGTGCAAACCATATATTATATGTAATGACCATTGTATATGTCACTCTGTTATATATATATGCGCGGGAATTAAAATCATGAGTTTTGTTTTGAAACCCGGTATATTATTGTGGGCGCAGGGTTTATGACCCTTGGTCATATGTGATGTGCCACATGCCCGTGGCCCGGAGCGCGGGAATTAGTTCACACGGTTATCAAACGGGTTTAACCACTTTGTAACCAAACGCGCGGTCACATGCCATACGCCCAAGTGCCTAGGCGGTTAGGGGCTGGAGGCGCCTTAACCATCCTACGGTTTGTACCCTTGGCACGGTTGCACCTGGTGCCAAGTTTTTACGCTTAAATGAGCATGTGAGCCAGGTTTGGAGAACAAGGGTGCGATTTGTAGAACCAGAGACAACAAATTTGAAGAGGGAGACTTCAAGGAGGCTAACTTCTTCATTTTTCGACCGATTGAGGTGCCAAAAGAGCCCAGACAGGGGTTTTGGGACGCTGCGGAGCCATTGGAGCAGTTGGTTTGTCAATTTGAGCATTGTAAGGCATGTTTTTGAGCACTTTGAGCAATTTAATAATAATGATCCATTGGAAGCTGGACCAGGAGATGTAGCCCGGAGAGGGGTGAACTCCTTTATCAAGTTGTTGTGTTTATGTGCTGATGTTCAATGTTTTATACTGCTGTCTATGTGTATTTTGCATAAGTAATCCTTAATTTATGTGTTGCAAATTGATCATGTTGCTTTAAACACATAACAATTAACTTGCAAGAAGTTTTCAAGTTTTTCAAGTCTTCTTCATTTTTAGATCAAGTTGGTATCAGAGCATTGGTTTTGAAGACTTGATTATTTTGCAAGTTTTGTTTCTGATGCTCACAAGGTTGAAACTCACATGAGGAGAAGGTCAACTTGTGGAGCCAAGTTCTTATCCGACGAGGAGGAAGTAGTTTCATTCACCACAAGTTGCAGAGAGACATTCACCAAGCATGGCACATGCAGAAAGTCATGAACGTGTTCCGGACGAAGACGAAGATCTCAGACAGGCTGTCATAGAGTTGAGAAACATGATGAAGATTTTGTTGGAACGGAACATAATGTCGCAGGGTGAAGGCTCTAACCCTTCAATGCATAAGGGAGGCAGTGGTGACAAGACTCCAGGC
>ML781446.1:474288-489462 GCA_009831015.1 Picea engelmannii
CTCCGTTGATCGATGATCAAGGAGAGCATGTTCAGATTCCTTCCATAGATGATTTTTCTCCAGAGTATCTAACAGAACTGCAGGAAGACACCATACTTGACAGGAGGATGCGAACTTCGAAGAGAGGAAATGTGGAGTATTTGAGAGTTGGTCTTAAAGGGACGAATCCAAGCAAGGCCAAGTGGATTGAGGTTGGAAGGGTGAGGGAACTATACCCTCATCTTCACATAGACTGAGATAGTCTTTTGGAGGTCCAAAAGCTTCCCAATGGGGAGGTGTGATCAGGGGATCAAATTTTGCTCAATTTTCAAAGTGCTCGGAATGCGACGAAAACAGTGCCATTGCGTCCGTCTCATTTTCCTGATTTCGGCGGTATATTTACTTTCGCAAACGGAGTCCGTATGAAGGAGTTATCGCGATCTGTCCACCAAGCCAAACAGGCAAAATTTTGGATGCTGACTGTACCTGTACGTACAGTCCGTATGGCCACGTGGCAGGGTCGTACCATCATGATGACGTGGTATTTTGATGATGTGGCAATTGTTGGTTGGATGGTTGTTGGCAAATCGGGTATTGACACGTGTCGTGTTGGCAGCGAATGGTATGAGGACACATGGCCCAATGCTTGGGCACCACGTGTCCCTCATTGATTGGCTTATAATGGCTATGTAAAACTAATGGAGGCCACGGGGTTCGACCCCCGAACCTCCCACAAGCATATAACTTTACATCTTTCCGCTAACCATTATTCCCGCCAATGTTCCTTGTATATGATGTGGGCAAGCTTATATTTAAGTTTGGTCATAAGCCTTGAACGAAAAGGGGGCGGGTCGGGGCTAAGCCCCGACCCATGGTTCCATAACATAACACATATAACCATGTGTTAATACTACCGCGCGCAAACCATATATTATATGTAATGACCATTGTATATGTCACTCCGTTATATATATATGCGCGGGAATTAAAATCGTGAGTTTTGTTTTGAAACCCGGTATATTATTGTGGGCGCGGGGTTTATGACCCTTGGTCATATGTGATGTGCCACATGCCCGTGGCCCGAAGCGCGGGAATTAGTTCACACGGTTATCAAAAAGGTTTAACCACTTTGTAACCAAACGCGCGGTCATATGCCATATGCCCAGGTGCCTAGGCGGTTAGGGGCTGGAGGTGCCTTAACCGTCCTACGGTTTGCACCGTTGGCGCAGTTGCACCCGGTGCCAAGTTTTTACGCTTAAATGAGCGTGTGAGCCAGGTTTGGAGAACAAGGGTGTGATTTGTAGAACCAGAGACAGCAAAGTTGAAGAGGGAGACTTCAAGGAGGCTAACTTCTTCATTTTTCGATCGATTGAGGTGCCGAAAGAGCCCAGACAGGAGTTTTGGGACGCTGCGGAGCCATTGGAGCAGTTGGTTTGTCAATTTGAGCATTGTAAGGCATTTTTTTGAGCACTTTGAGCAATTTAATAATAATGATCCATTGGAAGCTGGACCAGGAGATGTAGCCCGGAGAGGGGTGAACTCCTTTATCAAGTTGTTGTGTTTATGTGCTGATGTTCAATGTTTTATACTGCTGTCTATGTGTATTTTGCATAAGTAATCCTTAATTTATGTGTTGTAAATTGATCCTGTTGCTTTAAACACATAACAATTAACTTGCAAGAAGTTTTCAAGTTTTTCAAGTCTTCTTCATTTTTAGATCAATGTTTATGATAGCATCTTCAGCCCCTAGTATGGGGATATTCTTGTCTATCTTTAGACGTTGAAGTGCCCCACCTCTGCTTCTCATGATGAACATCACCATATACGTCATCAGACCAAGAAATATCTCATCCTCGAGGACACTCTCTATCTTCGAGGTGTAGATTGTGTTCTTCACCGATGCCTCACTCATGAAGAAGCGAAAATTGTGCTTAATGATTGCCATACTAGAGCATGTGGCGGTCATTTGTCTGGGTTGGAAACAACCCAAAATATTTTACGAGTCAGTTACTTCTGGCCGACACTAATCAAAGATTGTATCGAATTGGTCAAGAAGTGTCACCCGTGTCAGATCTTCTCTCGGAAGATGAGGGCACATCCCACTCCCATGTTTCCTATCATCACAGTCGGTCCCTTCACCAAGTGGGGGATTGATTACACTACATGCAACCCTCCTTCAGCAAGGGGGCACTATTATATCATTGTAGCCGTAGACTACTTTACAAAGTGGGTCGAAGTTATGCCAACGTTTAAAGATGATGGAGAGAATGTAGCTCTCTTTTTGTTCAACCAGATAATCGCAAGGTTTGGTGTCCCAAGAGAGATTGTCACTAACCATGGCAGTCACTTTCAGAACCAAATGATGACTGAATTAACATCAAAGCTTGGGTTGCGGCAAGAAAATCCGTCACCCTACTACCCCCCAAGCAAATGGTCGGGTGGAAGCAGTAAATAAATCTCTTAAGACAATCCTACAGCGAACGATCAATTCGGCCAAGTCAAATTGGCATTTGATGGTATACTCGACATTATGGGCTTACTGAACATTTGTTAAGACTGCAACCGATTTCTCACCTTTTCAACTCGTTTATGAGTTGGAAGCAGTCTTGCCTATAGAATGTCAGAGCTCGTCCCTAAAGTTGGCAGTACAGTTACTGCCAGACACTTCTCCACTAGAAGAGCAATTATTATACCTAGAGCGACTCAATGAGAAGCGTCGTGATGCGGTCATGGCCAACGAGGATCACAAACAAAAATTCAAGTGTCAGTATGATTGCTCTGTTCATCCTCGGATTTTCTCTGAAGGCGACCTTGTCCTGGTCTATGACCAAGATAAGGACTCCCTAGGGGTAGGAAAATTCAAACCCATGTGGTTTGGACCTTTCATCATAAAAGAGATTCTAAAAAGGGGTGCTTATCATCTGGTAGACTTTGAGGGAAATGCTTTGGTGGAGCCTAGAAATGGGCTCTACCTTAAGAAGTATTACTCTTAGGTAGGTCACCTTGGGTAACTTTTTGTAACATATGTATAGTCTTTGTACTATTACTTTCTGGTTTCTTTTGGTTTTATGGACGTGTCATTTTTTATGTTATCTTTTGTCATTGTGGAAGATGTCAAGTGAATCAGAGGTTTTCGTTGGGTACGCAGACGGAACTAGCCACACACTCGGAGGCTTTCCTCCACAGCTTGGGTAATTTTTACACCTCAAGGCTAGCTATTATCTTTAGGAGGTATGTGTTTAGGTGACACCACAAACAATGTCTCTGAATACAATGTAGTTATTGAGTTGCTTCATGATGCCCTTTCATTTGGTATCTCTCATCTCCGGGTCTATTTAGATGCTCAGCTGGTTGCGTCTCAGTTAAATAGAGTCTGCCATGTTCATGATTTTACTTTACACCGACGATTCCTTAGGGTACGTCTCTTAGAACAAAGCTTTGATTATATTACATAGTTTCATGTTCCTAAGAGATTAAACCAAGTTACAGATACTCTAGCTAATCAAATCTTAGACTAGCATCTCGCACACATATAAAAAGACATATACATGAACATGTAAATACATTTTTAAAGGAAAATATGATCCATAAGACATAAAAAGACATAGAAATCCATATATTAATCATCAAAGTACATAGGTGGACACAAGTGCCTCAAAAATATGACAAGTAACGAGTCATGGGGCTTATGCCCTCAAAAAATATATACAAGTAGTGCTCTCGGCATGTGAAAAGTCTAGAATAACTAAGGTCAGGGCATGTGGGCCCTGTTGTAATGGTCAACGACGTTTTCCAAACCCCGAAACAGTCAGACCCACATCTGTGGTGCCCCCACTACATGAGGTTGCATAGATGGTGGTAGATCCTCAATCTCTGCCATGGGGACTGTGCGAGTGAGCGAGGTAAAATTTCGCTCAACTCGTCTCAGAACCCTCTCAGCCTCACTGGCTGGAAGCTCTCCTGCTGTTGCTAGCCCCCCTGCGGTGGCGGGTGTGGCCCTTGGCCAAGGATGACGCCTATTCCTTGCATAATCCACAGGTCGCACTGGTCCCACATCTGCACATAATAGACACATATCTGTCAAATACTCTGGTACAAAAAAATGATATATATAAAAAACAACATAAAAATTACATATGCTTCACAAAAAAAAAATGATGCAAACTTACCCATCTCTCCTCGCTCCTCGTCAGGAGGTACTGGTATCTCAGGGTCTCTCGAGAAATCAATCCCAGCATAAGGGTAATCCTCTATGACTGGGATCTGTCGCGAAAACCAAACAAAAAATTCATAATCAAAGGACTCATTGGTCCTTCCTCCCCCCTATCGTGGCAGTAACACTGCCCATCTACATATCACTGGAAGAGAAGCCTAATGTCCCCGTACCACCTCTCAAGGACTGAAACTGGGCACTCTTTCAAAGAAGAAAGAGCAAAGAATGTTTCCAAACCCAAAGTTCCTCTAAGTCCACAAACGCCAGTCTATCAGTTGTCTCTTCATACAGTCAAACAATGTGGTGCTCTAATCAAAAATATGTGCATTCAAGCACTGAACTGCACAGTTCATCTGTGCACGGGAAGCTTGATGCAAAGCGGCAGATCCTGTAATCCACCCGATAAGCAACACTATAGCCTACAGTGCTAATTCAGAGATCTTACTTATCAGCACTTGCAAGCTCATCTTGTCTATACCTGCCTCACAATAGAGTCCAATCAAATCTTACATGTTATGAGGCCCCGAGGGAAACGTACGGAAGTTGACTGGTTCCCCTCGCCGAGAGAGGCCAACCAAAAAGTATATGTCCTCGGTCGTTGGCACCAGCGACTACCCCTCCAGCATAAAGGCCTCTGCGTCGGGATGCTAATAATCAACCAAGGCATTTAGTAGCCTAGGTTGTGCTTTCATAAAAGGACATAGGAAGAATTTTAGCAGCCCACATTGCATTAAGACAGCAACAACAATGGGGTCTTCCCCGACCAACGCACTAATCTCCTCATGCTCTCTTTCCCTCCAGTGAACAAACATCCTGCAAAAAAACAAGTTCAGGAGGGTTAACCCTTGCTTTTTAAAATTTTTCCATTAAATAAAAGGTCCATGCGGGTTGTAATGATGACAGCCGTGTGTACAGGCGTGCAGTTTTTACTCTGCCCAAGTGTACACGTGGCCTGTCATTGGACAGCCCACGTGGACCTAGGGCCGACCTTTTGAGGGTCAATGCCCCCCCAAAACATGAAATTAAATGCATAAAGAAAGATTAATTTGCAAGAGAAGAGATTTTATACTTACTTGGTCCAAACAGATGATCGTTTCGTCCACCGAAGTTCCCGGAATCAATTCTTTTCACAAAGGGGCAGTTTTGGTTTTTAGTCAATTTTTGAATTAACAATGGTGATAATGAGCTGTCGGCTTCTATTTATAGAGCTTTTTGGCCCTTTTTTGTCAATTTTCGGCCCCTTTTATCATTTTTTCTAAACTGAAACTCATTTAAGACGGTTCAGGAGTTTTCTCAGGATGATCACGGGAAATATTACTTTGGGTATTTAGAAACTTTTTTGAGAGTTGGGGTGTTTTGAAGGTCCTTTGGTAAAAAGTCATTTTCTCTGACTCGTTGCATTTAAGTCAGGATTCGACCTCCACTTTATGCATCTCGATGTCTTTTCCACTTTTCCATAGGATCGATCCCACCGAGTTGCGACACGGAACCCTCTTCACCACTTTAGAAGTGTTGTAATTTGGTGTTAGAGCCTACCATAACATGGATGCCCTAGGTAGATCCTGGTTGCATGACAGTGTCCATGCTATCACTAACGACTATAGGCTTGGGAGTCCTCTGTAGTTTTTCCCCTGATTACGAGTTTGAGCCTCATTTTCATGATTCCTTATCACTCTTGACCTCACCCTCGGGACTCCCAAAATATAACGGGTCTTCTTTTAAGCCCTTTTCAGACCCTCTAAACATGAAAATATTGTCGAGCAATCTTGTGGCCTTTCACGCTCGTTAAAATGAAATTTGAAGTCACGTCTATTCGGCGGTAGTTTACCCCTTTTTCGGTCCGGACGGTCAACTATACGAACAAAGGTATACTATAGAGGCTTTGGATCTCTAGAAGAGTATTCAAAGGTATAATTTTAACCATTTTTCGGGCCTGAGGGACTAATTTACGAAAAAGGAACCCCCACAGAGTTCATAGTTAAGCTTTTTTCAGACTTCCTAAGATTGAAAAGATCGTCGAGTGACCTTATTCTCTCACACTCGTTAAAATGGTCCAAAAGAACATTACTGACAGAGTCCATAATTAAGCTTTTTTCAGACTTCTTAAAAATGAAAAAATCGTCGAGTGATCTTGTCTTTATCACACTCGTTAAAATGGTTTTGAATAGACGTCTTGTCGATGCTAGTTTACCCCTTTTTCGAACCGACTAGACTACCTTCGAAAAAGGTACCCTGTTGGAGTCTCCTTTTACGTTTTTCAGACTCTCTAAATATGAAAAATTGTCGAGTTTACCTTCTTTGGGCTCGTTAAACTTACATCGAAGGATGTTACCATTGTGTATTTTGTTAATCACGTTTGCATACCTGCGTCTTCAATCTAATGCCAGCTCCATGTTGCTCTCAATTGAACCATTTGAAGCATGCCTTATACACAAGCCCTGTACCACTTTGCCTCTGCATCTTGACACCTTTGGCCCCAAGAGGGATTTTTCCCGAGTGCCCTTACTTTGAACATCATTCTTGTCCTTGCGCCTCAAACTCGTATGTTTGCGACACTCATCCCACTTTTATAACGTAACATTCTTTTATTCTTTTTCCAAAATTATTGAAAAAGACAAAAAAAATCAAATATACCCCAAAAATAGGAAGGGAAAAGTATTTTCTTTATATTGGCAGCACAATGAGTCGCCCTTGGATAAATCACATCCTTTTGTTTGTTCGTCAATCCTTGGGATTTAATATGACCTTAGGAATCTATTCCCGCTACATTGAGATGTGTCCTCCTCCGTTTGGTTATTCTTCCAAACATATGGAGAGTTTGCGTTGCCTCCTGCCTCGTGAACTTATGTTAATGCCATGCTGCCTGAGTCTCATCATTTGTAGTGCTATTGTCCAAGGGAATTTTTTCCAAGCCTGAGCCAGCCCCTCTGCAGTTTGTCTCTTGCCCTCATGCTCGGCCATCCCGAAACTCCAATCTAGTCTTTGTTCGAAATCAATGAAGCCTTCAGTCTGATCATCAATATTCTCTAGTCCATGATCGACGAACCGTCGAAGACCTCTGGGTAGTGAAGTCGTACACTCATATTACACTCCTACCCAAGTTTTGAATATTTTGAAGTTGTTTCTTGAGCTTTGAAGACCTCATCTCCAGCCATCAGGGCTTATCAACTTCTAGAAAATGGATACTATACATGTATATTATTTTTATTTTGAGATGTAGATCTGTTGTGTATTGCTCACGGCTACACTTTATATAGTTATATGACATGGATATACAGTGTATTTGATTGGTAGCCATGATTTTATTTCATTCCAAGCATGGGTATGCCTGCCTTGGTGAGACAATTGTTATTTTGCAGATGGCACCTCCTGAATTCTGGTCCCTGGGCTCACCGGTTTGGTACGTTGATAAAGATTGGTAATGTATTTCGGCCATCAGATTCTCTTCTGACCTCACACATTAGGGGGCATATGTTATAACCCTAATTTTCACCAAACATACTTACCTAACATCAGTCCATCCCATATGCCTTCTTTTCCAAGCCAGTACTGAACAACTCTGGTTAAAAAACCCTCTTTATAAAGGCCCATGCACCCTGCTCCATTACTGCAAGCATGTACATGCTAGTTGCTCCAATACAGCCCGCGTGTACCTACAAAAGCATGGAAAAAGGAAATTTGTTGACGGAACACACAGCTTTGGGAAAGTTAAGTAAACCTTCCGGCCATGCATGGCCAGTCATTCGACCAAATACCTAGCTCCTTCTAGCCTATAAAAGAAGGGGTAAGGGTCCCATTTGAAAGGAGGAAAATCATAGTAAAGAGACTATACCTAATTGAGCATTCCCCTTGTCCCAACCTTTATCCATCCTTATGCAATGAGAATTATAGAGAAAAGCAGTTGGAGGGCAGTTGAAGAGGAGCCTAGGACCAATTTTGTGGAGCAGTGGTCGGCTTCATCATTGTAAGTTTCTTTAGTGAAGTTAATAATAAAGAAGTACTTTTCCCGTTCCACCATATGAGGTTTTCATTGTTTATTGCGTACATGTTGATTAAATATTTAACCCATTAATCTGTAGATCAAATGCATGTGGAGTTCTTTGTTTGTCTTTTGTGAATGTAGGTTAGCCTTGGGAGGAGAGTTGCAATCAAAGAGCGACCAAGCGTGAAGAAGGATCGATATCAAACATCGAAAATAAGGTATGTTCACTTGATCTTCTTAACTGTGTATTTGCTTAAGAATAATGGGGATTAGGTTCGGGATGACGGTAAAAAGTAGGAATCTTTAGGTCTTTTCTGCATGCATGATAAAACCCTAAGTGCTAGTCCGTAGAGGGATTTTCCACTCACAACACTCCCCCTGAGTTGGAAGCCCTGTAATATATGTAATGATCTCTACTTCTATTGAGATGGGATATTCCACCCATAGGTATCCTTTGTGGGTAACTTCCATCAGTTGTTTGACGTAGTTGGTTACGTCCTGGCCCCTTCCAAAGTGTGGGATCTCCAATAGGATTAGAATCCCGGTTTTGGCTAGTGCGGTTGCCCACTATTTTGGTTGGTTAATTGGTTCATCGAAGTGTCCTATACCCACATTATCCAGGTAAAATTTCCTGGAAAACTCTAGAAACTTGTCTGTGTCGGCCACATCGTGATCCGAGTACCATAGTTTTTCCAGGTGGCCTAACAGGTTACCCACAACACGCACCCCTTTTGGAATGAATAGTAATACTATGGCTTTGGCAGCCTACCTACGCAGTGATCTTGCTACTAGTTTCTTTCCCTTCCACTGTGGTGGCTGACTCAAGGTTCCAGCCTCCATTGTTCTCTCTTATTCATACTCCTCTACCCATCTGGTGACATCTTCTACTATGAATTCATGTGGCTACTCTGGCGTGGTTGTGTGTGACCTTTCTAGTGCGGTCATTTCTGCCTGATTTGGAATTGTCCCATTAATCCTCGGGGATTCTTCAGGGCTTTCAGAGCATGAAGGATTTCTGGTATCTTAGTTCTGTTGGCTCTGTCCTACTTCAGGAATATCGATATACATTCCCACTGGTGTTGTCTGTTGGGTTTCCTCCACCACTAGTGTGGGGCTTCCTGGTTCCATATTGAGCGACGAGATTTCATCCAAGTTGACGAATTCTGGAGGCCAAGGTGGTTTTTGTTCGCTTCCCTATGGATGCTAAGGTGTTCTGAGGTTGCTTTGAGGTCGTCTACAAGACTGGCTCGACGCTCCTAGCTTGGGCGGTGCCATGGTGGTAAATATGTTCTCGTTGAGCTTAGTTGGCTCTGTAACTTCTACAAATTCGCTCTCTCCCTTGTATACTCTGTCGCTCTGTGATTTTCTCAATTTCACAATAACCCTTATGATCCTCGTGTGCTTACCTTATATAGGAATAGTGTGAAACTTCTCGGAGACATTACCCAACTTGTGTTTTGAATGAACCGATACTTCCTGTGTACTTGTAATTCAATTCCCTTGTCGTTTCCAGTTGGCGTGATTAATGCGGCATCTCATCAATCGTTCTTTTCATTCAATTTTGATAGCCGCCATCCATTGGCGCCTATTTGTCGTACCCACCATTTCCATTATTTCCACCTTTTAGTGATTTTTGGTCCTTTCTCCGTCGTGCTAGAATTTCCTAGTGTGCATGCCCATTCTCGTGTTATGCCTTTGTTGCTATCTTTTGATGTCCGGCACGGTAACCCCTCTGTTGTTGTGCTTAGTTTTTTTTTTTTTTTCAAGTGCTAGAAGGTCGATTGTCCCTATACAGCTTCAGTCGACTCCCATTGATCATCCCTCTAAGTTATGTTCCTCCTAAATCCTTCAACTGTAGAGCTCCCCCATCTGTGATATTCTTTACTTCGTATGGTCCTAACCAATGCATTTTGAGTTTTCCTGGGTGTTGAATAGATTTACTATCGTACACCAGGACTAAGTCTCCCTCCTTGAAATTTTTCTTCTTGATGTGTCTATCATGCCAAGATTTGTCCCTTGCTTTCTGTACTTCTTGGTGAAACCCTACTAAAATCTTATCTTCTTCCATGATCATCATCTAACTTAGCCTTTCTTGTATTGGCCTCACTTTGTCATGTTGGTAATGGCTGATATGCGTAGACTAGGTACCAAAAAATCTAATGGTACCATTGTTTCTTATCCATACACCAATATGAATGGTGTCTTCCCTCTCAATTTTTTTCACGTGGTCCTATACACCCACAGTACTACTGGTATCTTCAAGCCCTAATCGTTTCTATGAACGTTGCAGATATTGTTAGTGCATTCTCAAGGATCTTGTTAAATGCTTCCATTGTTCCATTTTCTTGAGGATGATATGGCATACTCTTTTGATGATAAACTTCAAACTCCTCAGTCATATCCTTAATAGTGTTGTTAATGAAGTGAGTGCCCTGGTCACTCATCAAAATCCTTGGGCATCCAAATCTAGTGATCACTTGCTCAAACAAGAAGTGTGTTGTTGTCTCTGTGTTGCAATATTTTATTGGTGCTACTTCTTCCCATCTTGTTAAGTACTCTATCGTGGTAATAATGTATCTCACTCCTTAACTTTTGTTGGTGGGTTAATTGGTCCCACAAAATCTATTGCCCATTTGTTGAATACCTGTAAGGTTACTTGTGGTCTGAGGGGCATCTCGTCCCTTCTATTCGGTTTACCCACTCTTTGAAATACATCACATTTCTGGTAGTAGTCCTTCGATTCTCTGTGAATAGTTGGCCACCATAGTCTTGCACACAACACCTTCTGTGCGGTAGCTTTGCCTGCATAATGTCATCCTGTTATTCCCTCATGGGCTTCTGATAAAATCCTAGGTCTTTAATGTTCTAGCACGCATCTTCTCAAGATGATATCTACATCCATTTTGTATAAGTGTCATGCAATCAATTGATAGTCTGTAGCCCTGACTACCAAATTTTTCTTCTGCGCAGTGTTGAATTATTGTAGCGCAGTCCCTGTAATCAATTATTGAATGATGTCTGTGAAGTATTCATTGGCTACTTGGACTAAAAATAATTGTGCGTCAGGAAAGTTGTCCTCTAGATTTGCAAGTTTTTGTCCATTAGTAATCCTCGACAGGTGATCAGGTCATGCATTTAACTTCCCTGGTTTGACTATCACTTCAAAGTCAAATTCCTGGAGCAGCAATAACCATCTACAAATTATCCCCCCCCCCCAACACTGGCTTGTTGACGAGGTATTTGAGAGCTAAATGGTATGTGAACATGTTGAAATGTTTTCCCAATAAATAATGTCTGAACTTCTGAAGCGCATAGACCATAGCTAAGCCTTCTCTCTCTGTGGTATTGTAATTCTGCTCCGATTCTGACAGTTTTATGCTAGTGAATGCTATAGGATGGTCCAATTCTCTTAATCCTGGTTGCACTAGTATAGCTCCAAGTTCTATGGTTGATGCATCTACATGTACATGGAATGTCTTTTCTCAATCTGGGAATACTAGTATTGGTGCAGTTACCATCTTCTCTTTCAGGGTGTCCAATCTGTGCTAACAGTCCTCATTCCACTGAAACTTGTTGTCTTTTCTTAACAATTTCTCCATTGGTGTAGTGATATGCACACACCCCTTTATAAATTTCCTGTAGTATCCTATGTGTCCCAATGTTTCTCTTAACTGACGGACTGATTTTGGTGGTGGTAGATTAATAATTACTGCAATCTTGGCAGGATTTACTAGCAAGCCTTGTTTGCATACTATATGGACCAATAGTATCCCAAAGGGTGTTCCGAAGTTGCACTTATTGATGTTTAATGATATCTGACACTGCCTGCATCCTTATAACATAAACCTCAACACCCCTACATGGTCTTTCAACAGACTATAGATTTTCCAATCATCCAGATATACCTCTAGAAACTGGTGGATGAATTCTTTGAATGCAACTATGACTACTCCGGAAAATATTGTTGGTGCATTCTTTAGTCCAAATAGAATGATTGTGTACTGGTAGGATCCCCATTCTGTGGAAAAAGTGGTCTTGTATCTATCTTCTGGGGATATCTTGATCTGATGGTATCATGAGAATCCGTTGGTGAATGAATACTTTCTGTCCTCCTACATTCTCCAACGCCTCATCTATGAAAGGAGTAGGGAACGGGTCATGTAGGAACGCATCATTCATCTTCCCCAGATCGACACATATCCTTATCCCCCAACCGTTTCTTCTCCTAAAATACCATAGGGCTTACCCATTCATATTCCTCTACGGTTTCTATGATTCCATCCTCCAACAGCCTATCGATTTCGGCTTTTAATTTTTGCTTATATATAGGGTTTAGTTTGTATGGTCGTTGTCTGATCGGTCTTGCCTCAACTCTTAGTGGTATCTTCATTTTTCCTAGCTCTCATGTTATGTATTTCATTTCTATGAATGTTGTTGGGAACAGGTCATTGTACTCGCACAGTAACTTCGTTATGCTTTCCATTGTTTTCTCATCCCAATAATCTCTAATGTTGGCCATTTTTGGATTCTCAATTGTCCCAATGTTGACTTTATTCACCTTGATCGGTACAATAAATACTTCAGATTCCAGAGGTGGACCTTCCACTTCTCTTTCTCTTTCAACTTCTTTAATCTAAAGATTTAGCAGGTCATCTTCATCTGGTGCTTCTTCCTGCATGTGGTAGCATGACAGTAGTTCTTTTACTGTATGTATTTTTTGTTGTTGTTCTTATGTCATGAGTTCAACTTCCGGTTGTTTAATGAATACCACCCCTCTGATTTGTTTGAGTGTTGAGTCTATGTTTGGGTTCTCGTGCTCAAATGAGAAATTAACTATAAAGTTGTGTTGTAATATTGTCCAGTTTGTAGTTCCTCTGCGCAATTCCTGGTCTATATACCAGTTTTCTGGGATCCCTTCTAATGTGTGAACAAAATGATGAGGTCATTCCTCTGGTGGTGTCATTATCCATAGCATTCTGCACTTCTCCAAGTGTTATGTCAGTGCTCCCTCCATCATATTTCTACAGTCGGTTGCTTCCTTGTTCTGCGCCAAACCTAATTCGTAGTAATTGCTTACATTGGTATCAGTCCTTAACTATTTATTTATCCGCACCACACCATATTTCAGGTGTTTCCTCAACTATTATTCACCTTTGGTGCCTCCCTAGGTAACCCATATTATTCCCATAGCTACACTACATTACATCCCCCTTATGAAATCGTTGTCCTCAACGTTTTTTATGATTAAGTACAACCATATACCATGGTCCCATGGATAAGTGTGGACCATAATGATGAAGTAGGATGGAGAAACAGGGTCCCATGTAGAAGTGTCATCCACCATGTTGAATTAGTCCAAGCTCCACTATAAACCTAGGTCCCATGTCCAAGTGCTCATGTGAACTCCACACTGAAGATATCAAAACTCAATAGCTAGCTGAAAGTGATGCTCCAAAGATTACTATTGGTCATGTGGATCCAAATATTTATATTTTTCCAAAACACATCCACTAGCGCTGGAGAATAAGAAAACTGAAGAATAATATGCATAGAAGGATCTTGTCTACTCTCCAAATGTGCTCTACATAAGGTGGAGTAGAGTCATCAAATAGAAGATGAAAGTGGCTGACATCCTAGAAATGACAACTATCCATATACCGATCATCACAATCAACCTCGAAATAATACCAAACATATGTTTCTTGATTATATTCTATTGTGACATAATGCCCAATGATCTCCATGTTATATCTCTTCTACCTTGCAAGTTTGATCTCTTGAATATTATGAATTTTTGTCTTGGTGGCTTCAATCTCCCATCGAAATTCATTGAGGCCCATGAGGATTCATGAGTGAATACCATTGGAAACACCACATATAATATATCAAAATAAATCTTTGAAAATACTTTATCCAATGGCATTGATCTAGTAGCAATCTGAGCACCCTATCAAAACTTATGAGCTCCGCAATCTTGTCGTCATCACAAAAAACCCTAAAAATGGTTGATTTTAAATCAACGATATCTTCACTTCCGAAGCTTTGATTTGAACAATTTTTTTTTTAATTGGGTGATTTTGTGAGACAATTTGTTTGGGAAAACTATTCACTATTTTTTTTAAAAAACCTACAAAATCACACGGTCGTCCTTGGAAAAACCTTGAAAAATTATTGATTTTAAATCAACGATATCTTGGCCACCGAACTCCAATTCGGACGGGTTTTTTTTTTGTAAAACTAGTTTCATCAAATTATGCATGTAAATCTACTGGAATTGACTTGAGTGTCACAGCCCTATTTTTCTTTGTCTTTTGAAACCCTACAAAAGATACAAAATATTTTGTCCATTTTTTGTGGCCAAAGAAAGTGCTCCAAATCCACTTGTAAGTACCAAAGATATGCAAATACAATCACCACACAAGATATAAAGAAGAATATAGGAATCCCACTTTATTAATATGAAAACCCTTAGGGTTGGGTAACACCTTACAATTGATCCTTTTAAGGAAGGGATCCACTCCTGTGCACTTGCCTCTTTGAGGGGGAAACCTCCTAATGAGATATGCTCCAAATACAATATTTATTCAATCATACTAATTACATTTCTCATACCCCTTTATATAATACTACCTACCACCTAAGAACATTATAGAGGAGGAACCTTCTAGTAACCCCTCTTACATTTATTGAATTTACACTAGGCCTTATTTATTAAAAGTCGCCTCCATACATAAAAATACCTATCTACTATTATTTCCCTTGGGTACCTCCCTAGGTACCCCATATTATTCCCCTAGCTACACTACAATAGTATTAAATAAATAAGTAGAAACGATGTATTGAGATGTCTTATGAATTTATTTGATCCAGGTGGATATCAGTGGCCACCCACCTTTTCCGACTGGCTCAAAACAGTTTTCTGGCAATTTTGGCAATTTACTATTTTTAGCAGGTTTTAACTTCCGGGGCCATTTTGAGGGCCTAAATGAAGGTTTTTTGA
>ML781446.1:503009-515187 GCA_009831015.1 Picea engelmannii
TTTACTACAACACTAAGTGCTTTTGGAATTGAGCATATATAGTGCGCAGCTATCTTTGAAACAAAAGACTTCCCTGGGTTGATAATTTATGTTTCACTTGGTTGTTTGAAATTAATTAAGCAATTATAGTGACCAACACAGAGCAGGCTTCTCTTGATCGTTTTTCAGTGCATGTCCCCGACGAGGTCTGAGTATAGCAAGTTGGGTCTCGATCTTGTCTCTCTTGAGGACAATCGCTCTCGCACACCCAAGAAACCCTCAATGGCGGAAGAAAATAAAAACGACGGAGTAGACGATCCTATTAGTCTATTGCTTGAGCAAGCTCTCACGCAACAGAGGGACGAAATGATGGAGAATTTTTCCCACATCCTTCAATGAATCCCGATAGCATCAGGCGCATCTTCATCAAGCAGCCACTTTGAAGGCACCTCGTCTTTCAAGGTACAGGTTAATTTTGATATTCCCATATTTGAAGGTCAAATAAATGCAGATGCCCTAGATAAATGGTTCAATTTGCTAGAAGGTTATTTCTCTGTTCATAATTTTTCAGACAAGGAAAAGATCACCTTCGCACTCCTTGATGCTCTCCCCCATGTCAAACATTGGTGGGAAACTTACTAGGAGCAGAGTTCCACAGAGGAGTCTAGAATATATGGGGTCGAGCCCACTTGGGATTTTTTTGTGGATGCGGTAAAGGAACAGTACTACCTTGTTGGCAACTATGAGGACCAATACATGAGATGGACCACACTGCGGCAAGAGAGAGGTCAATCAGTTCTGGAGTTCACCAATAGATTCCATACCTTGCGCACCAAGCTAGGTATCAAAGACTCCGAACGACATTTGGTTCTGAAATACCGTGAGGCTCTACACAGATACATCCAAATTGAAATGGATTTCCTGGACATCTCATCACTCCGTGTTGCCTATCGATATATTGTTAAAATCGAGCAAAAATTTAAGCACCAGAAAAAACGGGAGTTCGGGTCTGCAAATCCACAACAACCAAAGTATGACAAAGACAGCCCTAACAAACAGTCTCCCGAAAACCAGTCCAAGACACAGGAAAAGAAGGGTCGCGGAAAGACAAAGAAGGACACCGAAAAATGGTGTGATTTCCACAAAATCCCCTGGCACAACACCGATGAATGTCACTCAAAAAATTCATTGGTGGTCGAGATCAAAGACAAGGAGCCGAACCCTGATTCAGAATCTGATTCTGAAAATATAGGTAAAGGACAGATCATTGACGCAGACCCCACTGCTATTGTCACGACCACAGCAATTCAACCAGAAGAACCAACAGATCCTGAAGAGGGGGAGCGCCTTTTTCATTCATAGATGTGGGTGAAGGGGACCCCGTTGCATTTTATTGTTGATAGTGGAAGCCAGAAGAACCTCATCTCAACAGAGGTCATCAAACAGTTGGGATTGTCAACAACACCACACCCACAGCCATACAACATTGGGTGGCTTCGCCAAGGACGAGATCTTCGTGTCAGCCAACAATGTCGATTGTCATACAGCATCCAACCCTTCAAGGACGAGGTATTATGTGATGTTTCCCCATTGGATTTCTGTGATGTTCTCTTGGGCCGGCCATATATGTGGAAGCGCCATGCTATTTATGAGTCTCGACCCCGTAGTGTCATTGTTACTTTGGGGGGCCATCTCTACAGAATACCAAAGGTAGTTCCAACTATTGTTTCACCTAAAAAGTGTCACAAGGTAGTATCTCATACTGCAAAATTCAGCTTCTTCACAATCTGTTCAAAAGGGGAACAGAAGGACATTGCAACCACTACAGTCTTGCCCCCTGCACCTTCTATCCAACATAAGCAGGTCGACAAGGTTGCAACAAAGCACAAAGATTCCTTCTGCACACCTTCCTCTCATGTAGCTCAACTTGTTGAACAACCTCAACTTCAACAGGTTCATGACAGACTTCCACAAACTAAGCAGCATGACGTCTCCAGCAATACAAGCAGCTCACCCAGATGTAGATCCAGCAGACACTTTTCCCTCTCCCCCGAGAACTCAACGCAATGGAGACCATTGCTTCCTAAGGAGGGAGGATTGATCCAGGTGGATATCGGTGGCCACCCATCTTTTTCGACTGGCTCAAAACAGTTTTCTGGCAATTTTGGCAATTTACTATTTTTAGCAGGTTTTAACTTCCGAGGCCATTTTGAGGGCCTAAATGAAGGTTTTTTTAGATCTAGGTTCTCAATGATAGTTAAAGGCATTATTGAGCCCCCAAAATGAATCTCCTCAACGATACCTTTCCAACGAGCTATCATACGCCTAAAACAGAGATCGTATGCAAAAGTTATGACCCCGAGAAGTTGATGTACTAACTTACCCAAACGGGGCCCACATGACTTTTGGCACTTCATCTCCTAGGGTTAGGTTTTTGGATGTCTATGACTTTTGGCATTCCTGTTTATTGAAAAAAGGCCTCTAGAGACTCATTGTAATCATCTTCTTGTGAATGCGAGTAGCTGTCACATCTCTTCTTAGAGATAAGTTGCCACCATTCTGGCGAGTCTTTCACTCTGTATTTTTACAGTCTCTGCACATTTATTTCATTAATAGAAATCGTGTATTATTGTATCTCTGTGTTTATGGTTGCATCTCTGATATATTTCTGTTATATTACTGGATATACGCAATATCTCTGTGTATTTCTTTATTATATCTTCGCTCTCATTTCGTGTCGAAAATAATCCGGATCATTATTTGTAATCAAAGCTCTGGTCAATTGAAGGTTGCCCCCTCGAAGAGGCAAGTAAACAGTTCTTCCAATAATAAAGGTATAACATTTTGGTGTTATTTTGGTTCTTTATTTGGATATTGTGGTTGCAATCTACTTTTTTGCTGTAAATTTGGGTTAAATCATACGTTTCTTCTCTATATATTTCAATTTGCTAATAAAGAACATTGCAAGTGGTATCAAAGCACTTTCCTAAGCACATAATTTAGAGCATTTTTTTTCCAAGCTAGAGACATGTTCCAGCATCTATAAATAACATAGTGATATGTCATTCATTGAGTAATTTTTTTCTAGAGGAAGCATACATGCAATAAATACAAGAGGTTTCACCTTGTTGGACACCCTTGTAACCCCTATTCATACCCCTTCAAGTAGTACAACATCAGACAACACCTGTATACAAAATTTCACTTCCATGTACACTTGGCTTTATCAGAAGTCCTTTAGGTTTAAGGAAACCATATTTAGATAAGCCAATCGACCATCTGGCTACTATAGTGGCACCAAGTATAGCACTTGGGAAGATTACTCTCTGGTACTTAGGTAATTAGGTAGTACGGTTAAGGGTATGGTTAAGCCTCCTTAGTTAGATCCCAAAGAAATTGGGCCAAGTACTACTATTGGACCCCACACGTATATTGGATATATATAACACTTGACACTCTGTTTTCCTCAAGACCATTGAAACAATATTCCTTGTTGTTAGTCCTAGAAACTCATACAAAATAGACTATCTTAAAAATTTGTGCTTTTAGTCACTGGAAACCCTACTTCCTACTACTAATCAATGAAATTCCTACATAAATTATAATATTGAGAATTTGAGCATTATATCAACATGATAGTGTTCAAGTGGGAGTATAACTCTACAAGAGCAAAAAAAAGATTGTGGATCCTCACCAAACCCTTAATTGGGAATTATCTCAATAAACTCCTTGTGTCACACTGAATGTCATGGTACCACTCTCTAGTAAACCTTTTTTGGTGGGTCTGCTAACCCCGTTACCTGACAACTATGTCAACAGACCTAGAAAGCAACATTAATCACCTTGGTACCACTCTCCAATAACCTTTTTCTTATGGATCCCCATCCCTATGGCTACTTGAAATCACAATCTCATCAATCGAGTATCCACCTTAGAAACTTTGTGTGAGGTGTTTCAACACCAACAAGGTCACACCCACTCCTCTACCGAGAAAAAAAAAATCCTTCATCAATGACAAGCTCAAAAAATTGGACTTAGTCCCAAAATAATTTCCCAACTCATGACAATGTACAATCAATTCAAGGACTAGTCATCCTAACTAGAGGGAGCCTGACTCTCACCAATTGGTTCATGATCCTATGACTCAAATGTGGCATTAAATACCTAAAGTTGATCTTAACAAATTTTATGGCTTCAATCCCAATGGATAGATCACTCATATTGAACATTTTTTCCCTACATGGAATCATTGATGACTTAATGAAACATTGTTTAGGTGTCTTATATTCAAATCCTAAATGTTGGCAATGGCATAAGAAATCCCATAGGGGTTATATTGTTTGGACACAATTTGTTGTTGACTTGTATGAACATTTTGAAACAAACACTCATTATTTGGGCTACCTAACCAAGCTTAAACAATTTGGTATAGTTGAAAAGTTCACCTCCGCTTTTGAGTAACTTTCTTTCTACACTAAAGGCATGTCATATTCCTTCTTTATGGAATGCTTTAGCAGTGGTATAAAGGAATAAATATGTGCCAAAGTCTTAATGGTTCACCCTACTACTTGGCTAGAAGCCTCTCAAAGAGCTAAGGAAGCCCAAAAGGTGGTGAATGCCAAAATCAAAATACCATCCTTTATTCATTGTCCTTGTCCCACCAATCCCTCTCATTTCTCTTCTCCTCTCAAGATCAAAAATTTAACACATGCTAAAATGGTCAAGCACCAACTCAAATGTCTCTACTACAATTTTGATGAGAAATATTTTCCTAGGCATAAATGTAAGGAGAAAAAACTCTTTATAGCCATTTAAATGGACATTTCAAAGGATGACATTGAAGCTATACCTTAGGAACCTTTGTCTCTACCAGTTGAAGAGATTCCACCCTCTAATCAGTTGGATGTGGAGCCCCAAATCTCCCTACATGCCCTTACTAGTATTTTGGCTCCCTAAACCCTCAAATTAATTGGCTACATCAAACAATGTAAAGTTATTTATCTTAATTGATCAAAGTAGAACCCATAACTTTATTCACCGATAGGTAGCCCAAGAAACACACTATTATATCCATGCTATCAACAACTTCCAAATAATGATTGCTAATGGAGGTTCAATGAAATGCGGGGATCGTTGTGAAAATATGTGGCTTCAAGTGGGTGGTTATGACATTGTTTTGGGTGATGAATATTTAAGGACAATAGGCCCCATAACCACATATTTTTTAGAGTTATACATGATTTTCCCATATAAGGGACATTACTACACTTTCCAAGGAATCATAGCTAGTTCTCCAGAGATCATCAAATCACACCATATGGAAAAACATTCTTAAAAAATGGCATTTAGGAACTATAGCCCAATTCCATTCCATTCAATCCTTTGAGACAACTTCTCAACGCATCCATCCTAACATGTAGTTAGTCTTGAACAAACACCAATTAGTATTTGAAACCCCCTAAGGCCTCCCACCCACCCGTGGTGCACATGATCATTCTATTTTGTTCATACTAGGCAACCTCCCACCTAATATACGCCTTTATCACCACTCCTTTGCTCAAAAAAAATGAAATTGAAAAGATATTTCAAGAGTTGCTCAGTGTTGGTGTCATCTTCCCTACTATGAGTATTTATTCAACATTAGTTGTGATGGTACTCAAAAAACAAGGAACTTGGTGCATGTGTCCCAACTTTCAATCTCTCAACAAAATAACTATTAAGGATAAGTTCCCCATTCTAGTCATTGAAAATCTCTTGGATGATCTCAAGGGCGCTCAATTATTCACCAAACTTGATCTCCATTCCAACTATCACCAAATTCACATGGAGGAGGTTGATATTCTCAAAACAACCTTTTGCAATCATGAATTCCATTACGAGTTCTTGGTGATTCCCTTTGTCCTTTTCAATTCACCTTCTACCTTCCAAAGTCTCATGAACTCATATTTAAACCCTTTCTATGTCATTTTGTCCTCATATTTTTATGATATCCCAATATACAATGAAACTTCACATTCCCATGTCACCCATGTGGATCAGGTCTTACAGCTACTATCTAATCATCAACTCTTTCTCAATAGGTCCAAATGTGCCTTTGGTGTCTCTGAAGTAGAATATTTGGGTCACATTGTTAGTAATAATGGGGTATGAGTGGACTTGAAGAAAATTGAAGCAATAAAGGATTGGCCACATCCTAAGACTCTTAAAATTTTATGAGGTTTTTTGGGTCTCATTGTTTACTAACAAAAATTCATCAAGAACTATGGAAATAGTGTTGCTCCTCTCACTACCTTCCTTAAAAAAAACTTTCAGTTAGAATGAAGTCATAGATTAGTCCTTCCAAGATTTAAAGATTGTTATATACATAACTCGAGTACTTTATCTGTCCAACTTCAATAAGAATTTTGTTTTGAAATGTGATGCCTCATGTAAAGGCATCATAGAAGTCCTCATGCAAGAGGGACAACCCCTGGATTTTACCAGCAAGCAACTATGTGAGAGGCACTTGGTAAAATCCACCTATGAAAAACAAATGATGGTCATATTGCATGTTGTGGATATCTAACATCCCTACCTGTTTGAGAAATGTTTCTACATTAAAATTAATCATTTCATCCTAAAATAATCCCTAGATCAAAGGATTTAATCCTTAGAGCAACATAAACGGGTCACCAAAATTTTGGGCTATGATTATGAGATCATTTATAAGAAGGAAAGGAGAATGCAGTAACATAGGATCTCTCTTGAAAGTATGAAGAGGAAGGGTCCCTATTTTCACTCTCCTTCATCATTATTTTTTTTTTTATTGAGATTTACAACGAATGGTTCATTGATCCCAAGATCACCGACCTAATCCAATGTTGGATGCAGACCGAGTCAGGAAGGAAGGATATTTTTTGAGGAGAAGCATGAAAGGTGGAAAGGACAGTTGGAAGGAGAAGAAACGCGCCTAAGAAAAGAAGGCGAGGCGTGCATGCAAGGAAGACCTAACGACGCTAGGGTTAGGTTTTTTGTAATGTATTGTAACGGTTGGTGAGCCAAGGATATAAATAAGTATTACTTAGAGGAAGAGAAGAGGGACAGAGACACATACACACACAGAGGGAGAGAGATTTGTAAGAACTATATGAGTCATTAATATGATGAGATAGGGAAGTAGTGAGCGACTCGATCCCGAGGGTTAGATCACAAGATGAGGAGCCTAGTGTGATCTAGTCAGCCTCACAGGGATCAAGGATCTTGTGGAAGAGAAGGATACCTAATATTGTAAACATGTGTGGCGTGATATATTACTGAACCATAATAAAATCTTGAGAGCCAAATCTTTGTGGATGTATCCCAAGAGAGGGTGAACCATGGTAACACCTGTGTTATGTGAATGAGTGTATGTGTCTTTATGACTGATTAATTGTTGAATTTTAGATGAATGAATTAACTAGTTAGATCTGGTATTCCACGTGCATGAATAGAATGACTGTTATAATTAGATGTTAGACTGAATGAATAAATATTACAGAGTACAACCACAAATCTCCGCTCATTCCTAGGTTACAAACACCTAAGTATTGCAGCCACCTTAAGAGATATCTTAGGTGAGTCTGCACACTACACTCTGTGTGTTGCGTTGCCTTATGGTCTACCAGAGGGGTCGATAGTTTTAAAGGGATTTTTTTGGGAGCTTATCAAATCTGAACCATGGTCAATCTATGATAGTAAGATAAGAATCAGAATAATCCATAAGGAATCCTAAGTAAGATAGAGACCAATACAACAAGAATAAAAATCCAACAAATGGTTTCGTTGCCGATTGGTTGGAAGAAATGGGATTGAGTATGTGAGATTTGTGGAATACACGTCAAAGGAATGTCAGACTGGATAACAAGACGTTGAGAGAATTAGAATATAAAAGGGAATTTTGAGACCGTGGAATCTAATGAAGGAAGAGATAGAGATTTGGTTGAAGGCAAAGGAGCTAGAGTTTGCGCAGAAAGATAACAAAAATCCGAAGTTGACACCACGCAAATATCTAGACAAGTACGTATTCAATGACTTACATGAAGTATTTTTCTGTGATTTCCCGCATGTATTGCAGGAGTGCATAAAAATATTGAAATACAACCATCCTACAAATCGGAACAACCAACTAGAATGGAATCCTGAAGAGATCTTGCAATTACAACGAGTTGATAATAAGTTTACGTGTGTAGTATATTTCTGGTTAGACATCATTGTTCCAAGATTTATCACAAAATTTGCAGTAGATACTGTGTAGTCTTACAGTGCATCTGAACAAGAGTTCTTGAAGGGACCTCAAGGTAGGTACATCAGATCGTTATATACTTCCATTAAGATATTACTATATAATAAAGGTGTAATGACAATGGATTCAGACAACTAGACTTCCCTGCGTGCATGGGGGAAGGTGGGAAGCACTGACATGAGAAGGAGAAATGGAAGGAGAAGTGGATAAAGGAAAGAAGGAGGAGTCATTGGACCGAATTATGATGGGAAAATACCAAATCAAGTGGATCATGGCAACAGCTGGAAAGACGCGCAGTGGAGTACCCTACCAATATAAGGTGAACACCACGAAGAGAGTCGTAGTCGGGAGGGAAGGCTTGGCAAGTAATGAAGAGGAGGTAGAGGATCTTAAGGCTATGGAGCAGATTGAGGAAATCCTTCATGCAACATATGAGAGGAAGACGAGAGGTCCAAGAGCGGGAATAGAAGGCAACACTCCTATCCATATTAGTGTCAGTGTGGAACCCATAAACCCTTGTGTGACTAATACACCAAGAAAAATACCACCATTTAGACAACCGAATTTCGGGAGAAGGAAGACAACATGAAGTACATATACACAAGGAAAAAAAATTGTTGGAGTCAGTTCAAGAAGCATTAGTCAAGTATCTACACCACGCGGAGGTAGTAGTTCAACATTCATGATGGCAGGACATGATCCCACCATCAGGTTACCAAAATTCGAAGGAGAGGTGTCGGAGGACCCGAAGAAGCACCTGTTTATCTGTGAAAAGATATGGGAAGTGAAACAAATCACAGACAAGAACACTAAACTTGCACAATTAGATATCATGCTAAGATATCACGCACTAGATTGGTACATGAGTTTAGCTGCAAACAATCCATCAAGGACAACCAGAACGATTAGAGATATCAAGAATTTGTTGATAAATGAGTTCCAGAATTCTATTTCAGAGGATCAATACATGAACGAGATGATAGAGATTATACGAAAACCATGAGAATCTATATGGGATATTGACCAAAGATTCAAACGATTGAAAGGAAACATAAAATATGTCATGACAAATATGCATCATAGGCATATGTTCTTCAATTCATTGCTACCACACTTGAAATATCTGTTGCGACAACAGAAGTTTCAAACACAGGAGGAGGCTCTACAGGCATCCCTACGACTGGAAGAGAACCAATATCAAAAGACAGAAACAACCATAGAGGAGCTGAAGGAGGATATGAAGAACTTAACATTCCAGCTAAACTAAAACAAAGGCAAGGACAAAAGAGAAGTCGTTTGGTGTACCACATGTAGGACAGAAGGACACCATAAGAACGAATGTCCAACATTCGCGCAGTACATGGCAGAAGGAATGCCAAACCCATTGCCAACAGGAGGACTATGGTGTGAGATCTGTAAGAAACATGGACATGATCCATATCACTTCCAAATGATGTAGAAGTACCAGACAGTACTGAAGAGCTCGTATTGTAACTTTTTCAAGTCAATAGGCCGTGATGACAAAGATTGTAGAACCATGGACCTCGTGAGGAAAAGAACATCATATGTGTACAGCATGAAGGAAAAAATGATGACCGGGAAAGCCGCACCACATTTTAACTAAGTACCAACCCCATATAACACTACACAACAGCAGTATAACACTGCACAACAACAATATAACATTGGGAAGTTGTAGTACAATACCTCGCGGCCACACTATAATCCTACATAGTATAACCAGGTGCCTCTGCATAATGCGCCATGAGGGGATCGAGTTGGCTACAGAGGTGGAGGAAGAGAAACAAGAGGCTTTGGAAGAGGCAGAGGACCAATGGTATGCCACAATTGTCGACAACCAGGACACTATGCAAGAGAATTTCCACTTCCACCCGTGACCTGTATGTATTGTCACGCATCAGATCATGACACGAAAGAATGTCAGACACTATTAGGGAAGATCCAGGAGAAGATAAATCAGAACAATCAGAATGTTCACTAGATTTTGGTAGAAGCAAGTGATGAAGGAAGAAACATCAACATAGTTAAGTAGGGAGGAGATAAAATAGGAAACGATGCAGTAAGACAAGAGCCAACAAAACACCAATGGGTGAAGAAGAATGTCGAACCAAAGAAGCACTTTGATGCACAGAACAAAAAGGAGATATTCAAGAAGGATAGACAAGAATTCATGAAGCCATACATTGCATCGACATCAACTATGCAATATAATAAGGAAGTACCATTGTATGAGATGCCTCCATCGCTAGATCACATGAAAGATGCACAGCCTCTGGGAAAAGTAAGTACGATTAAGGATTTTTTGCAAACTTGTGTTAAAATAATAAAGGATCCATCCTCTGTTAAAGTATTACAAAATATGCTATAAATATGTAGCATAGAGGCAAAAGGAAAGCTAGAACAGAAAACAGTTAATCATCTACATACAAGAAGGAGAACAAACAGGGAATTCAGACGGAACGCCAACTTTGGTGATTTCAACATGGGAGATATTATGCTAGATTTAGGATCCGAAGTAAATGTTTTACCCAAGAAGACATGGAAATGTATGGGAGAACCCACATTAGGATACTCACCTATTCAACTGAAACTAGCAAATCAACATAGAGTTCTATCAATTGGAAGACTAAAATGAGTGACTGTAGATCTGAAAGGAGTGTGCACTAAATCCGACCTCGAAGTAATAGAGATAGTGGATGGCACAACATCTTATCCGACATTTCTTGGCTTGGATTGAGCATTTGACAATCAGGCCATAATCAAATTAAAGACAAGGAAGATGACATTCGAGTCAGGAGAATACAAATTCATTGCGTCATTGGACCCATCTGAAGGGGAAAGGTTTGTAGAACCTACTTGCTTGGACCTGGAGGAAATTAACCAGTTGTACAGAACAACCACGTGAGAAGAATATTATGTGAACCCAACTGCAGATGGGGTACTCAATTGGAGAAGAATCACCTCATATGCATCAGACTCAAATACGATCTTAGAAAAATCGTAGCAGAGGTTACACGAAGTCTCCACAAGAAGATGCACAAGAATAGACCGCGTAGTAAGATGGGTAGGTACAGAGATAAGGGAACCTCCCATCTTCCACAGGGTGAATGACTTAGAAGCATTCTTAACACGTTACGAAGATGAAGTGTTAGAAAATTAGAGGCTCTTATCCATAGATATAGCACTTAAGGAAACACCTACAAGATGGTGGGGTGCACAAAAAGAAACAGTTAAGGACTAGTACCAATGTAAGCGATTACTGCACATTAGGTTTGGCACAGAATAGTGAAGCAACCAACTGCAGAAATATGATGGACAGGGGGCACCAACAGAACACTTGGAGAAGTGCATAATGTTATGGAGAATGACACCACCAAAGGAATGGCCTCATCATTTTGTTCACACATTAGAAGGGATCCCAACAAACTGGTATACAGACCATGAATTGTGCAGAGGAACTACAAACTGGACAATATTACAACATAACTTTATAGTCACTTTCTCATTTAAGCATGAGAACCCAAACATAGACTCAACACTCAAACAAATCAAAGGGGTGATATTCATTAAACAACTAGAAGTTGAACTCATGGCAGAAAAACAACAACAAAACAGACAGACAATAAAAGAACTATTGTCATGCTACCACGTGCAGTAAGAAGCACTAGATGAAGATGACCCACGAAATCTTCAGATTAAGGAAGTTGAAGGCGAAAGAGAAGTGGTCCACCTTTGGAATCTAAAGTATTTTTTGTACCGATCAAGGTGAAGTAAGTTGTTAAGAACCAAACATCAATATAGCATATAAAAACCTCAGGAAAAGTACTCAACGCCTTGAAAAAGAGATAATTTCAGATAATAAGCCTCTTCGAGGGGACAACCTCCTTTTACCCCACTTAAATGTTCAAGTACAAGATG
>ML781446.1:520554-535841 GCA_009831015.1 Picea engelmannii
CAAGATGATTCAAAATGAAAATGTCTCCTTGGTATATATAGGAGACTAGGAGGTATAATTACAAATAATGGCCTAAAGCCGACATAATTAAAATAACATTACTAATCTAAATTACAACTAATGGCCTAAAGCCGACATAAATATAATAGCATTACTAATCTAATATGCCCCAATTAAGGGGTAATGAGCCAATATCAGGGCTTAACATAAGTCAACATTGGGACAGTTTAGAATCCCAAAATGGCCAGCATTGGAGACTACTGGGGTGAGAAAACAGTGGAAAGAATAGCGGAGTTACTGCGCGAGTACAACATGTTCCCAACAACATTCACATAAATGAAAGGCATAGCAAAAGAGATAGGAGAAATGAAGATACCGCTCAGAGTTGAGGCAAAACCGATCAAACAACGACCATACAAACTAAACCCTGTATATAGGCAAAGAGTCAAAGCCGAAATCGATAGGATGTTGAAGGTCAGAATCATAGAACCTGTAGAGGAATCTGAATGGGTAAGCCCGATGGTAGTTCATGAAAATAAACAAGGGGGGGTAGGGATATGTGTTGATCTAAGGAAGTTGAATGATGTGTGCCTACATGACTCGTTCCCTACTCCTTTCACAGATGAGGTGTTGGAGAACGTAGGAGGACATGAAGCTTATTCATTCACCGATAGATTCTAAGGATACCATCAAATCAAGATAGCCCCGGAAGACAAATACAAGACCACTTTTTCCACAGAATGGGGATCCTACCAGTACACAATCATGATGTTTGGACTAAATAATGCATCAACAATATTTTCCAGAGTAGTCATAGTTTCATTCAAAGAATTCATCCACCAATTTCTAGAGGTATATCTGGATGATTGGATAGTCTATAGTATGTTGAAAGACCATGTAGGGGTGTTGAGGCTGATGTTAGAAATATGCAGGCAGCGTCAAATATTATTAAAAATCAAGAAGTGCATCTTCGGAACACCCTTTGGGATACTATTGGGCCATATAGTATGCAAACAAGGCTTGCTAGTAGATGTTGCCAAGATTGTAGTAATTGCTAATCTACCACCACCAAAATCAGTCTGTCAGTTAAGAGCAACATTGGGACACACGGGATACTACAGGAAATTTATAAAGGGGTGTGTGCAAATCACTGTTCCAATGAAGAAATTGTTAAGAAAAGACAACAAGTTTTAGTGGAATGAGGACTATTAGCACGGATTGGACACACTAAAAGAGAAGATGGTAACCGCACCAATACTAGTATTCCCAGATTGGGAAAAGACATTCCATGTACATGTAGATGCATCAGCCATAGCACTTGGAGATATTTTGGTGCAGCTAGGATCAGGAGAATTGGACCATCCTATAGCATTCGCTAGCAGGAAACTTCTAGAATCGGAGCATAATTACAATACCACAAAGAGAGAAGGCTTAGCTATGGTCTATGCGCTTCAGAAGTTCAGGCATTATTTATTGGGAAAACATTTCAAGATGTTCATAGACCATTCAACTCTAAAATACCTCGTCAACAAGCCAGTGTTGAGGGGGAGAATTTGTAGATGGTAATGGTTGTTCTAGGAATTTGACTTTGAAGTGATAGTTAAACTAGGGAAGTTGAATGCAGGACCTGATCACCTATCAAGGATCACTAATGGAGATGAACCTACGAATCTAGAGGACAACTTTCCTGACAGACAGTTATTTTCAGTCCAAGTAGCCGATGAATAATTCACATACATCATTCAATACTTGAGTACAGGGACTGCACCAGAAGAATTCAACACTACGCAGAAGAAAAATCTGGTAGTCAGGGCTACAGACTATCAATTGATTGCAAGACACTTATACAAAATGGGTGTAGATAACATCTTGAGAAGATGTGTGCTAGAATATGAAAGACCTAGGATTTTAGTAGAATCCCATGAGGGAATAGTAGGAGGACATTATGTACGCAAAGATATCGCGTAGAAGGTATTGTGCGCAGGACTATGGTGGCCGACTGTTCACAGATACTCAAAGGACTACAGCCAGAAATGTAATGTATGTCATAGGGTGGGTAAACCAAATAGAAGGGACGAGATGCCCCTCAGACCACAAGTAACTTTGCAGGTATTTGACAAATGGGAAATAGATTTTGTGGGACCAATTAACCCACCAGTAAAAAGGTTAGGAGAGAGGTATATTATTACCGCGACTGAATACTTAACAAGATGGGTAGAAGCAACACCAGTAAAAGATTGCATCGCATAGACAACAACACACTTCTTGTTTGAGAAAGTGATCACTAGATTTGGATGCCCAAGGATTTTGATGAGTGACCAGGGCACTCACTTCATTAACAACACTATTAAGGCTATGACTGAGGAGTTTGAAGTTTATAATCAAAATAGTATGCCATATCATACTCAAGCAAATGGAACAGTGGAAGCCTTTAACAAGATCCTCGAGAATGCACTAACAAATATCTACAATGTTATTAGGTACGATTGGGACTTGAAGATACCAACAATATTGTGGGCATACATGACCACATGCAAAAAATTGACAGGGAAGACACCATTCAGATTGGTGTATGGACAAGAAGCAGTGGTGCCATTAGATTTTTTGGTACCTAGTCTGTGCGTAGTAGCCATTACCAACATGACAAAACGAGGCGCAGTACAGGAAAGGCTATGTCAATTGATGATCATGGAAGAAGATAGGATTCTAGCAGGTTTTCACCAAGAAGTACAAAAAGCAAGGGACAAAGCTTGGCATGATAGACATATCAAGAAGAAAAAATTCAAGGAGGGAGACTTACTCTATAGGTGTACGACAGTAAATCTCTTCAACACCTAGGAAAAATCAGAATGCATTCGTTAGGACCAGACGAAGTAAATACTATCACAGATGGGGGAGTTGTACAGTTGAAGTATTTAGGAGGAACAGAACTCAGAGGGATGATCAATGGGAGTCGATTGAAGCTGTATAGGGACAGTCGACCTCCTATCAATTGAAAATAAAAATAAATAAATAAAAACTAAAAAAAAAACTAAGCGCAACAATAGAGGTGTTACCGTGTCAGACATCAAAACATAGCAACAAAGGCGTAGCACGAGAATGGGCACGCGCACTCGGAAACGCTAGTGCGACAGAGAAAGAACCAACGGTCACTAAAAGGCAGAAATGGCGGGTACAAAAAATAGGCGCCAGCGAACGTCGACTATCAAAATTGAATGACAAGAATGATTGATGAGACACTACATTAATCGCGCCAACTAATGACGGAAAGGGAATTCCATGGAAAGTAAGTGGGAAGCGCCAGTTCATTCAAAACCCAAATTGGGTAACGTCTTTGAGAAGTTTCACACGATTCTTATATAAGGTAAGCATGTGGGGATCAGAAGGGTTATTGTGAAATTAAGAAAAGCACAGAGCAACAGAGTATACGAGGGAGAGAGCGAGTTTGTAGAAGTTACAGATCCGACTAAGCTTGGCGGAGAACATATTTACCACCATGGAACCACCCAAGCTAGGAGCATTGAGCCAGGCCTGCAGATGACCTCGAAGCAACCTCAAAGCACCTCAGCAACCATAGGGAAGCGGACAACATCCACCTCAGCCTCTAGAATTCGTCAACTTGGACGAAATCCTGTCGCCCAATATGGAACCAGGAATCCCCACACCAGTGGTGGAGGAAACCCAACAGACAACACCAGTGGGCATGGATATCGATATGCCCAAAGTATGATAGAGCCAACAGACCCAAGATACGGGAAATCCTTCGTGATCTGAAATCCTTGAAGAATCCCCAAGGGTTAATGGGATGAGCCAAAACCCTATAGAAATGGCCGCACAAGAAAGGTCACACACAACCACGTCGGAGCAGCCACAGTGGGGCATAGTAGAAGATGTCACTAGACATGCAGAGGAGTATGCAAAAGAGAGAACAATGGAGGCTGGAACCTCAAGTCTGCCACCATAAAAAAAGGGGAAGCATCCAGTAGCAAGATCATTGCACAGGCAGGATGCCAAGAGATCCAATCGTTGCCGCACATCTTGATACCTACCACTGGGGAGCACTTCATACCCTAAAAACAAAAGTGTCAATGCAAGCATGTTTGCAGGGTATTACAATGACCTACAAGAAAGCATTGCCAACACTTGGCGGATTATGCCAGAAGTGGTCACACAATATCAGGGCATCGTCAACTTTAAAGTGACCAGGCATGCACTATGGATCCAAGCACGGAAGGATCCCGAGAACGAATGGCTACAATTGCGGTATTATGTCAAGGAAGAGGACGGAGAAATGGCCATCAAGGATTGGCACGATGACTGGAGTGTTCCAGACCTGAATCAAGAGATGTCTGCGGATAAAAAGGCTAATGAAGGGCCAGAACAGACATCTTTGGGAGATAAAACAATGCCCAAGAAGCCAAAGCTAGGTCAAAACCCGGTGCAACAGGAGAAAGGGGGTGCATCCAAGAAAGGTACCCAGGCAGGAAAGAAAAACAACACCCAGGAATTGCAGGAATAAGAAAAAGAGACTGAGACAATATATGGGACCACATCAAGTGCTACTCAGCATGAGCAAGGCCAAACCAAGAGGCCAATCATACAAATGGGGGGTGCGCAAGAAAATTAAAGCACACAAAATTCCACCAGAACATATGATCATGGAGGATGACGCAGACCTCATGGCCCAAATGGTCCAGGATCGAACAATAGAGGATTTTGATGAAGCCCAGTGTCAAAGGGATAGGATTCAGGATGAGCTGGCAAACATGAGGCAGCTCCTCAAGCATATCAGAGAAACACAGAGGGTCGGTAGAGGAATAGAATCAGTCCCCACAACATCATAGACAGGAGCCAAGGTTGGATCAAGCAAGTAGGATAGGATCTAGAAGACAACAAAATCGAGCTCGACATTTCACATTACACCCAACATGCTCCACATGGATGAAATTGTGGGTCAGACACCCTTGAAATATTTGGCCCAAATATAGTTGGTAATGACATGGATACCAACCAAGGAATTGTATAAACTGCAAGTCAGTGTCGTGCAGGAGGTATAGTCGCACACACGCACAAATGCAACATAACTGCAACAGACGAAGGACAACATAGTAGCATTGGAATTGGTTCTCGAGCAGGTCAAGCTTGAGACCAAAGACGAGAAAGATTGCATGGATAGGCTTGAGGAGGGATTGGTTGTAACCTATGAAAAAATTTCAAAGAGCGCACATACAACAGAGCTCTCGACGACGCATAATATTGATAATATTGTGGAGAAAATTGATCAATATAGGCAGAAGATCGAGAACCTCCAGGAAAAACTCATCCCTACCACTCCCCCAGAGGTGAAGGAGAAAAGGAAGCAACAAAGCAGATGGAGGAGATGGAACGACAAGTCCTCGTAGATGTCGACTTGTTCGATAAAGAAGAAAAACTATGGACAAAGTTGGAGGAGGATAAATAGGTCTAGCAGTGGGACTAGGAAGAGGAAAAGATAAGCACAAATATCCAGGACCTCAAGCAGAGGCATAAGACGATTTCAATCACTGAGCGCCTCAAAGGAGTACATGATATGAAGAAGCTACAAACAGAACTCATAGTCGTACAGACACAAAAGAAAGAGCAACAAGTTCAAATGGAACCTCTCCAAGAGCGGGCAATGGAGTTCATTGTGCAGGTAGAAGAGGCAAAGAAGAACATGGCACAAACTCAGGTAGAGTGCGCAGAGATGATCATCGGCGAGATTGCAACGCAAGTATTGGACACACTCAGAGAAAAGACCGTGCAAGCTCAAACACAAGAAAAGGAACTCACAGAGAAGTTGGGGTCCTATTGGATGTAGTTCGAGTTAGGAAGAAATGTTATTTTTGGAGGAGAAGCATGCAAGGAGGAAAGGACAACTGGAAGGAGAAGCATCACGTGTAAGAGAAGCAGGCAAGGTGCACATGCAAGGAAGAACTAATGATTCTAGGGTTAGGATTTTTGTAATGTATTGTAATGGCTGGTGAGCCAAGGATATAAATAAGTAGTACTTAGAGGAAGATAAGAGGGACAGAGACACAGACACACACAAAGGGAGAGAGAATTGTAAGAACTATACAAGTCATTAAGTTGGTGAGCTAGGGAAGTAGTGAATGACTCTATCCTGAGGGTTAGATCACAAGCTGAGGAGCCTGGTGTGATCTAGTCAGCCTCACAGGGATCGAGGAGCCTGTGGAAGAGAAGGAGACCTAAGATTGTAAACACACGCGACGTGATATATTATTGAACCATAATAAAATATTGAGAGTCAGATCTTTGTGGATGTATCCCAGTAGGGGGTGAACCACAGTAACACCTATGTTATGTGAATGATTGTATGCGTCTTTATGGTTGATTAATTGTTGAATGTTAGATGAATGAATTAACTAGTTAGATATGGTATTCCATGTGCGTGAATAGAATGATTGTTATAATTAGATGTTACACTGAATGAATAAAGATTACAGAGTACAACCGTAGATCTCTTCTCATTCCTAGGTTTCAAACACTTGAGTATTGCAGCCACCCATAGAGCTATCTCGGGTGAGACTGCGTAGTACACTCTGTGTGTTGTGTTTCCTTCTGGTCTACCAGAGGGGCTAATAGTTTTAAAGAGATTTTTTTGGGAGCTTATCAAATCTGAACCAGGGTCAATCTATGATAGTAAGATAAGAATCAAAATAACCCATAAGGAATCCTAAGTAATACAAAGACCAGTACAAGAAGAGTAAAAAACCAACATCCAACAACTTCAAATGGTTACCCATGCATCTCAGGGATGGTTAGCACAATGAAAAGATTTGCTATAAAGGGCATCTATATTTGAGAAAACAGTCCACCTTTAAATAAAATAGTGTTATTTGAACTCCATGCATCTCCAATAGTAGGTCATTTTGTCTTTCATAAAACATATGAACAGATGGAAAATTCATTTTTTTGAGAAGGCATGAAGAAGGAAATCCATACATTTTTGGTAGAATACGACCTTTGTCTATGGCACAAGGGAGAAATAATAAAAAATCCAAGTAAACTACAACCTTTACCTATTCCTCCAACTGTATGGACTAATATTTCTATGGACTTCATTGTGGAGTTACCCAAATCAGGCAATAAATCAATCATCATGGTTGTGGTCTATTGCCATTATAAATATGCTCATTTATGTGCTCTACAACACCCCTTTAAAGCTTCCATGGTCACTCAAGTATTCATGGATACTATCTTTAAAATCCATGGTGTGCTACAATCTATTATAACAGACCGTGATCCCACTTTCATAACAACTTATAGAAATAGTTTTTTAGGCTCCAAGGAACTCAATTGCATCTTGACACTACCTATCACCCCCAAACTAATGGTCAAACAAAAGTTGTCAAGAGGTGTTTGGAATCATATTTGGGGTTCTTTAATTTAGAAATACAATCGTGATGGGTTTATTGGTTATCCCTAGCAAAATGGTGGTACAACAACATATCATGGGGACAATCGCATGACCCCCTTTGAGGTTGTCTATGGCCAAAATTCCCCATTAGTGATATCCTAATTACCATAACTCCCTAAGGTACAGGAGGTTAAAAACCCCTCATAGGTCGAGATGACATTCTTCACACTCTCAAATATAATCTAGTCATGGCTCATAAATATGAAGCAATAGGTTTATCAACATCACTTTGAATGCCATTTTGAAGAGGGGGGTTAGGTGTTCCTTCATCTGCAGCCTTATAAGCAGTATTCCCTCAAAGAAAACCACCACCAAAAGATTGATCTAAAGTCTTATGGCCCCTATAAGGTCCTCAATCATATTGGGCTAGTGTCTACAAATTAGAACTTCCAAACCACTCTAAAATACATTCAATATTTCATGTTTCTTGCTTAAATAAAGTGGTTGGATCTCATTGTTGTGTTCAAACCAGCCTTCCCGAGTTGGATGAAGAAGGCTCCACTTAGTTGCATCCTAAGGCCATCCTTGAAAAAAGAGAGAGTTTTCTCCATTAGCACACTATCTAGAAGGTCATAATTCAATGGAAGGATACACAACCCAAGGATGCCACATGGGAACTAGTAGAGATCCTTCAATAATTCCCTCATCTCCAACCTTGAGGACAATGTTGTTTTTTAAGGGGGGGAGCATGTTAGGATCTTATTCTCCATGATCCCCTAAGTAGATAGATAGATTGATATGTATTTATATGTATGGAGATCATCTCCAGTAAATAAGGCTCATGTAGTAGTGTGCAAGCAAAAAAATTTAAGGAGGCTTACTAGAAGGTTATGCCTACTAGAAAGTTCCTTCTCTAGAATGTTCCTAGGAAGTAAATAGTATTATATAAAGAAGTATAAACAAAGTAATGGTTTTTCCAATTGGTGGGGCCCTAGACAACATGGAAAGTAGGTAATGATCAATGCATCGAGGTTGGTCAGGACCCTTGGTTGGGTGCAGGTGACATGTTTAGATTTTCGGCCCCTCTTCTGAACCACCTTCATGTCGTCAATATTTCCAGGCTCTCGGACGTTAGTGTGGGTGTACCCCAGCCTAGAGGTAGAGCAGGCTAGAGGGACGTGACCTCTCTTGATATTCATGTTGAGTTGGTAGAGGAGTGGGATTCTTTTATTTCTCTTCTTTCTGGGAATTCCATCTCCCTTGAGAGCGAGGAGGAAGATTCCTTGTGTTGGAATCTTAATCATAAATCCAGTTCCTTCACAACCAAGCTCGGATATAAATCTTGGTTCGAATATTGTCAACAGTCACTGCCCTCCAGGTGGTGGAAACACCTTTGGAAGATCAAATCCCCTATCCATTGCAATCTAACCTATTGGCTTGCCCTAAAAAACAAATTGTTAACCTAGGATAACAACTTGAACATGGGATGGATTGGGCCGAATAGGTGTGCTTTATGTAAAGAAGTAGAATATTCTATCTCTCATTTATTTGTTTCTTTTCCATATGCAGGGAAGGTCATGGCATCTATAAAATCTAAGCTAGGGGATTCAATGTCCTGGTCCAACGAATCTTTGGAAGAGGTAACAAAGTGTTGGATGATGGATCGTCTCTCTAGTTTGTTGGTGACTAATCTTTGTTGGGTCCATAACACATATATTTTCAAAGACTCCTTTGTTCCTCCTAAAATTATTGTTGTGATCACTATAAATTAGGAAAATGAAATCAAATTGGATACTAAATAATCAAAGCAGAGGTGCCCCATAATGCCATCTTTGGATCTAGGCACTCCCTGGGGCTTCTTTGACGGGGCTTCTCAAGTTAATCCCCCTAAGTGTGGGGTTGGTGTGGTGTTTATTTCAACCAGTACCATTATATTTTTATCAGTTTTTTCCCCAAGAGGAGGATCTAACAATCAGGTAGATTTCATAACTTTAAGGACTCTTTTGAACTTAGTTGAAGAAAAAAGAACCAAAAAATTGTAGGTTCTTGGGGACTCTAAGTTGGTTATCGACTGAGCTCAAAGAAAAAATAATATTCTGAATATAATGTTGGACCCAATTTTGAGAGATATAGAGCACTCCTTCTCGACCTTTGAATGGATGTATTTTCACCATATTCTGAGGGAAATTAATACAAAGGATGACGGGCTCTCTAAGAAGGCTCTGGATCTTCACAATGGCGCTTTCATTTTCTATGAATTTTTGAATGGTGTAGAGATGGAAGTGTTGGAATTCAGAATTTAGAGGCCTAATGGTAACTAGTTTAAAGTATGTAGGTCAAGGGAAATGAAGGAAGGATTTTTGGAAAGTGTTATGTATGAACAATTTTTTGAATGGTGCCTAAAATAACCTTTTGAACGAATGCAACATATTCTTTTTTGAATATAAAGGCTTTTTTCCAAAGGAAAAAAAAAAGAAAGAAAAAAGTAATGAGATGTCTTTTGAAGTTTTTTGCAATCAGGGCTCTGCCCGATTGGAGTTTCCCCCCTCGAAGAGGCAAGTGAACATTGATTCTAGTAATAAAGGTATAACATTTTGGTGTTATTTTTTTTCTTTATTTGGAAATTTTGGTTGCAATTTTCCTTTCTACTATAAATTTGGGAAAAATATGTCATTTCTTCTCTATATCTTTTATTTTTCTAATAAAAAACATCACATGTTTTGACATCCTTTCCAAACCATCCCTACTTATGGGTATTGTACAAGATCAAGGACATGATCACCCTCACTAGCTAATAAATCCAATACCTTTGGATTGACTAGCCTACACAACCACTCCCACTAGCCTCTCTTGGGAGACATCCTCCTTGACATGTGCATATGCACATCAGTCATCAGTCTAGGAGGGAGGTTGTCAAATGTAGGTTGAGTCAATAAAAACCTCTCAAAAAATAAAGTAAATAACTTTGAAGAAAAGGGGAAGAAAATCCTCCCTTCAAACACAACATGACATCGATCTAGAAAAAAACAAAATTGTCACAAAAAATGGCAGACCACCTAGTCAATATGGGCCTCTAAACTAAACTATATACATAGTGCATCATAGGGAAACTAATGCATTTTCCATATGAGATATAGTGTGTTGGTGTAATGACCATGAGAAACATGCACCTAACCTCCTCCGCACCAAATTCATGTAAACACAACTGGACACCAAAAACCTAGAAGGAACTAGGTTCAATGATGGCCTCACTAACATATCTCTATACATATTCCAATTGGCTCTCTCCCACAACACCGAGTGGAAAATTGGGGAACTAGGGGAAATCATTCTCTCTCCTAGATAGCTTGATAATAAAATTAATGTCCTCCTTTTAGGGCTAGTACCATAGATCAGGTTCAACCCTCGATGTCTACCTAGCATGATCCCAACAATGGATCAACTATGTTAACAATTGCATGTTCCTCTTGAGGGATGTATCCTCCTCATAAAACTTGAAGAGGCCAACATCCCTCAAAGGGATCCAAGTCTATGTTGTGGTAAGATGAGGGTACATATCCCTCTCTCTCTCTCTAGCCTCCCACTCTTCTGGAAAGTTGTACATGTCCACCTACTATTGTTGTTGTCATCATCATTGTCTCTAATTCACATATAAATTTCATTAGTTTCACATACACACACATAGCATAAACAATCTATAATAAAGAATGACTCGACTAATTAGAGAGGGAAACTTATAATTAAATGACGAATAATAGAAGGAAAATGATTGAGTGTTTTTCATTTTAAAATGTTTTTTTTTTCTAAATGATTGAGTGTTTTACTTTCAAGAGCATAGGAGAAAGACTCGAAAAAGAGATTAGGGGGTTCAAGCTACATAGGGAAATGCCTAATTTGGCATTTTTGTGTAGATAAAGATAATAGTTGAGAACCCATATGGGGCTAAATACAGTAAGTAGGTTATTCAGTCATGCCAGAATGGATCCACGAAAAAGGAAGGGACCATTTTTAATATTATTAAAAATATAAGTTTTTTTTTGGAAAAAAATTGTGTAAAACACATAGATGCACTGTCCATAATGCCAAATATACCTCAACACACCTTAGCCGGTGTGCCTAAGTAAAACCTAATGCACCATGAAAGTGGATAAAGTTTTTATTATAATTATCGATAATTGGGGTGCCACTTGTACAAGGGCATCAAGATTGCAACAATGCACCTTGTATCTCCCAGTGCACTACCAACAACGCATTGGTACATTTTGAAACACACAGCCAAGCTAGGAAAAAATTATAGCCTAGGATTAATGATCTACTTACAATACATTGGTGCACCAACAACAATGCCTCTAAGTTTCATTTCATGTATTGATGAAGAGAAAGAATCATTTGTATTAGTTGGCTTTAATGATGCTCTTGTTATGTACAATGTCATTGGTGTCGATGTCATTATACATTCACAAATGCATTGGTAAGCACAAAAAAATGTTTTGTTAAAATTTTCCTATCAGTGTGCTTGGTATGCATGAAAGAACCACTAACTATGCCTCCTTACATTTCCTAGAGCACTAACAAGCTTGAGATATTTTTTATATACAAAAAGCTCTCAATAGTGCACATGTAATATGAAGAAGCACTTCTTATGGTGATTCCACATATTATAAAATGTTAATGTTTATGCCATTATTATAGTTCTTTGCATTTCAATAGTTAAGAGCATCATAAGAACAAGATCACTGAGAAATACACATTCACAAGAGACACAACATTTATCCTAGGAAACCCTCTAGGGGAAGAAAACCCAGCAAAAACTTCCTTATCATAAATAGCTTATACAATGTTCAAGAGATAACTCAAACCAATACAGATAGTCCTCCACAAGAGATGTGCCACTCTTCTTCTTCTCTCTCCAACTAGTAATTGCATCTTGCCTCATAAGATAATGAGCAAGTGAGTTGTGTGTTAGAAGTGAGGTGCTAGCCTCCTATATATACAAAACTGGCACGTGTGAAAGGTCACCACTGGCAGGGCTGACCTCTCACTCTGGGTGGGTAAACCCACCTTTATTTAATTATGGGTCTTCAATAATAACTGTTGGGGCTGACTTCTTATTCTACCCTTTATAATTGTCCGATGACCAATCCGCAAAAGGGGATTTGGTCCTTATACAATTACCGACATGATTAATCCACAATGGGGATTAATCCAATAACAATAATAATAATAATGACATGATTAATCCACAATGGGGATTTAATCCAATAATAATAAGAATGCTCTTCGCAGTTACATTATTTCAACACTCCCCCTTAACAAGAAGGGTATTCTTCATCAGCATCAGGCAAGAGAGGTCTGCATCATCAGTGGCATCTGGAGGATAGTATCGTCAATATCATCTTGAAACATTGTCTAGCACATTTACGAGTCATTGGAAGTTTTCTTCATTGGCAGCATCATCATTCTCGAAAGAATGCTATCATCATCTACATCAAATATGTATCAGTAAAAATGATACCTCATCACAGCACTAGGTTGGCACATCACAGTACTACACTGGTTCAATGTCACAGCTGATAAGCTGGTAGCTCAGTGTCAGTCACATCTTACTTTACGTCTAACAACTAGGTCAGAAGAAAGTAATATCATCATCTCGCTTTATGTCTAACAACTAGGTCAGAAGCGAGGAATCACAATGTCATGCTTTACGTCTAACAACTAGGTCAGAAGCATGACTCATCTTGCTTTACGTCTAACAACAAGGTCAGAAGAAAGGAACACATCAACATCTCGCTTTACGTCTAACAACGAGGTCAAAAGCGAGGAATCATCTTGCTTTGAGTCTAACAACTAGGTCAGAAGCAAGGAATCAGCGGCATCATGTTTTACGTCTAACAACTAGGTCAAAAGCATGACTCATCTTGCTTTACGTCTAACAGCGAGGTCAGAAGCAAGTATCACACGGCATCATTCTTTACGTCTAACAACGAGGTTAGAAGCATGACTCATCTTGCTTTACGTCTAACAACGAGGTCAGAAGCAAGGATCACATGGTGTCATGCTTTACGTCTAACAGCGAGGTTAGAAGCATGACTCATCTTGCTTTTACGTCTAACATCTAGGTCAGAAGCAAGGAATACATATACTCCCCCTTTCAAGGAGGGTCCTTTCGGACTATACCAAGCTTATCTCAAAAGTGTTCAAACTTTACACGAGATAGAGGCTTAGTCAACACGTCAACAACCTGTTCATCTGTGCTAATGTACTAGAGCTTCAAGGCTCCTCTCTGTACCATGTCGCGGATGAAATGATAGTGGATCTCTATGTGCTTCGACCTGTCGTGAAACACATGATTCTCTATCATTTTAATGGAGATTTGATTGTCACATAGAATCACGGTTTCTCTCATCTCCAAATCAAATAGGCATGTCAGCAACTTTCGAATCCATATAGCTTCGCAGCTAGCAGAACATGCGGCAATGTACTCTGCTTCTGCTGTGCTGAGAGCAATACTGGATTGCTTCCTACACTGTCATGAGATCATAGCTGATCCCAAACTGAAACATCATTCGAAAGTGCTTTTTCTGTTAGCAACACTTCCTGTCCAATCTGCATCAGTATATCCAATCAATGAGAAGTCATGATCTCCATCATAGCTGAGACCATAATCCACTGTACCTTTAAGGTACCTCATCACATGTTTTGCAGCCACTAGGTGAACACGTTTGGGATCTACCAGAAATTGACTCAAGGTGTTCACTGCAAAACAGATGTCTGGTCTGGTGTTCGTCAGGTACATCAGCGATCCAATAATCTGTATGTACAGAGTGGCATCTATCAAATCTGACGAAGTATCAACTAGCAGCTTCAGCTTCACTTCCATGGGAGTATTCATGGACTTGCATTCAAGCATGTTGAATCTTTTTAAGATTTCGACCGTGTACTTCCCTTGGTTAAGGAAGATTCTCTCTAGACTCTGCCATACCTCAAGGCCTAAGAAGTATTGCATTAGACCAAGGTCTTTCATTTCAAATTCTGCAGCAAGTCTCTGTTTACATTCAGCAATGAGCTTTTCTTCTCCAGTTAAGAATAAGTCATCCACATACAGTAATAATATTACTGGTTCATTATCCATAATCTTGAAGTAGAGATTTGAGTCTGCTTTACTCTTGGTAAAGCCCAAGCTCGTCAAGAAACTGTCTATACGGCCATACCAATCTATGGGAGCTTGCTTCAATCCGTAGAAGGATTTCTTCAATTGACAGACATGAGACTTCCTATCTTCAACCTCAAATCCTTGGGGTTGCTCTATATACACTTCCTCTTCGATAACACCATTCAGGAAAGCTGTCTTCACATCCATCTGGTGCAGCTTCCATTTCATCTTAGCAGCAAGAGCTATAATGGTTTTGATCGAAGTGTATATGGCCACATGAGCGAATGTCTCTTCATAATCGATTCCATCCTTCTGGGAAAATACACGAGCGACAAATCTTGCTTTATATTTCTCAATACTTCCATCAGCAGCATGTTTTATTTTGAAGAGCCATCTGTAGGATACCCCATCTTTATTCTTCGATCTGGAAACTATTTCCCATACTTCGTTCTTCATTATGGATTGGTATTCCTCTATCATGGCATCTGCCCATTCTTTTCTCTGAATGGCTTATTCATAGCAGGTAGGTTCTTCATATGGGAGATCACATATCAAAGTCGTGTAACTGGAGAATGGCTTTGGTCTTTTCACTTGTCTCGAGGTTCCTTCTGGAACACCATACTTCTTTCCATCTTGAATAAGCTCTCTTGCCCAAGCAGGCTTTCTTTTATGGGAGAAGGTCATTTGAGGAGGTTCTTGAACTTCTACTATATCATGGTCTTCTAGAAGTTCCTC
>ML781446.1:538014-565139 GCA_009831015.1 Picea engelmannii
CCAATACAGATAGTCCTCCCCAAGAGATGCACCACTCTTCTTCTCCTCTCTCCAACTGGTAATTGCAGCTTGCCTCATAAGATAATGAGCAAGTGAGTTGTGTGTTAGAAGTGAGGCGCTAGCCTCCTATATATACAAAACTGACACGTGTAAAAGGTCACCACTGGCAGGGCCCACCTCTCACTCTAGGTGGGTAAACCCACCTTTATTTAATTCTGGGTCTTCAATAATAACTATTGGGGCCGACTTCTTATTCTGCCCTTTATAATTGTCCGATGACCAATCCGCAAAAGGGGATTTGGTCCTTATACAATTACCGACATGATTAATCCACAATGGGGATTAATCCAATAACAATAATAATAATAATGACATGATTAATCTGAAATGGGGATTTAATCCAATAATAATAAGAATGCTCTTCACAGTTACATTATTTTAACATAAAAAGCACCAAGAAAGGTAGGTTTTTTTTAATGATTTGTTGGCACACTGCATGTAACTTGGTGGCGCACTGCTAATGATGCATCCTATAAATTTATATGACATGCCACATAGTTTGGTGCGATTTGAATGACTTGAATGTACCGCATGGAATTTATTTATTTTTTTTTTTTAAGAAAAGGCCAAATTTAAGCCAAAATCAAAATTTTAATCCACTAAAAATGTAAATGATGAGGTAATAAACAATTTACCTAGTATCTTCCCTACCAAGGAGGCATTGTTGTTGCATAGAGAAAAAATGAATGTGATACCATTTTGAAAACGAACCAAATCCATGGGCAAAACAAAGGACTCAAGGATTCCATAACATAGTAGTGCTGACAACAAGACGATCATATGGGGATGGTGAGCATTGGTGCTTGTGAGGTTGGAAGCACTAAATGAAATGTAAAAATAAAATTATGGTTTGGTAAAATGTTTTTTTTACCGACCCTGGTGCACTTTCTAGCAAGACACATTGTTGGATCTACAAAATAGTAGTACACCATTTTATTTTAAAAAAAATGTAAGATGGTGATCTATTCAATGGTGAGCATCAATCTGTGTTTTAGTTATTAATCGCATTGGTTAATTTTTTTATGTTTTTAAACAAAAACCTATGTTTTATAACAAAGTGTCTAAACTTTCTTCAATGCTTCTTACATATAGTTTCACTAGTGCACTTATAGTCTTACAACACACTATAATGCGGGTTATAAAAAATGAAATGTTATTTGATGCTCCTTTTATGGGAGCATCGATATGTTTTGGTAATTTTTTAAATAAAAACCAATATTTCATAGCAAAATATCTAAACCTTATCAAACGCATTCTAGATATTAACGTAACGACAAGATCACATGTTTTTTCCTTAACATAAAAAAAGTATTATAATAATATGGGGGTTGTTGCATAGCTAATAGTGGTTACATCAACTGTACAAAATTTTCAAAAAACAAAACGAAGTTGTCCTTTGCTCCTACAAAAAGTAATTCAAAACATAATATGTGATAAACATTCTAGGTATTCTTGCTTATGGCATGATTAACAGAAGTGCCAGAAAGTCTATAACTTTCAAGTACATAAGAATTATTGGAAGACTTGGTTACTATTAGTTTCTTCCTACCCTGCATAAGAGGTAGGGGAGTGTTGTTGTCCCAAGTCCATTGGTTGCTCGGGCTAGTGGACTATAACTTCTTCCTTGAAATTATTTTGTGTTGAGTTGTTGGATGCCTAATTGTTGGAGGCTGAAGATAGTTTCTTTAGGGAGTTTCAAAGCCAAGTCTCTCACCATATTACATTCAACTTCAAGAAAACTTATTCTTTGTTTTTGATGAATCAACATATTCATAATGTTAGCATGATGTGAGATGCAATGGTGTTCTATTCCATTGATCTTTGAATTAATTGGCATTAGAGTTCTTTTGTTGAAATGAAATCCTTCCTCGTGTCTCTTCTAAACTCGAAGATATCCCTATTGTCCATGTTGTACTTTTCCACTATCCTAAACAATTGAGAGCAGACCTGGCAAGGGAAATTATGGAGCTAAGAGAGAGATATCTCTCTTGAACTCTAGAAACTAAATCTAAAATTGAAATAAAGTTAGAACCAGAGACAAATTTCTTTGCATCAAGAATTCCCAAGCACGATCACATGTTAGTGTTGCATTGTTCATTTATTATTATTATTTGGATACAATGCGCCATTTCTTGGGGTGCATTGGCACATGCTGGAGCTATTAAACACATCATCTAATATTTGAATTTTGTAAAATAAAAACTTATATTTTATAACAAAATGTCTAAACCTAATTCAATGTTCCTTACATATAGATGCACGGGTGTGCTTATACTCTAACAATGCATCATAATGTGTAACTCCAAAATATTAATTTGTCAATTGGGTTTAGCTCGGGTGGGTGGAAGGAATGATTGTTATCCTCCCCATCCAAGTTTAGTTCCCACAAGTGACATGTTGAGCTCTTAACGAGTATATTATTGTAATGGCTTCAAGCCCTGTTGTTGGCTAGTGTTGTGCCTTGAAGATTCTAGGGTTTACCTTGGGTATCATCCTCGAAACAAGGGGAAGTACTCGGGGGTTTCCATGGACTTTGTAACCTAGATTTTTTTTGCAAAATAATAAAATGTTATGTGATGTTCTTATATAAGGAACACACATGTGCTTCATCTATGGGAGCACACATATATGTTTTTGTAATTTTTTAAATAAAAACCAATATTGCGTAGGAAAATGTCTAAACCTCATTCGATGCGTTGTAGATAGTAATGCATCGGTGTGCTTATAAGTTTAAGGCACATAGTTTAAAGATGTTTAACATTAAATTAACCAATCTTTTTAATCGTTGATTAGCAATATCGATATTTGGTATACCTAGTTATTTAACACACCAATGCACCATTGTTATGAGCACATCGATGCACTTCATAGAATTTAAGCACACCGATTAAAAGTCTCTCTTAAAACCTCTAGTCATCTGCCTTCACTAGCAACCTTTGCTATAAATGGACAAGAGAGAATTTATTTTAAGAGGTTCCACAAAAACCTCCACTAAAAGATGTTTTCATTATAGTGTTGGCAAACAAGTTGAAAGCTTTCTTGAACTCAAAAAACTTGAGATTCATAAGTTTCTCCATTATTTTTAAACAATTCAAGCAAATAAACCACCCTCAGAAAAACCAGGTGAATACTTTGACTTAAATTCTTAGATATCTTTGGAGGAGCAAAATCAAGTTAAAGTATCCAATTGCCTTACTCCCTTGAGAATATATATATATATATATATATATATATATATATATATATATTTAAAAAGTTGTAATTTTTAAAATTTGTAAATGTATTTGAGGGACTCTTTAGGAAAAAACAACAAATACAATATTTTTAAATGAAATTAAAATGTGCAAATTGATGTGTCATTACTATATTCCAAGGACTCAAATTCTTTAAATCAACATTAAAACTTAATGGATGAACATATTTCCAAAACCGTAAAAGATTTAAAGTTTATTTTTAGATGAAATTAAAATATCATTATGACACTGGAGGACTCGATGTTTTTAAATAAACATTAAACATTTAAAGATAAGTGTGTAATATATTTCCAAAACATTAAAGATAAATGTGTAATATATTTACAAAACAATAAACAATTTAAAGTTTTTTTTTCTGTAATTTAGGAGATGGTATTATTTTTTATTAACGGAAATCAGAGTATATTCAAGGGATCTTGTTACTTGGGCCATCAACAAATAAAACCAGCCCAAGCACCAAGACCTTAATGTTTGTAAAATCATGGCCAAGGGCCAAAATTTGAAAGTAGATTACAATTTATCTTTAGTTTTAAATGATATTAAAATATATTTTATTTTATTTTTAAAAAATATGAAATAAAATTAAAATATTTTTTATTTTATTTTATTTTATTTTAAAATATAAAATTAAATTAAATTTATTTTTAAATTACATTAAAAAAAATTAGTTTTAAATAAAAATATAATTTATTTTTAAATAAAATTAAAAATTTAAAGATTTTTTTATACATATATGCAAAAGGCAACAAAGGAACACATATAATGCAACATGTTAAGTGTGTTTTGAAAAAAAGTGTGCATGGGATTGTATGGGGGAGGTCAAAAAGGGACCTTCACCCAACCCCTTACCTATTATATTCTTCTAAGTTGCCTTCTCCAACTTGGCCACTTCCCACTAGGTTTCTTCTAAATGATTATGTTTGAAGGAGATATGGAGCTCCTTCTTTCTAGCTTCATTGGTATCCCAACCCCAAAAATTGTCTCTACGTTGTCACCCTTGGAGTTTGATACAAGGTTTTTGTTAAGCATTTTTTAGAGTGTCCTACCTTCATTTTGTCCATTAGTCTCATCTTACCCAGAATTGGGGTACAAACAATTTGTTCTTTAAGTTTGGCTTAAGTTCAAGCTTTCCCAAATTAAATTTATAATATGCTTTTTTATAATCCTATGAAGATGAAATCAATGACCAACCATGGAGAGAATAGGAATCAACATATGAGCATAGAGGCAAAAGAGGGGGCATGATATCTAGTATCCATGGTTACATAGGGGATTGTGTTTATAACTATGGGGAACTTGCCAAACTCATGATAGATTTCATAGTTTGTATGTACCTGTTACTACCATGATGCCCCTTCAATGGAAAAACACTATAATCATGAGGAGTAGGTTCACGTCACCTTCTTCCCTTAGTAACTTGTGGTACCTACAAAGTGCAAAGGCATGAGGAGTAGGTTCATGTCACCTTCTTCCCTTAGTAACTTGTGGTACCTACAGAGTGCAAAAGCTAGTTATGTCAATTGTTGTTTTTCCATTTAACAAACTGACACTCAGATCTCAAAGACATTTTTTTCAAAATATTTTAATAAAAATTGAATATTTAATAAAGTTTTAATATTTTCTTCTATCAGTGTAACCTAATTAATTTGTAATTTGTTAATAATGTTAAAAAAATAACAACAACCATATATTTTGTTGGAACGAATTTTAATTAATATTAAAGATGTAATGGTCAAATAAGTTGTATATAAAATCCAATATAAATTGATTGAGATTTTAGTATATTTTTATATCATTATAATTTTATTATCAATAAAAATTATTTTAATCTTACTTTTATAAATATTAAATTTAAAAAAAAAAAATATTTGAATCTTACACTTTTAAATATTTTTTTAGTATTTAAAAAATTAAAATTAAATTAAATTTATATTAATTTTTTTTAAATATTGTTTAATAAAATTAGTTATATATAGGTTGGCAGGTGTAAGAGAGGTCATTCTTGACCCTAGGGGGAATATTGAAATAAGTTACGCTTAGAGTTTGGGTTACACTACCAATAATCAAGTGAAAGAATACACTCTCCTCAAATGTGTTCAATTAACTAGAGAGATCCAGATTCAAAGCATCATCATCATTGGTGATTCTCTGAACACCATTCACAATATGATCAAATGAACTCTACCAAAAGACTCTCAACTTTGCAATATATTAAAAAAAATAAGGCATATGTTAATTGGCATCCCTCGAGTATCCTTCTGACACGTAATGACTTTGCAATATATTAAAAAAAATAATGCATATGTTAATTGGCATCCCTCGAGTATCCTTCTAACACGTAATGAGGGAGAATAACCAGTTGGCGGTCTCCCAAGCTAACTTGGCCATTACAATCCCAAAAGGGTCAATTCAGATTAATGGAAGGTTATCCCATCATCCTATTACATAATCAATGCAGGATCAAATAAATTCAATGCATGTCAACCGGGTGTCACACCCACGTATGAATCAAGGTGTCAAAGCAGCAAGGGTCTCCCCCGTCACACATATCATACAAGCCAAGACATACTCTCATAAAGCCAAGGATCAATTTACACATGAGAGAGGTGGGATATTGCAACAAAAGTACAATATAGTTATGTAGTGGGCATCAACAATTGCGATGAACTTAGGATTTTCTCCAACATCCGGATCTTGCATCCAGACAACCAAGCCACCTGAGTGTAATCATGAGAAGGAATAGAGTATCTGGAATGTGAGAGATCTCTTACACCGTGTGCATAAGAGGATTTAATCCATGGGCGAACAATAGTGCGAGCCTCCAAGAATGGTGTGGGTGAAGGCTTGGTTTCAGTCGTGTTACAAGCGAAAGGTGGAAATGCAAGATGGGTTAAGGGCACGCACACATAAAACCATCATTCCCTCCTCAGAATTTGGGAAAAAATCATCGTAGATGGAGGATTGCAACTGTCGTTTCAAGACCAGTTAGTAAAGCAGGATATACGAATTGTAATCAGTAATGTTTATACATTTAAAGTAGGTTCTGCAATCGCAAAGGGGGTTGGTCATTCTCCTCGTCTGTGACCTGGTAGAAGGCAAAAGCAAATTGGTGATATTAGTGGAATCCCTGGGAAAATTGTGCATTCCCGGTGGCATAATTGGGCATCTAATTGTAGTGCAATTGGGTTCACAGAGCATCCTATCTCTTATCCTAAGTGCACGCTATCCATTTGTAAGGGCAAGTGTGGCCCTAGCTTCACTTTCATCAGTCGACACTGTAATTTCCTTCGACTTGGTTCAATTCCTCGTCGACGGAGACAACCTCGCACCCAGGAAGTCCCTCCTGAGTCTCTAGAGAAGGAAATTCAACAACTTCAAATTTCTTATCAGAATCTGTCTTCTTGGGTCTCTTATATCTTGGACATCCTTATTCAACACAGGACGACTATCATCAGCAGCACGACGAGGTTGATGCCATAAGGTCACAGGTAGAACATTTGCATCTACCGATTTCCTTTTTAACTCTCCTTCCAACAGTGGATCCTCACCAACGGTCTATCAACCTCCAATCGATTTGAGCATGCCCACACAGGACACTGAAAAATGGAAGAACTAAACCCTCCAATCAACCCCCAACCAGGTATCTAATGTTTTTTAAATGTATATGCATCCTAGGCATCTTCTATATAATAGTCACCTACAAATTTTGGAATGCAATGAAACCAAGTAAAGCTCAGATTGAAAATTGGTTAGTAAGGTCGGAGTAGAGTTGTTTAAGATGTTATACATGCCTATGGTCCTTTTTGCACTCTTTTATACCACTTTGTGTGCTTCAGTCGCCCCTTTTTTATTAATACAATATTTCCCGGTTTTTGTCAAAAATTAAAAACGAAATTACTTTTTTCCAATGAAAATTTCACATTATATTGATAATAATATAATCTTTTTACAAAAACAGAAACTTCACTAACAAGAACGTCAATTATATGGACAGTCCAGTACATAGAAAATCATCCATATAGACTTGATCAATGACCAAAAAAACTGACTAGAAACTACAACTTCATCAAAGCGACAAAAAACTACAAGCGATCTAGGATCCTCTATCCAAGAGGGGAACAGAAAAATGCTAAGGCTTGTCCCAAAAGAGAAACAATGTCATAGAGAGACCTCGGGAAAAATACTAAAAATTTATGAAAAGGGTAGGGCCGTCATGGTCATCAGCCCAAAGATTATAGGTTGATCTCCCTCGGCTGCTAAAAAGTGTTAAGTTTTTATCTATTATTAGGTTTCTTTTCAATTTACTAGATAACCATGGCATAAATAGGATCACTGAGAGAAACACAATCACAAGATACACAACATTTATCCTGGGAAACCCTCATGGGGAAGAAAACCCAACAAAAACTTCCTTAATATAGATAGCCAATACAATGCCAAGACAATAAACCAAACACTAGAGAATATCCTCTCCCAGGCAATGTGTCGCTCTCTCTTCCTTCTTCCGGCAACTGGTAACTACAGCTTCCTTCAAACTTGCGCACTAGATGAGTGAGTTGAGTGAGTGATCAAATGAGGCATTTTCTTCCTTTATTTATACAAACTGGCAAGAGCTGAAAAGGTGTCTCTTCACTGGGCAGGGCCAACTTGTCTTCTTAGTGGTTAAAACCACTTTAATTAGCATGGGGATCGACTTCTCAATTTGCATAATACAATTATGATTTGACCAATCCACAAATGGGGTTTTGGTCAATTACAATGCCCGACATGATCAATCCACAAAAGGGGATTGATCTGATGAATAATAAATCAATAATAAATAGAATACTCTTTGCGGTTACAATATTTCAACACTCCCCCTTAACAAGAAGGAAATTCTACAACATCATCAGGAGAGAGAAAGAGGGTAGCAACATCAACAACATCTGGAGCACTGATTGGCATATCTATAAATCATCGGAAGTTTTTCTCATCATCAATATCATCATTCACAGCAGGGAGCTGGAATGACATCAACATGGATTAGTATAACACTAATACATCATCATCAATAATAGCACAAGGTTGATACAACATCAACAACAACGATATCACAACACAAAGGCTGGAGCATCATCAACAACAACAATATCATAGCACGAAGGTTGGAGCATCATCAACATCAACACTAGGCTAGAAATCTTTAGCACGAAGTTGGCATCTCAACAACATCAGCACGAAGCTGGAAATCCTCAACACTAGGTTGGCATCACAACACGAGGTTGGCATCACAACAACATCAGCATAAGGCTGGAAATCTTCAGCACTAGGCTGGCATCACAACAACATCAGCACGAAGTTGGAAATCTTCAGCACTAGGCTAGCATCACAACAACATCAACACGAAGCTGGAAAGATTTAGCACTAGGTTGGCATCACAACAACATCAACACGAAGCTGGAAATATTCAACACTAGGTTGTCATCACAACAACATCAACACGAAGCTGGAAATCTTCAGCACTAGGCTGGCATCACATCACAAGGTTGGCATCACAACACTACTCCCCCTTTCGAGAGAGGTCCTTTCGAACTATACCAATATTTTCTCAAAAGTGCTCAAACTTTACACGAGATAGAGGCTTGGTCAACACATCAAAAACCTATTCATCTGTGCTAACATACTGGAGCTTTATGGCTCCTCTCTGCACCATATCACGGATGAAGTGATACCGGATCTCTATGTGCTTCGACTCATCATGGAACACATGGTTCTCCATCATCTTTATACAACTTGGTTATCACATAGAATCACGGTGGCTTCCATCTCTAGATCAAATAGATCTGTCAACAACATTCGAAGCCATATGGCTTCACAACTAGTGGAACATGCAGCAATGTATTATGCTTCTGTCGTGCTAAGAGAAATACTTGATTGTTTCCTACTCTGCCATGAAGTCATGGCTGACCTCAGACTGGAACAACATCTTGAAGTGCTCTTTCTATCAAAAACACTTCCATCTCAATCTGAATCAGTGTAACCACTCAGTCTGAATTCATGATCTCTAGTATAACATAGACCAAAATCCAACGTACCCTTAAGGTATCTCATCACATATTTTGCATCATCAAGGTGAACACGTCTGGGTTCTACCAAATACTGACTCAAGGTGTTCACAACAAAACATATATCTGGCCTGGTGTTCATCAGATCCAATGATTTGTCTGTATAGCGTAGCATCAACCAATTCTGACGAAGTGTTAACCAAGAGCTTCAACTTTGTTTCCATGGGTGTATTCATGGATTTGCACTCCAACATATCAAATCTCTTCAGTATTTCAACTGCATACTTCCCTTGGTTATGGAATATCTTATCTGGGCTCTGCCAAACTTCAAGACCTAAGAGATAAAGCATTAGGTCTTTCATCAAACTCTGTAGCGAGCTTCTTATACAATCTATGATGAGATTTTCTTCATCTTGTCAAGAATACATCATCTTCATATAGTAGTAACATCACTAGGTCATCATTCATAACCTTGAGATAAAGGTTAGAATCAACTTTACTCTTGGTAAAGCCCAAGCTCGTCAAGAAACTGTCAATTTTCCATACCAAGCTCTAGGAGATTTGTTCAACACGTACAGAGCTTCCTTCAACCGACAGACATGAGTCTTTCTATATTCAATATTCAAATCAAATTTTATCATTACATTGTACCTATCTGGTGCGCTTGCTCAGCTGCAACTCAATCTGCACAATCATGTGCTAGTTCTATGTGCTCTCTGCAAAGCACTATCTGTCTCACTTCCTGAGAGTATGTCCTCTCCTCTTTATGCAACTATTTCTTCTGAAACTGAGACTCTGCACCTGTAGCTGATCTGAGGCTGAGAATGATTGCTTCATTATCACTGTGGTTGCTGAAATATGTAAGTAACTCCTCTTATTCGATCACGACAACAACTTCATTTGAAACTGAGAGTGGCTCAATAACTGATATTGAAGGTAGCTCTTCTTCTTTCATGGAGGTAACTCTATCTTTTATTGTAGTCATGTCTCCATGACCCAACTAATGTAATGCACTAACTTCCACTCAATTTTAGATATGGGGATTGCTCCCCCTGCATCTCATACCATATATGAATCATGGTTGTTCTTGTTGTCTTCGTAAATATTGGAAATATTTCTTCAATTACTGGAGTAAGTGTCTCATCATAGTCTTCTCCCTCTTGCTAGGAGAATCCTCTAGACACACATAAGGCTTTGTACATCTGCAACATGCTTGATTTGTATAGATCAATCTTGGAAGTCAATACCGACTTCTCTTCTAGTCTCACAGAAGAATCCATATCCTAGTCTTTCTGAAAGGCTTCCTTCTCTGTTATTGAAACAAGTGAATCTTCCCAGGAGATTTCATATCTCCTAGAAGTTTTTTAAGCTACGATATAGTCTTCTCACGACATCTGTCTCCCAGTCCTAGAAGTTGTCTCTTCATCTAATCCTTTCTGAGATCAAGCTTTGTAACACACCCACTACGAAATTCACAATTTTTCGGCCTTTTTCATCTTTTCTCCGATGAACATAATCCCTGAATCCCTACGAGACCTTATACAGACCCTGCTAACCCTTAACCACACTCATATGATCGACAGCTATGACCACGGGTCTTATCGGGGAGGTGCTCGTCAGCTTTCTCGATTCGGGAAATCACAGTGCATGTATTCCCCTTTCTCTCTTGTCTTTCGATGGGCCGAAATCCGAAATGGGTCTAACCGCTTAACACAATTAACAACAACCCAAGTTAAGTCTAGGTACTCTACTCTTCGAGATTTCGCATACCGGGACTTCGGGGGATGCGATGACAGGAGGTTTCGCATCTGGGTCTCCCGGGAGCCGAAACTCCAAAAACGCCAATTCTAAACATGCTTCACTGTTTCCGGGTTTCCTCCATCGGGATTTCGGGGTATGCGACGACAGGAGGTCTCGCACCTGGTTTTCCTGGGAACCGAAACTCTGAATCCTACATATATATATATATATATATATGTCGCTCAACCCATTTCGAGAATTCACAAACCGGGTTTTCGAGACTGGCGAGCACAAGAAAACTTACCGTTAGATATCCCAGGTGCCGAAATACCGAAGCACCCTACCTCATCTGTGCTATTATTATTTCAGGGTTTTGTATGCTGGGATTTTGGGATATGCGCAGACAAGAGGTCTCGCACTTAGGTTTCCCGGGAGCCGAAACTCCGAAACCGATATTCATTTCTAAGCTCATTTCAGGGTTTCTCCTTTCGGGATTTCGCGTTATAAAACGTCAAGGGGTTCATGCCCTTCGGCACTCCGGAAGCCGAAACACCGAAGTATCAGATTTATGCGTACTAGGCCATATCGAGACTTCGCAAGTTGGGATTTCGAGACTTGCGAGTACAAGGGAATACACCCTTGAGTATTCCGATTTCCGAAATGCCGAAATATCGTAACATGTCTGCGTGTTGTCCTTTTGGGATTTCACCCATCGGGATTTTGGGACTTGCGAGTACAAGGGAATACACCCTTGAGTATTTCGATTTCCGAAATGATGAAATATCGTAACATGTTCGTGTGTTGTCCTTTCGGGATTTCACCCATCGGGATTTCGGGACTTGCGAGTACAAGGGAATACACCCTTGAGTATTCCGATTTTCGAAATGATGAAATATCGTAACATGTTCGCGTGTTGACCTTTTGGGATTACACCCATCGGGATTTTGGGACTTACGAGTACAAGGGACTTGCCTCTAGGTATCCTGGGTGCCGAAATACCGAATCATCTTAACTTGTCCATGCCTCTTCATTTCGGGGTTTTGTATGTCGAGATTTCGCGAGTCGTGAGGATACGGGTTCTTATCCTCTAGTTCCCCGGGTGTCGAAACACCGAAACGCTTGCCGACCGCCACGCGTACTCTATAGCTGGACGGTCCATGCACTCCCATGGGTCTTGGGATCGACGGTCCCGATTTCTTTGTTACTTGCGAAGGTTAAAAAGGGGTCAAGGCATTATCGCCTGCGTTCCTTCATTCAATTTTTACAGTAATAACCGGCCTCAAATCCTCCGAAAGGATCTCATTCGTGCATTTAGCAAGAGGGAGGGTATCCTGGGTACCTAACCACTGAAAGGTCCCAACTCATCCACACGCTGTCATTTTCGGGATTTCGCAAGTCGGGATTTTGGGACTTGCGAGTGCAAGGGAACTCGCCCTTGGGTATCTCGGGTATCGAAATGCTGAAATGTTGGAGTCTACGAGGACCATTCTCCCTCGTGCAAGATTTCAAGACTTAAATTATAACATCCTCCTTTGGGTCCTCAGGCAATTTACACTAGGTTTTGAAGACTAGACTAGAAGGTCATCTAGAAGGTAAAGGAGTGGTCTCGAAAGGGTGCCTTCATGGAGAAATCTATCCAAGGCATCGGGTAAGACAAACATGGGAACAAATCTCCCGAGAGCAGACTTGAAAAATCTGTATTAGTTCAATATATATATATAAACATAAGCCATACGTGGTCTTTCCAGAAAAAGCATGAAGCCATCCTTTCTGATCAAAACACCATGCAGACAGTCTTATACTGAAACCATTCATAATTGCACAGACTATGAGCATACATGTCAGCATATAAATTTCAAGATACAAGACATAAAACACTTATCAAAAAAACACCAGGTGTGAAGCAACTACTGAGAGGGGTGCTCGTTTCCACCCAACCATAGGTTCAATGACTCCGATGGATTTACCACTAGCCACCGCTAAGCTAGACCACGACGCTTGAGACTCTCTGTCTCGGTTCTTCAGCGATCGAGAATGAAGGTTACTCTCCTTCTTCTCTACTATCGCTCACTCTGTATTTTGTTCTAGAGTTCTTCTGATCTCTTCCCCTGCGATCTCCCTCACCTCCCCCCTTCCACACCTTTTACCTGCCTTTTCTTTTCCGACGAAGTTGTGTGTGGCACAAATTTCCCAGCGGTGGTTAGGTCTGAGGCCTCCACGGATGGGCGGTTCACCCCCATCTCTCATTAACTCATGAGGAGCCTCTTCACCTACCATCTTGGTGAGTAATTCATTTCGGGGCCAGCGAGCCGCTCTTGGTTCTCTGGGCTAGTGAAGACCAAATATGGTTTGGTTCGGTGGAAGTTAACGCCACCATTCCAGGTGCCTTCCACCACCTTTCTTCAGCCATCGTGGTCTCTTTTTCAGCACATCCCCCTCTCAGCAGTCCTGCAATATATATATATATATATATATATATATATATATAATGTTAATTTACATTTGTTGACCTTGTATACTAAGGTCCATTCAAAATCACACATTCACATCTTTGAGTTTGCCATAATTCTTGGCCAACATAGTTATTTTTACAGACTGGGGGAAACAGGGTGTTACAATTCCCTCCCCCTTAAAGGAACATTGTGCTCGATGTTTTATCTATCATCATGACATGTATGTACAGAGGTAAACAAAATTGGATATGCATGTTTCATGGCATCCTCCATTTCCCATGTAGCCTCATCTGGGCCAAAGTGTCTCCACTGCACCTTGACCTGTGCAATGGTTCAGTTCCAGAGCGGGGTTTCCTTTCTGTCCAGTATGCATTGAGGTTCTAGTAGGAATTCTCCCTCCGGTTCCACTTGGATCATAGACCAGTCAATTATATGATTAGAATCATGTACATATTTCTTCAATAATGAAACATGGAAAACATTATGTGTTTTTATTGTGGGAGGAAGTGCTAGCCTGTAGGCTACAGATCCCACTCTATCTAGAACCTCAAAGGGTCCACAGTAACGAGGTGCCAACTTGGCACAAGCTCCCATTTTTAGGGAACTCTTCCTGGGCCTAACTCTGAGATATACATGGTCTCCCGTCTTGAACTCTCTTGGAGTTCTCTTTTGGTTGGCGTAACTTTTTTGTCGATTCTGTGCGACCTTCAGGTTTTGTTTTAATTGAGTCACTTGTTGTTCCATTTCTTTCAACATGTCGGGTCCAAAAGAGATTATGTTTACGTGATTACTCCAACTAACAAGAGTGTTGCATGGTCTACCATAGGGGACTTCAAACAAACTCATCCTTAAGGATTCTTGGTAGTCGTTGTTGTAAGCGAATTTCACTAGTGGCAGGTAGTCTTCCCACTTCTTCGGTTGATGCATTACATGCATCCTTAACATGTCTTCTAGTATTTGGTTCACTCTTTCTGTTTGTCCATTGGTTTGAGGGTGATAGGCGGTGTTAAACAACAACTTGGTCTCTAAACCAGCCATTAGTGACTTCCAAAAGTTGGAAGTAAATTTCCTGTCTCTGTCAGACACGATCTCTTTCGACATACCATGCAGTCTAAATATCTCCTTCATGAATACGTTGGCGATGTCTATTGCCTTGCAAGTTGACTTGACTGGGATAAAGTGAGTGGACTTGCTCAATTTATCCACCACTACCATGACGGTGTCATTTTGTTTGGTCGAGGTTAGTAATTCGATGATGAAATCCATGGAGATGGTTTCCCATTTCCACTCCGGGATTGGTAGAGGTTGCAATAATCCTGCTGGGTGTCGGTGTTCTGCTTTAACCTGTTGGCACTCTATGCATTTGGCTAAGTACTCCGCTATGTCTTTCTTCAATCCAAGCCAGTAGAATTGTTTCCTGGTGGCCATGATCATTTTATGATATCCTGGATGACCAGTATAGGGTCTTCTATGTAGTTCATCCATAATGAACCTCTTCAAGTCATCACAATCTGGAATATACAGTCTGCTTCGGTAAGTGAGCAGACCTTCTTCTGTCATCTGGTAGCCTTCATACTTTATCCCTCTGAGTTATTGCTATAGGTACGAGGTCATGGTCTGGACAAAGGGATATGTTTCTTGTGCATTTCTGAATCTTTCCTTGACATTCGTCTTATAGGTGCTCATCGCGGCCAGGTGAATTGTTTTCATACTTCTGCTAAGGGCATCGGCCACCCTATTTTATTTTCCTATAATGTGTTTGATTTCAAAATCAAGCTCGCTGAGGAGGGCCATCCACCTAGCTTGTCTGGCATTGAGCTTTGGTTGGTCAAACAGATATCGCAATCCACAGTGGTCTGTCATAAGTACAAATTTTCTTCCCAGGAGGTAATGCCTCCACATTTTCAAGGCATGCACTATGGCAGCTAGCTCTAGATCATGGGTCACATAGTTGACTTCGTGCTCATTCAATTTCCGGGATTCATAGTAGGCCACACTTCCTCCTTGCATAAGGACTCCTCCGAGTCCTTCCTTACAGGCATATGTGCACACGAGGAAGTCAGCTTCGGGATCAACGATCTTCAACATGGGTGCATGGGTCAGTAGATGTTTCAGGGTCTAGAATCTTTCTTCACATTTATGTGTCCACATGAATTTTGTCCCCTTCCTCTGGAGGGCAGTGATTGGACAACCAATCTTGGAGAATCCTTTTATAAATCTCCTATAGTATCCTGCTAATCCCATAAAGGATCTGATATCCGAAATATCCTTTGGGGTAGGCCATTCCATGATAGACCTGATCTTATTAGGGTCTACTACTACCCCTTCTTCGGATAGAACATGACCCAAGTAATGTATTTGCTTCTGGAAGAAGTCACACTTGCTAAATTTGGCATAGAGCTGATGTTCTCTTAGCACTTGAAGCACAAGCCTAAGGTGTTCCTCATGTTCTTATCCATTCTTGGAGTAAATTAATATATCGTCAATAAAAACCAGCACAAATTTGTCTAGGAATTTGTTGAGTACATTGTTCATCAAGCACATGAAAGTGGCAGGGGCATTGGTTAACCCAAATGGCACTACCACAAACTCATAGTGACCATACCTCGTCTAGAAAGCAATTTTATGGATGTCTTCACCCTTAATTCGGACTTGATGGTATCCCGACCTCAAGTCGATCTTTGAGAAAATAGATGCACCCCCCAATTGATCGAACATGTCATCGATCCTGGGCAAGGGGTACTTGTTCTTTATGGTTACCTTATTGAGTTGTCTATAATCTATACACAGTCTAAGGGTACCGTCCTTCTTTTTCACAAATAGGACTGGTGCTCCCCATGGAGACACATTGGGTCAGATATAGCCCTTATCCATCATTTCTCTTAATTGAAATTTGAGTTCAACTAACTCGGGTGTGCTCATCCGGTAGGGTGTCCTAGACACCAGCACCGCTCCCGGTGCAAGTTCTATCAAGAAGTCTATGTCTCTTCTCGGAGGTATACCTGATACCTCTTCCGGAAACACATCTCTGTATTCTCTCAGGGTAGGGTGGTCTTCGAGGCTTGGTTTGTCATCTTCAATAGTTTTCAACACCTATATTGCATAAAGTGGACATCCTTTTCGGCAATACTTTCTCATTTGCAGAGCTGATATTTGTCTCACCGAGACAGGTTTTCGGATCCCTTGAAGGGTTATCCTTTTCCCTTCTTTATTTACACATTCTAAGGTTTTATGGTAACAATCCAATCTGGCTTTATGGGCAACTAGCCAGTCCATACCAATCAACAGATCATATGATCCTAGGGGTAATATGTTAAGGGTTGCTTGGGTGGGGAATTCACCCAACATTAATTGGCAGGTTGGTATGACCTCTGTTACCCTTCTTTTGGTGCTAGTGGCTAACTGTACTAATCATGGCTTGGTAGGTTTTTGTGGTTGTAGTTTACACTTATCAACAGCCTTAGGGGCTATATAACTCAAATTTGAACCAGGGTCAATCAAAATAGACACTAGATGGTTGGAAATCATACCTTCTATTTCCACCACTGAAGCTTGGTGGTCAACTTGGTTATTATCCAAGGCTACATAAATTTGCAGCACACTCCTGGCCACATCATTGACGGTGGTAGCTTCCTGGATGTTATAAATTCTCCGACTATTCTGTTGTCGGTGTGGGCAATCTCTCAGTAGATGTTCTTCTCTGCAACCCCAACATTTTAAAGGTTATCTCTTTGGGTTATCAGTCTTCACTGGTATGGATCCAGAAGTTTTATTTCCGTCAAAGGAGGGGAAATTCTGCTGGTGTACACTCTGGGCTGGGAAGCTCATTCTTGGGTTCTTCTTATGGTTCTTAAATCCTGGGGACTCAATCCCCTTTTTCTGAAATCTCGAACTATTCTTCTGCTTCCAGCCTTCGCGAGGTTTTGTTCGAGGTCCAAGCTGTTCATAACAATATCTTTCATTTTCTGCTTTTATGTAGGGTACATACCTCAGCAACTCGAGGAATCTGCTGACATATTCTTCTATGGTGAGTTGCCCCAGCTTAAGTTCATAGAATTCTTTAGTCTTTTCGTCGAAATATCTTTCCGACAGACACTTCTTCCTGAAGTATTTCTCAAACCATTCCCAAGACAGGTCTTCTTCATGAATCCCTTTTACATTCTTAAGGTCTTCCCACCAAATGGAAGCCTTTCCGTTCAAGTTGAAGGTGGCCACTCGGGCCTTTAAATTTTCTAAGAAGTCATGGACTCTGAAATACTTCTTTAGTCCAAGCAACCAGGCCTCTGCTTCCTCTCCCTTCTTTATTTCACCGTCAAAGGAGGGTGGTTTGGCCTTCCTGAATTCTTTGAATTTATGACCCTTGGAAAGCTTTCGCTTCTTCTGTCTTCTTCGGGAATAAGAACTAGTTTTGTTGCTAGAAGATTCCTCCGAACCGCTAGCTTCCTTCCCAGAGGAATCGTCTACCGCTTATCCTTTACCTTTGGGATGGACCTTTTTCAAGGTGCTCCTCTCAGTGTGGCCACTGATATGACCATGTTTCTATACTTCAGGTTCATGCTGCATTTGTCTTTGTAGGTCAGATAAGCTCTACAGTAAAACTCCGTTAATTTATGTTTTCTTTTCTTGTTCTTTCATCATCCTCTCATTGTCAGTCTTGCAGCTTTGTAATTCGACCATGAGACTCCTCACAGTCTCGACTAGATCTGGAGGGGTCCCTACCGCCCTTCTTTCGTCAAAGTCTTCGTCTCTATTGTGGGAGCCCTCCCCCACTTCATGGTGAGTCACCATTCTCTACGTCTTCAATTTTCCGTGGTTGGTCTTCCGCTTTGTGTGCAAAATAAAAACGTTGGTTGTTAGTTAATATTTCTATTTATTATTATAACCAGTACATAATTCATATTTCTTTCACATGCATCCACACAATCGGGGTTTTCATTTTGAACTTTGACCTTTTTATTTAGGGGGTTAAGATAGAGGGTTACTCCTTTTAGGAGTGCTTCAAACGGAGCTTCTGCGCAACTCATTCATGAGCCCAAGTAGGCCAAGTGTTGTAACCATGCTCTGATGCCACTTTGTCACACACCCACTACGGAATTCACAATTTTTCGGCCTTTTTCATCTTTTCTCCGATGAACAGAATCCCCGAATCCCTATGGGACCTTATATAGACCTTGCTACCCCTTAACCACACTCATATGATCGGTGGCTATGACCACAGGTCTTAACGGGGAGGTGCTTGTCGACTTTCACGATTTGGGAAATCGCGGTGCATGTATTCCCCTTTCTCTCTTGTCTTTCGAAGGGCCGAAATCTGAAATGGGTCTAACCGCTTAACACAATTAACAGCGACCCAAGTTAAGTCTGGGCACTCTACTCTTCGGGATTTCGCATACCGGGACTTCGGGGGATGCGATGATAGGAGGTTTCGCATCTGGGTCTCTCGGGAGCTGAAACTCCGAAAACGCCAATTCTAAACATGCTTCACTGTTTTCGGGTTTCCTCCATCAGGATTTCAGGATATGCGACGACAGGAGGTCTCGCACCTGGTTTTCTCGAGAACTGAAACTCTGAATCCTACATACATATATATATATATATATGTCGCTCATCCCATTTCAGGAATTCACAAACCGGGTTTTCGGGACTGACGAGCACAAGAAAACTTACCGTTAGATATCTCGGGTGCCGAAATACCGAAGCACCCTACCTCATCCGTGCTATTATTATTTCGAGGTTTCGTATGCCGGGATTTCGGGATATGCGCAGACAGGAGGTCTCGCACTTAGGTTTCCCAGGAGCCGAAACTCCAAAATCGGTATTCATTTCTAAGCTCATTTCGGGGTTTCTCCTTTCGGGATTTCGCGTTATAAAACATCAAGGGGTTCATGCCCTTCGGCACTCCGGAAGCCGAAACATCGAAGTATTAGATTAATGCGTACTGGGCCATATTGGGACTTCGCAAGTCGGGATTTCGGGACTTGCGAGTGCAAGGGAATGCACCCTTCAGTATTCTGATTTCCAAAATGCCGAAATATAGTAACATGTCCGCGTGTTGTCCTTTCGGGATTTCACCCATCGGGATTTTGGGACTTGCGAGTACAAGGGAATACACCCTTGAGTATTCCGATTTCCGAAATGTTGAAATATCGTAACATGTCTGCGTGTTGTCCTTTCGGGATTTCACCCATCGGGATTTCGGGACTTGCGAGTACAAGGGAATACACCCTTGAGTATTCCGATTTCCGAAATGCTGAAATATTGTAACATGTCCGCGTGTTGACCTTTCGGGATTAGACCCATCGAGATTTCGGGACTTGTGAGTACAAGGGACTTGCCTCTAGGTATCTCAGGTGCCGAAATACCGAATCATCTTAACTTGTCCACGCCCTGTCATTTCAGGGTTTTGTATGTCAGGATTTCGCGAGTCGTGAGGACACTGGTTCTTATCCTCTAGTTCCCCGGGTGCCAAAACGCTTACTGGCCGCCACGTGTACTCTACAGCTGGACGGTCCATGCACTCCCATGGGTCTTTGGATCGACGATCTCAATTTCTTCGTTGCTTGTGAATGTTAAAAAGGGGTCGAGGCATTATCGCCTTCGTTCCTTCATTCAATTTTTACGGTCGTAACCGGCCTCAGATCCTCCGAAAGGATCTCATTTGTGCATTTAGCAAGAGGGAGGGTATCCTGGGTACCTAACCACCGAAAGGTCCCAACTCATCCACACGCTGTCATTTTCGGGATTTCACAACTTGGGATTTTGGGACTTGTGAGTGCAAGGGAACTCGCCCTTGGGTATCCCGGATATCGAAATGCCGAAATGTTGGAGTCTACAAGGACCATTCTCCCTCGTGCAAGATTTCAAGACTTAAATTATAACATCCTCCTTTGGGTCCTTAGGCAATTTACACCAGTTTTTTAAGACCAGACTAGAAGGTCATCTAGAAGGTAAAGGAGTGGTCTCGAAAGGGTGCCTTCATGGAGAAATCTATCCAAGGCATCGTGTAAGACAAACACAAGAACAAATCTCCCGAGAGCAGACTTGAAAAATCTGTATTAGTTCAATATATATATATATATATATATATATATATATATATATAATCCATACGTGGTCTTTCCAGCAAAAGCATGCAACCATCCTTTTTTATCAAAACACCATGCAGATAGTCTTATATTGAAACCATTCATAATTGCACAGACTATGAGCATACATGTCAGCATATAAATTTCAAGATAGAAGACATAAAACACTTATTAGAAAAACACCAGGTGTGAAGCAACTGCTGAGAGGGGTGCTCATTTCCACCCAACCGTAGGCTCAATGACTCTGAATGGATTTACCACTAGCCACCCCCAAGCTAGACCACGATGCTTGAGACTCTCTATCTCGGTTCTTCAACGATCGAGAACGAAGGTTACTCTCCTTCTTCTCTACTATCGCTCACTCTGTATTTTGTTCTAGAGTTCTTCTGATCTCTTCCCCTGCGATCTCCTTCGCCTCCCCCCTTCCACACCTTTTACTTGCCTTTTCTTTTCCGGCGAGGTTGCGTGTGGCACGAATTTCCCAGCGATGGTCAGGTCTGAGGCCTCCACGGATGGGCGGTTCACCCCCATCCCTCATTAACTCATGAGGAGCCTCTTCACCTACCATCCTGGCAAGTAATTCATTTCAGGGCTAGCGAGCCGCTCTTGGTTCTCCGGGCTAGTGAAGACCAAATACGGTTTGGTTCGGTGGAATTTAACGCCACCATTCCAGGTGCCTTCCACCACCTTTCTTCAGCCATCGTGGTCTCTTTTTCAGCACATCCCCCTCTCAGCAGTCCTAATATATATATATATATATATATATATATATATATATATATATATATATATATATATATATATATATAATGTTAATTTACATTTGTTGACCTTGTATACTAAGGTCCATTCAAAATCACACATTCACATCTTTGAGTTTGCCACAGTTCTTGGCCAGCATAATTATTTTTAGAGACTGGGGGAAACAAGGTGTTACAAGCTTACTCTCGATTTCTTCTGAGTCTACAAGGACTTCATCATCTCTTATGGGGTATACTTGTTGTTGAATACCAAGTCTAAATATGAAAAGCTGAGTCAGACTTCAAGTGAATTTTGTTTCCTGTCAAGGTGGCTTCATTATCCTTTGAACAATCTACTATGAGTTCTTGTTCTAATGTTCACTCATCTTTGGAGCCTTCTGCTCCTTACAATCAATCTTCGTATGAGATACTCTGGATCTCAAAAGACAGCTTATTCTTCAACTTCTTTTGTACTTGAATGTATATGGTTATGTACATAGTTTGCTTCATGTCTCATCTAATATGTTGACTTATGCAACCTTCACTATAGCTTCCTCAGGGTTATCACCTGTGACCTGAAACAAGGTCAACAAAACAACAAGCAAGAATACTACTCTTTTGATAATAGTAAATAAAACAATAGCACGAATAATCATCACAATAGCTCCTTTAGAGCTTTCATTTGTGACCTGTCTGAAGAAAAGATCAAAAGTAAGAAATACAATATGAAATGTGATCAACACTCTTCTAGTGTTGTGATCAAACATTCATCCAAGGTAACCTGGAATCAATAGAAGAAGTTTCTCCTAGAGGATATGTTAGTTGCATTTGGTAAATGATTACATTAAGCATTTATCTCAACATGCTCACATGCTACCAAGCATAATGATTTTCAAATACTGATACCTCAACTATAGTGTTTACTTGTAATGGGGTAGTTATCAACTTGTCATGTGCAACTTTGAATCTTATCAACTTAATTAATGAAACCTAGAACCTGGATTCTTGTCCTCAAGAATGAGTGTGTGTTGCTTTTCTTCCAAGTGTCCTTCACTCAATATGATAAGTGCTTTCTTCAACTTGTCCTCTGTACTAAGACAATATGTTATCTTGACATAAAGTTGGGTTAGAGAATAAATTCTATGATCTCAACTTTAATCCATCTAATACCTTGACTTTAATTTTGACCAACTGTTAGTATGATGGTCATAGCTTCAACATGCAACCTAGATCAAAATAATGTCATAACAAATAGATGCATATCAGAATAATCAAACCCGGGTTGCATTATTCCTCTGAATGTGTTGGATCTTGAGATCCTTCTGGATCTTTGGCAAGAGATCCCTTCTCCTGCAAATACCCTTTAAAGATTAACAATTTAAAAATATGTGAGTACATACCTCTGATAGCATTTGTAGGTAGTGGCACCATCTGGTAGTAGCGGTAATAATTACCAACCCCTTTTAAAACTTCAAGGGTGACTACAACTGGTACTGAAACTGCAATTGCAACTTAGGGTTTTATGAGGAAACCCTAATTTTTCAAACTTCAAATTTTGAAATTCTGATCCAGGGGCTAGATGCGTTGAGCTGAGGCGAATAAGCTGGTGCAGTCAGATTTTTGAAAATCCAAATTTTACCCTTTGAAACTGAGCTTGCAGGAATTTGGACTGGTACTTCTGGTACTGGTTCTGGTTTCCTGGTTTTCTGGTACTTCTGGTTCTCTGGTTTTCTGGTTTTCTGGTACCAGTGAAAACTAGTGTTTCACTTTCTGGGAGTAATTTAATAGTAGTGGTTTTACTCTTACTCTTATTTGTTAGGTTTTATTTGATTGTTATTTGGGGTAAGAGTAAAACCACTACTATTAAATTACTAAGTAAGAGTAAAACCTAACAAATTAACCAAAACCCTAAACAAATAATTATAATTCCATTAATATTAAATCCCATTAATATTAAATTATTTTCTGAAAATAAAGACAGCTGACTCTATTAAAGTAATTTTTAATTGTCCTGCATTTCTAGTATTTATTGAAGAGGATCAGCTAGCTCTAACTTGACGATTAGTCCTGATGATGAATCCTGATTCGGATTCGAAACGTCGACGATGAAATGATGCAAACTGTGGATTATCCGAAAAACATTTGTGAAACTCCCCACCATAGAAACTTGAAAATAGCAAAATAGAAGAATGTCCTGTATAGACCAGAGAGTTTCCATAGGGACCCCCCAAGTGTATAAAGACAGAATTCTGAACATTGATCACCAGGCCCGAGGCACGACAAAAAACTTGTAGAATATCTTGAACTTTCTCCCACTCTGCTGGGGACGCTCTAGTCATAATTAGAATATCATCAACAAATAACAGATGAAGAACTTTAATCAATCTGGAGACCTTAATTCCAGAGATAGTACCATCAGCTTGTGCTTTTTTAAGAGAATGACTAAGTCCTTCCATAACCATGATGAAAAGAAGGGGCGACCGTGGGCATCCTTGTCTAAGTCCTCTGTTGATTTAAAAAAAATTAGATGTCTCCCCATTAATCAAAATAGCATAAGTAGTAGAAGAAACACAAGCCATAATCCAATTGGTAATTGGAATACCGAATCCACACTGTAACTAAATTAACCTTAGAAAATCCCAATTGGTACAATCATAAGCCTTTTTTAAATCAAGTTTAAGAATTATGGCTTGTAGTTTTTTACTTTTAATACTATGTAAACACTCTTGGGCAGTGTCGATAGCATCGAGAATTTGCCTACCTTTAAGAAAACCCAACTACTCTTCTGATAATGATCTGGACATAATTGGTCTAATTATCTTAGCAATCACTTTTGCAATTATCTTGTAGCATAAATTGCATAAAGATATCGGACGAAAATCACTGAACGTTGAGGGATTATTCACTTTGGGAATCAAGGCCATAAAAGTTGAGTTAATCAAATTGATAACCTCCCCTCTAATTCTAGTTTCTTCAACCATATCTAATAAATCTTGTCCAACCAACTCGAAAAAGGATAAGAAGAACTCCACAGTCCATCCATCTGGACCAGGACTTTTGTCCTTAGTGAAGCCCCTTAGAATCTCATAAATTTCATCCTTTGAAACAACCTTTTCCAACAAGAGTAATTCATCCTCCCGAACAATGCTAGGGAACAAACTGACGGAGTTGATCTGATCCACAATAGAGTTATGGCCAGTATCTCTAAAGAAAGTTTTTTAAAATTTTAAAGCTTCATTCTTGATGGCTTGTTTCCTCGTATGTATGCCCCCTGTGTCATCATTAATCTCCCATATATATTTTTTATTTCTCCTATAACTAGCAAACTGGTGAAATAACTTGGTGTTCTTATCACCACTTTTAATCCATATCACTCTACTTTTCTGTCGCCACTTTTCTTCCTCTGCCAGGAATAACTTCTTCCTCTCTGCTTCAAGTTTGAACATTGTTTGATCAATGTTTTATGTACTATTTCCTTGAATCATCTGTTCATAATTGCTTGCGAGAGCCTCTTCAATCTTATTCAGGTCCAACAAATCCTGAAGACGCTTCTCCTTAGCCCACCGTTTGATTCGCGCTTTTAAAGAAGTGATTTTCCCCACCAGTCTTTGTTGTGCATCTGTAATATGATGAAGAGATGCATCGTTCCATACATCCTTTACCATCTCCACAAAAGAATCCTCCCCAATCCAAACAGGGTTTAGTTTGAAAGGACAAGCAACCGCCGAAATCCCCACACCAAACTCAAGGAAAACCAGAGCGTGGTCAGATAGGAAAGGAAATTGAACCCAAGTCCTATACCTTTGATTTGAAGCAATGAGATCCTCATCTACATAAATCCGGTTGAGCCGTTTTGCAATACTGTCATCCCCTGACCGGTCGTTCCTCCACGTAGGCACAATCTCTGCAGGAGCAACATCCACTAAAGAGTTAAAGAAAAAAAATGATTTGAAAAAACCCGCCAAAGAGTCTTGTAACACTGAATGTCCCCAAACCTTCGCAGAAGAGGTAGTAAAATTCAAATCTCCAGCAATAATGATATCCTTATGAGCTAATATGCTTATAACATCCACCGAATTCCAGAATGCTTTTCGGCCCTGACAGGGTCCGTAAACATTTAGAAGCGATAACTTTCGGTTGTCCATTAGGGAGTATCCAACAAAAGTCGTAAATTACTTATATAATATACATTAAAAAAAATTCGTACATTAAATTGTAAAAACAACATACTTATTTATAAGCAATGAAAGTTTACCCCTTCATGAACTACCAACAAAGTATTTTAGGTGGTGTGGTTTTCCTTGAATAAAGATGATAAGTTAGCCAACATTCATAAATAATACTCAATGATCATTATCTTGACATACTAACTTTTCATAAATTTTCTCATAATAAAAAAAATAAAATTACTTATACTTTCTACTATATCATTTATGACTTATATTGTCATTGTTAATAAAAATAACCTTTATTTAAATAAAGAAAAGATGGACTACAAAATCATATATCTTCTAGAAGAATCTATATAAGGCCAACATAACAAAAGAGCAAGAAAGTATATATACTTTTCCACGTGGCTTGTCCAAATACAATGACATACAACCTATGAGAGATTACTTTACTTTCTCCTATATCATATAAGAAAGAATACTATAAGACTTGTATTGTGAAGAATACGCCTTTTTTCAAGGATGGTCTACATTTAACATAGAATAAGAATAATATATCTTCTAAATCCAAACAAGGTCCACATGACAAAAGAGCATCGAGCTTGGATATAAATCACATTATATATGATATTGACTAGCTTTAATATAATATGGACCAACTTTAGCACCACTGTCATGGAACTTTAGCACTATTGTCATGAAAAGTATCAATACATTTTAAATGAGCTTGTCATTTATATTGGCTTAGATACATTTCATTTTAATAATTTAAATTTAATAATTTAAATTTAATATTTAAAATTTAAGTATAATGAAATGAATTATATATTTATATATATATAGTATGAATGTGTTTAATGATTGAAAAGATGTGTTTTATTTTTGTAAGTATAGGTTTGAATTTGGAGAAAGTAGGATATTTATATTTTTATAAATTAAATAGTTAAATCAATTTGAGGAGAGAGTCTTTTGCCACTAATGTTGAAATTAATTTGAGCGCACAGTATGTGGGTAGGAAGAAGAAGAAATTAAATATTGGGGTCCAAGTGGTACCTTGCCATAAATGCTGAAATTTAAATTTAATTTGACATTTTTTTACTTCATCAGTAAAAACATGTTGTGAATGGAAAGAAGTTAACACTTTAAATATTGGAGTATATATATATATATATATATAATAGATTGTTTAAATTTCAAGATATATTTTATTACTCCTTATAAATACTATATATAAAAGAATAGATAGAAAAAGAATTAACATTAAATTTCAACATTGTTTACTACACAAATAAAACATTTTCATACATTAATTTTATATTACTAAACTGTAATTTTAAAATTAAAATATTATTATCATATAACGATTAAAATTTGCTTAAAATAAATCAAAATTAAAATTATTATGATTTAATAAATATTGTAATTTATTGAGATAATCTATAATGAATTGGTAAAGTTTTTCTTTTATATAAAAAGTCTAAAATTTAAATTATGGTAAAGTTTTTCTTTTATATAAAAAGTCTAAAATTTAAATTATATATATATATATATATATATATATATATATATATATATATATA
>ML781446.1:565230-576639 GCA_009831015.1 Picea engelmannii
AATTTATAAAAAAAACGTATAAGCAAACACCATTCATAAACAACTTTATATAAATGCAAACCCAAATCCAAAAATGACATACGAAACAAAATGAAAGAAGATCCATTAAAAAAAACATTGGCGAGTAATCTTAAATGAAGGTTTATTCAATATAAATGAAACCCCACAATGGATGCATAGGATCCGGTAGAGCATGCATAATAGGTAGGAGATGACCCCCCACTCAAGTTGAGCTCATGATATGCTTCCCCACACTCAAGTTGAGTTGAGGATATACTCATTTTCATATTAGAGATGGTTGCCATGATCCATTCAAATCACTTAGTTGGTGCGCATGCTATTAAAAATATTTTGTTTTTTATTTTTTAAATTTTATTTATAATTATTATTTAAATTTTATTTTTTTAGTTATTAAAAGTATATTTAAAAAAAATAGAAGAGGTTCAAACACTATATTATTTAAAGGATTGTAACTAATGTTAATAGTTACATACAAAAGTGACCAACAACAAACATGGTAAACTCACGTCTGGTTCTAGACCAATTGAGCTAATCCGTAGGGTTGAGAAAGTAGAGTGCTACTGCTCAATGTCCACTAGTTCCTTGAGTTGATAAATTGTCTCTTCTTCCTTCAACTAATCTTGAGTAGAGCTAGTCGGGTCCTTATTATTTGATGCATATGAGAGAGAATCCTTATGTAGATTAAATGCCAAGTTCCATAGCATGCTACATTCAACCTCCAAGATATCAAGCATGTATTTTTGGTGGACTAGTAAGTTCATGATATTTGCATGTTGAGAGACACAATGATGCTCGTTCTCGCACACCTTAGTTGTTACAGAGAACAAAGAAGTCTTGTTGGACTAGATATGTCCCTCATGTCTCCTTAATATCCTTATGAATTCCAAGACATCCTTATTCTCCATAGCTACACCATGAGTCCTAAATCCTGTAAACCGAGCCAAATAAAGAAAGACAAGACTTGCATGAAGACTTCAACCCAGGAAGAGGAAGGAGTAGGTTACATCTACCGCACACAATGACTTGACAATGCTTAGCCCCTCAACTAGAAATTCCTTACAATTTACACTACATATGACTATCTAGAAAGAGATAACTCCAAGAAAGAGAACCAAGCTCTATACCTTGGACCCTACAAACCAAGCTAGGAGTAGCATAAGACCAACACAAATATCACGACCCAAGAGAACAAAGAAGAAGGCTACAAACACCACACGAATTGATAGACTGACAAAGTTAGGCCTCTTGACTAGAATTTTCTCACTCTTTACACTGCAAATGACTATCCAAAATGAAATAACATAGAGAAAACCAACCAAGAAGAGATAAAGCTATAGAGAATAATCAAACACTTGAGCAACTTTCCTTGGAGACTCTTCCAATTTTCCTTTGTTAGTATCAAAACACTAGAGAACTAGAGACCCAAGGTACCAAACACATGACATAGGAGCTAACACAACATTCTTCCTTGCTATCCAATGAAATTTATCGTAATTGGCATGATATAACCAAGATCCGAGACAATCTGCCTAAATTCACTTACTTGGAGGCTTGACACCAACAAATCTCAACTGCAAATGTTCTTCATTCTCTTTTGTTTGTATTCCATTATCCCATAGCACTGACATAACTTCATGCTAATTTATTCAATACATAGAGTTGAGGTTAAAGCCCACATTCGAGATGGACTAGGTGTTGTCCTTGATGCTCTCCTCTCGATACCATTGAGTTTATACGATTGTTACTGAGCGATATGGGTAGTAAATAATAATTGATGTGCAATTAATCCAACCTTAGGAGATGTTGCATAATGAGCACACCCCACTTTGAAAAATTTCACCCAAGGTTAGAGCAACACTCTTTTTGGCACATAGATCGGCTTTGAAATTGAGCTCTCGCTTCATGTGAAAGAAATAAACATTGCTTATTAAGCTTGCTTCCTTTTTAGCTTGGAAAATGACTATAACTAGTTTACTTTTCAACAGAACAAATCTTTGAAGCATAACTTTAATAATCACCATAGAATCTCCTAAAATGATTAATAATTTGATGTTTAATTCCTTAACTAGTTGGAAACCTCTCATAAAAACATATACCTCTACTAAATTATTTGGTGTTGTCTTGAAAACCCACACATATGTTGCTACTATTGTTCCTCAAGGGATCATAAAGAACCCCTTGGCTCTTACCACCCCTATTAAAAATATAATATTAAAAAAATTAAAATAATAATATAATTATATATTTATTGAGTATTTAGAAAATAAAATTATTCGATAAAGTTATAACCAAACATATAAAAAAGTTCATGGTTATGATACATGAAGGGTTGGGATGTATGACAATGATTACTATAAGGGATAGTATTAAAAAAATTGTAACACATGGAATAATAAACATTATACCATTTGATGGTCTCATGAAATACACATTATGCTATTTTCAACATTGCTCTATGTAATGGTCATGTTTCAATGCCACTTCCCAACATTTCATGATATGAATAACTACTACATTCTTGAGAGGTCAAATTAAGTTAACACATACCACTCTTAAATAATGATTTAATTAACTCTTGTCCTCACCCTTAAATAATGATTTAATTAAATGATTTGAATTAATTAAGTACCATTTTTTGATTATTATAATCTATCCATTTATATTTATAATAATATGATTGAAATAAATTTCACATTACCCTTTTCATTTTTTTTTATTAAATTATAATTATATTAAAATATAAATATAATTATAATTTATATTTCATTTTTTTCCTTTCAAATTGACAAAACCTATCCTAACTACTTGCTTTATTCATAAAGCATTTAAATATTTTATTATTTTTATTTAAAATATATATTTTTTAGTGTAATGAAATAAAACGTTTAAAATTGGTTAGTTGAGATAAATATTTCATTATTTTTATTTAAAATATATATTTTTTAGTGTAATGAAATAAAACGTTTAAAATTGGTTAGTTGAGATAGTAAACTTTCATTATTTTATTACAAAATCATAATCTAATTAAGTAGATAATATGGTGGTGATTTGGTATGTTATATTATTAATTTTTAATGTTATAAGTCATTTAGATATTTTATTATTTTTATTTAAAACAATTTTTTTAGTGTAATGATAATAAACTTGGTTAGTTGAGGATAATAAACTTTCATTATTTTATTATAAAATCATAATCTAATTATGGTGGTGATTTGGTATGCTATACTTTTTAATGCTATAAGTTACTCCATTAATTAAATTTAATTAATTATTTATTTTTAAAATTTTAATATTGTTTTTAAAATTTTGAGTTATTTTAAAATGTATTATAATTTTCAAAAATAAAATTTTAGAAGTTAAATTGTGGTGATTTTGTATAGTATATTATTACTTTTTAATGCTATATGTTGAATGGAGTCTATTAATTAATTAATCAAATTTATTTTTTTAATTTTAAGATGTTTTTTTTTTTTTTTTTTAAATGACCAAAATTAATTATATATATATGTGTGGACAAAATGTATATAGATGTTATCATGGTTAATAATTAATCGAGATATCCATAAGTGACTTAGAAGTTTGTTAGCTTACCTTGAGGGAAACTTGGGTCATTGTAAAAAATACATATGAAATAGAGTCTATATAGAAATATCTAGCCAATGATTACATTAAGTCTAAAAGAGCAATATAAAATTAAAAAGACTAGCAGACCAAAATGGTGAAGGCCTTGAAAAGCAACAGAATTGTCAATCATCCAACTTGGGGAGCGCCCTTGGGATGAGATACATCATTCTGAGTCACCAAAGGGGGAGGCTGAGAGCTCGAGGGCTGCCCTTTGTCATTTTCAAACTGAAAAATAATGCCATGCTTCTTGACTAGCCAAGAGACCAGTGTTCTCAACAGATTGGTTTGTTACTCCAAAGCTTCTAGTCGTTGAATAAATTTCCTAAAATCCTACTCTTGCGACCTAATGCCTTGAGCAACCATAGTTTTAACATGCCAGTATAGCTCTATTGTGGGGTAGAATTTGGTATCTCTGTTCCTGGTGCAACCGAGGTCAGGAATAATGTCCCCTACTTGCTTGTTGATGTCCTCATCCTCTGTGTACGTGCACACAATCCTGACCTCCTCCCCCAAATTTGACATAGTTTCCTTGTTAGTCGAGGCTACAAAGAACTGATATTGAACAACTTCCTTTGCAACAACTAGAGCAACCATCATTTTGTGCTCAACATAAGGCTTGACTTTTTCGTTTTCTAGGAGCCATTAATAACCAGACCCAAGAATGCAAACCCCTCCAAACTTGAGCAGAATGAATAACATTGGTAAAAAGAACCAAGGCATGATCTTACCTGAATTTAGTAACCTCCTCCCACGCTCAGACATAATGCCAACTAGGACAGAGCAAGTCAGGGCACTGGTGATAATTAAAGGGTGCATATCCATCTTCAGGTTGAGAAACTCGGGTCTCATACACTTCCACACACTTTAGTGTCCTTGAAGTGACGAGGGTCAAGATGACTAAAGGGACCTCATGTACAAATCCATTATTACTCGACCCTTCGCCAACCACTGAATCCTCGTGACAGGGGATGCCATTTATGCCCCGATCCAAATAAAAATTTCAATAAATTAAAGTGAAACTATAATTCCATTTTTTTTTAATTAATAATAATAATAATCTATTTTTAAGGTCACGACCAAGCCACACCAAATTGGTGTATGAGACCCCCTTGTTTGTGGGACAAGGGACCCCCCTCCGCCCAACAATTTGACTGATAAAGTCTACGAAGGTATACATACCCTATCCCCCTCTGGATTTGAACTTATGACCTCTTAAGAAGAAACACATGTTCTTAACCATTAGACCCACTCAAACTGTATGTACAACAATTTTTTTATTAATAAATTATTTTACTCCTAAATTAAATATACACTCTCTCAAATATCCTTATAAATACTTTAAAATAGTAAACTTAATCCATAATATTATCATGTTTTAGTATCATAAATTCAACCGTACATTTAAATAATTACTTAAGAAGAAATGAAACATATGAAAATGAAATGAAATTTCAACCCTACATTTAAATAATTACTTTTAGATATGAATACATATGAAGATGAAATGAAATTTTTATACATTGAAAATAAAGATGAAATGTTCTTCAAATCAAAATCAAAACAAAAATTAACAATAAAAGTCCAAAAATCCACCTCTACACGGAGGTTCGTACAAAACAAAAAGTCACACGAGACACATAGAAGACTTCCACTATACTCACCATCATATCAGGGCCCACTCTCAACTGACAAAGCGCGTTCAAAAGCGCGTAGCGTAGAGAAAGATTTGAAAAAAAAAGAATATTCACTTTTCAATGCCATGATTTATTCAAAGGACCAGACGACACCTCCCTTTACAACGGAAAAACCATCCAATTCCTTTCCCCCTCGGGGTTTTACACCCACCACCTCTATATATATGATGCATTGCATCACTTGGGCATAGATGAAGTAAGGTACAGATCGATCGAAGTCGTCCCTCCTGTTTTGAGAAGGAATAAGGAGAAGCAGGAGACAGTGAGATCGATCTTGACCCCGGGCAACACAGTCAGATCACCCTTTTGGTTTCTCTGGTAGTCTATCTGCTTGCATTACGTGAAAATGATGGACAAGCTTACAGAGGAGCAGATTTCCGAGTTCAAGGAGGCTTTCAGCTTGTTTGACAAGGATGGAGACGGTTAGTACCCACAAATCCGCGTCAATTATTTGTGTTTTTCTAAATGTTTTGGATCTCTGCTTCTTCTGAAAGGTTAGGAACAGATGCAATGTATTTAGCTTATTTGGGTTGTGAAATTATGCGTTTATATACATAGATCTATTGGCCAAATTGTTTTATATGATGGCTAATTTGCTTAGATCGGTTGAAAACAACGGTTTTTTTATTACCCATTTGATTAGATCTGAGGATTATGCATGTATGTTGGGCAGTTATGGCAGAGGGATGTTAAGTATTGGTCACATGGTTGGTTCCCTGGAGTTCAATCAGTTGCCTGTAGCATTATCAGTGTCCTATGGTGAATAAGGGATGCCAAATTAGATATGGTTCATTTAGTTGGTTCTCTTATTGCTTGATTTGAGTTTCCATGAATCATTATCCATGAATTTCTGAACATTTTTACCTGTATATGTAGCTGAGGTTATCATGCCTACTATTTTTTCTCTTATATATACAAGGTAATCCACCCTCTTTTTTACTGAGGAGGGCAGGAAACTCCGTTATGAGGTCTGTTACAATTAGGCAATTGGCTACGCTTGGTTAAGAATTTTGTCAAAGTCACTCAAGACTTGCACTTGGCCTCATCCACATAGAAAATTGCATTAGCATGTACAACATCTTAAACAACAACTCAGAAGCAGTGTAGCCACCTTAACATGATCCATGCCTTGAAAGACTTTGGTCCACTGTATTATCATTGGGAGCGGGTTTTGAGCCTGGGTTATAATTTGTGCAAGCACTGACCTTGCTGCAAGGCCTCAGCTTGATGGTCTTTTCCTTATTGGATGTTATTCTTTGGCACTTTTGTGGTTTTATTTTGGGTGTAAATTACAGTATTCAACAGCCATGGAGCTTACTAGCAATTAATTGTCAGGACTCATGGCACTGATTATAAGAGCAGCATAAATTTTCTTCGCTTTCCCTTCCATTTTGAGGTTCCTCTGTTTGCTTTCCCACTACCCTTAGAGCTGTTGATCACTTCCATGCACTCAAAGATAGTGGTAATAGTTGTTAGCGTCCCTGGTGATCTTTTTCTTCTTCTGGCCATGTTGGTCACTGTGGCTTCTATCGAAGATTATGGATCTTTAAAATTTCAAAGAACTTAGTTCTGCTTCAAAGATGATGAGACAGGGGTTTAACTTTTAATCTTTTGTCTATTTTTATACATCAGCTATCTTTAACTGTACTCATGCGTCGAGTTATTCTCAGCTAGTTAATAACAAGTTGAAGATCTATTTTAGTTTTCTGTCTCCAATTTTGTCAAAAAGTTGTTTATAAATATCTACTCTTAAGATAACAAAGTCACAGTTTTGAAGAACATATTCTCTTTCCCCTTGTCATGCTTCCACTGTGTTTTCATTAGAAGGTAAGTTGAACTAGAGGAAGGTACTTGTATGCCTCGTTTTCTAGTAGTAGACATTGCGTTTCACCGAAAGGTGGAATGATGAATCTACTACTGTCTTGTGTGGAGCCTTTCATGCTGATTGGCTTTGCGGATCAAAAGAGACATGTTTCAGTTTCAGTGGACTACATGCCCATTAACTTTTAAGTAAAACTGTCAAATCATTCTCCTTCAGAAGATTGTGCTGAAATATGGGTACCGGTTGAACTTTTTATTTCAGATCTAGTCAGCCATTGTCGTATTAGCCCATTAGCGTTTGAGTTTGCGAAGTAGAAAAATTGACTTCAGGTTAGTCCAAAATGCTTATTAGATAAATCTATAACTAATTTAGTAATTTATCAATAATTAGTGTTAGTGAACTGAAATTGATCATCAAATTCTATGGCACCATAGCGTATTACAAACCTTTTTCGGTTCAGGATTTTAATACTGCTATCTTTTTTCGTGTGGTCCAAGTGTGCTTACTTTTGACAAAATATGCTCATCTCTATGTCTGTCTAGAATGGGCAGGAATAGCCAGGCCCCTCAATGTCCAATGACCTGCTACAGGCTCTATTACAGTTCCAAATTGAAACTTCATTGGCTTCCATCAAACACTTTGGGACAAGATAGAAATATTAAATATATAAATGTTATTTCAGAGCTTGCAAGGATAATTTTCAAAACAGAGTAAGATTCCTTCAGTGCACCGGGCTTCAAAAATTCCTGCATGTTCAGTTAGTTTACGGAAAGAATGGACAAATCAAATAGTTCAAGATATGCTGTGACCTGTCTGATGGGTTTATGGGGTAAACATTGGAATTTAAGATAGTCCCATGGCACCTTTTGATTATTTGAGTAGTTTTTCTGATTTAGAATTCTCTCTTTGCAACTTTCTAACTAAGTTTGTAAATAATGTTCAATCTGGTATGTGCTCTGGTTTGAGAATTTTCAATGTTAATGATTTTTCCACTCATTCTTTATCGTACATGTGACATAACTACTGCTTTCGGCTATTTGTCTTGGAATTGAACACTTCCTCACTATATATTCGTGTTAAACTAAAATATGCTGTGTAAATTGCCTAAGAGATCTATTGAGTTTTGAATTTTAAAAGTTCATGCCCCTTGTGCCTTCATTAAAGCTTCTCATACTTGTGGCGAAGTGTCCTACTGGAAAATTAAGAGCTAGTAGCCTAGCAAAGTTTATGAATATCCCTACAGATTTCTGTCGATGTTTGTCTGATCAGTATATTCTTCTTTACTGTATACTAACTAGTGTCTGTTTGTACCGATGCTTAAAGTTGTTACTCTTTAATATTGTTTGCTGAAGCTTATAAATATCTCATTGAGCATCCTTGTTTTTAAGGAGTAAGTTTACATCATTTTAGGATACCTAGGTCTTCATTTGAGAGTTTATTCATTTTCGTGGAAAGAGTCAGGATAGGTTACCCCTATGCCAGTATTGTGGCAATGCAATAGCAGGCTTTGGCAAACATGGGATAGGCAATTCTCTTAATTTGCTTTATTTTTAATGATATTGGTTCTTGCTGTCTTGTTAATCTTTTCACAGAATTTTTGAAAGGCAGGTTTTTGTTTTTTGAAAATTTCAGTCTTGTTTTACTTTCTCTTTCTCTATATATGGGATCTTTATTTGTAAAGAAAAAATCCATGGGTTGGGAAGAAGTATACCAAGTTGTTCTCTTTAGTTGGAAGGATGTTTTTAAATTATCTAGCATGGGGAGCTTTATCGGCCTTATTAATGGTCAGTTACTGGAAATCTTGAACGATATGGTTTTTATTGGTTTGTACTATGTAGGTAATGTCTGATTTCATGTTTAAATGGTCTGTGAATACAGGATGTATCACTACAAAGGAGCTAGGGACAGTAATGCGTTCTTTGGGTCAAAACCCAACTGAAGCAGAGCTTCAAGATATGATAAATGAGGTTGATGCAGATGGTAATGGTACCATTGACTTTGCTGAATTCCTAAATCTCATGGCACGGAAAGTGAAGGACACTGATTCTGAAGAAGAGCTTAAGGAAGCATTCCGGGTTTTCGACAAGGACCAAAATGGTTTCATATCTGCTGCTGAGTTACGTCATGTCATGACAAATTTAGGGGAAAAACTCACTGATGAAGAAGTTGATGAGATGATTCGGGAGGCTGATGTGGATGGTGATGGACAAATTAACTATGAGGAATTTGTCAAAGTAATGATGGCCAAGTGAATTTTCATCTTTAAGATCAACAACGTTGTCTGTTTTTTCTTCTTTATCCAGAAAATTGGTTTTGCGCAGTCACTAGAATCTGGTTAGTGTGTCTTGTAGGCAGGATCCGTTTAGGACCTTAGCCAGTCAACTTTGGATGAAAATTTGGGTACACCTTGCTATATGGAATCGTATAGGAAAGTCTGCTATCTGGTTATAACTCTTTGATTGTCCTGGGTGATATATTTGTTAGACAGAAGTTGATTGTCTTGCAAAAGACTGTTCAGTTAATGTATATCTTCCTGTGAAACTAGAGGGAAAGTATTTCACTTTCTGTTTTTTTGCATGTAATTTGAAAAAGTCTTCTCTTCTGTATTTTTATGTTCTTTTATCAGTATGCATGTTTGATTTGAGCAAAATCTCATTCCATTTCCTGTTTTTGATTGCACATATGATTGATTGTGCATTCTTGCCCCTGAATATGGACAAGCATCAACATGCTTTCCCTTCACACCACTTCAACAAAACACATACACAAAAGGAGGAAGAGATTGCCGTTTTTGTTACAAATTCTGAATTTGTTTGTTACATTGGTAGCTCAACATTTTCTTTTTCCTTCTATTTGAATAACTGAATTGTCAAACCGAAAATAATTTGTTTCCCAGTACACCATCAGGACATGGCTGGAATATCACTGGAACTGCCTAGGGAGTTTAGTTTAATTTTTTAAATAGATATTCAGACTCCAAACTGTAGCTGCCACTTTTGATAATGACTGTTTTTCATATCTTCTAGATGCATGGTTCAAATGCCAACAAAATCTTTATTTTCTTGGTACTCACCAGGATTTGAGAATGCTTCCAGAGGAATTATCTGAGATCCTAAATCCCGGAAACTTACAGTGGCCATCACCTGAGCGTGTCCTCTGATATCCTAAATCCCGGAAACCTAAAGTGGCCATCACCTGAGGGTGGGACATCATTTGCGGTTTTAATTTGAAGGCGTGTGAGGCGACCTGGTCTGACTTAATGGGCACGATGGTTCTATTGCAGTTAGGCCACCCTTGAGGGGGCGAATCAGCCACTTTTGTTACATTTGAACCTTGGTGGGGACAAAGACAATACCCCACTTTCACCAACCCGGTTAACCTCTTTGGTTTTCAGTACTAGCAAGATGTACAAAACATATGCCAAAGAAATCCATTTCCTTGGCACAACATTAGTTTCGCTGAGATGTTGATAGAAAAATTTCACGGATACATAATCAAGCTTGTTGATGTGTCAAGCTTTTGGCTTTACTGCACATGAAATTGTCTGTTGACAGATGCTGTTGTAATGGATTTCATATGGATTTCTTGGTACTTTGAAATCCTAGAGAGGAAGGAAAAGCTTACGACAAAAAGAAAAAGATATGTAAATTATTTCTCTCTATGTAAGTTTAAATATAGGTACGTGAGCTACTTTTTTGTGAAATGTCCGTTAGTGTTTGCTGAGCAAAAACACACCTTCAAGAAACTCATTTTTTGTTCTCGCTTTAGCCATGGTGCAACGAACATTCATTACGTGATAATAAGGGAACTCTAACCTTTTCTGCAGAAAACTCCAAGACTGTCTGTGAACGTTTTTTCTGAGCAATGTAGCCTGAAGCTCTTTAGGTCACACCTTGTCACTGGCCTGCCACTTCACATGGTCCTTTCAGTTTAGAGATGGAAAACTTGAGGTTGCAAGCTATCTCTGCTTCAGTTTTAGGATCCCCAGTAAATGTGCTATTCTGAGCAATGTAGCTTGAAGCTCCTTAGGTCATACCTTGTCACTGGCCTGCCACTTACTTCACATGGTCCTTTCAGTTTAGAGATAGAAAACTTGAGGTTGCAAGCTATCTCTGCTTCAGTTTTAGGATCCCAGAGTAAAAATGCTATTTATTACATCAGAGGTTCATCTCATCTATATATCCACATAGACATGGACAGATAAATATTGTAGAACATGCAAATAGAAATGGGATTGATACAATGTTA
>ML781446.1:586860-597293 GCA_009831015.1 Picea engelmannii
ACAGGGTAGTTGGCAAGTGAAGGTTGTATATCCATATTTACAGATAAGATGTGGAAGGTCATCAAAGGATCATTGGTGATAGAAAAAGGAGAGAAGGTAGGTACATTGTATTTATGTATTGGTAATACTGAATCTTCTATATCTTTAGCTTCTACAGGAGTGGATACAACACTGTGGCATCATAGGCTGGGACACATGAGTGAGAAGGGAATGCAAATACTTCACAAGATAAATTTGTTACCAGATCTTAAACAAATTGATTTGGACTTCTGTGAGCATTGTGTTTATGGAAAACAAAAGAGAGTCAGATTTCTCAGAGTCGGAAAAGAAAAGCAGAATGAAAGGTTAGAGCTTGTGCATACAGATTTATGGGGACCAACTTAGGTATCATCTCTTGGTGTCTCTCGTTATTATGTTACTTTTATTGATGATGCAACTAGAAAAACTTAGGTTTATTGCATTCGACAAAAAAATGATGTTTTTGATACTTTTAAGAAATATAAAGCTTTAGTTGAGAATGAGACAGGAAAAAGTTTGAAGTGTCTCAGATCAGATAATGGAGGTGAATATTGCAGCAAGGAGTTTGATGATTACTGTTCATACCATGGGATTCGTAGATAGAAGACAGTTCCAAAAACACCACAAGAAAATGGTGTGTTAGAAAGGATGAACATGACAATCATGGAGCGTGCAAGGAGTATGAGATTGCATGTTGGTTTGCCCTTACAGTTCTGGACAGATGTTGTAGATACTGTTGTTTACTTAATAAACAAAGGACCTTTAAGCTCTTTGGATGGTAGAATTCCAGAGGAGGAATGGACATGAAAAAAGGTAAACTATTCTTTTTTGAAAAGTTTCGGTTGTGAAGCATTTGTCCATATTGATAAAAAAATTAGAACAAAGCTTGAGTCTAAATCCAAGAAGTGTACCTTTATTGGATACAGTGTTAATGATTTTGGTTATCGATTATGGGATTATAAAAATAACAAAATCATTAGGAGAAGAGATGTCATATTCAATGAGAAGGTCATGTAGAAAGATCAGTGGCAGGGAAAGAAACAGGAAGAAGAAAAACAAGAATACACAGTGCTTGATGAGATCACTGAAAAATAAATTCCAAAGGAACCTGAAAATCAAAATGTACAACAACAGGAGCAACATGTACCTCAAACGCCTGCAAGTGTTGTTAGAAGATCTACCAGGTTAAGTATACCCCCTGAACGATACTCTCCTTCATTGTATTATTTATTGTTGACTGATTTTGGTGAACCAAAATGTTATGAAGAGACAATGTAGGTAGAAACCAAAAAGAAGTGGGAGCAAGGCATGAAAGAGGAAATGGATTCCTTGGAAAATAACCAGACTTGGGAGTTGGTTCAGTTGCCTGCGGGAAAAAGAGAATTGTATAATAAATGGGTTTACAAGTTGAAGGAAGAAGATGGAAGAGAAAAGCGGTACAAGGCTAGACTTGTTGTAAAGGGGTTTGCACAAAAGAAAGGTATAGATTTTGATGAAATATTTTCTCCCGTTGTTAAAATGACTTCAATTAGGATTATTTTAAATCTTGTGGCAGTAGAAGATTTGCATCTTGAATAGTTAGATGTAAAAAATTCTCCATGGGGATTTGGAGGAATAGATTTATATGTAGCAGCCACAGGGGTATGAGGTCAAAGGGAAGGAGAATTTGGTATGCAGGTTGAAGAAGAGCTTGTATGGCCTAAAGCAAGCTCCAAGATAGTGGTATTTGAAGTTTGAGGTTTATGACAGAACAAGGTTATAGTAGATGTCATTCCGATCACTATGTTTATTTTAAAAGGCTAGAAAATGGAAGCTATATTATCTTGCTATTGTATGTAGATGACATGCTTGTTGTAGGGTCTTATATGCATGATATAAATATGCTCAAGAAGAAATTAGCCAATTCATTTGCGATGAAGGATTTGGGTGCTGCAAAGAAAATCCTTGGCATGAGAATAACAAGAGACAAAAAAATTCGCAAATTGACATTGTCTCAGGGTGAGTACACAGAGAAGGTGTTGGGGAGGTTTAGAATGCAGAATGCAAAACTAGTTAGTACACCTTTGGAAAACCATTTCAAATTAACTAAGGAAATGTGTCCCAAGACACATGAGGAGATAGAATACATGTCTAGGGTCCCTTATTCATTAGCAGTTGGAAGGTTGATGTATGCAATGGTTTGCACAAGACCAGATATTGCACATGTAGTGAGAGTTGTGAGCATGTATATGAACAATCTAGGTAAAGAACATTGGGAGGCAGTAAAGTGGATTCTCAGGTATTTGAGAGGTACTGCTACTCATGCATTATGTTTTGGAGGTTTAGACACTTTTCTATAGGGATATGTTGATTCGGATATGGCAGGTGATAAAGATAGCAAGAGGAGCACCACATGGTATGTTTTTACTATAGGTGGAACAACAATAAGTTGGATTTCAAAACTACAAAAGGTTGTTTCACTTTCAACTACAGAGGCAGAGTATGTTGCTGCTACAGAGGCTAGTAAAGAGATGATTTGGTTACATAGGTTTATGGAGGAATTGGTAAAGAAGAAGGAGAACAACAGGTTGTACTGTGATAGTCAGAGTGCCATTCACCTTGCAAAGAACTCAACCTTCCATTTGAAGACTAAGCATATACAGTTGAGGTACCATTTCATACGATCCATCTTGGAAGATGGACATTTGAAGTTGGAAAAGATACACACTAGCCAAAATCCTGCAGACATGTTAACAAAGGGAGTAACCAGGGAGAAACTGAGTTCTTGCTCAGTTTCAGTTGGTCTTCAAGAATGAAGATGAAGATGAGAAATTTTCCAGGTTCAAGAAGGTTCAGATTTGAGCATATACAACGGTGGTGGAGTTGTTGAGATCAATCTTCAAGCGGGAGATTGTTGGTTGTGGAGCCTGATTATCTTCCTGATTCATAGGTCTTGTGTTTTTCAGCTGTGTTTATACCCCATGAAGACTTTACACCCCAGAATTATGTACACTCTTCCACGCGGGGGAGTGCAGAGAGGGGGTACCCCCTCTGCGGGGTCCAGAGGGGCTATCCCCTCAGCTGGGGGGTTCGGGGGCGAAGCCCCCAAAGGAAAAATTGCCTTGTAAATGTATATTGTAATTTCATTGTAAATATGGACCGCTCATTATAAGGTCGTAGATCTAACGATAGAATTTATGTTAGGGTTTTTTTTCCTAGAAGGCAACCCTCTGTTATGAGGGAAATGTATTGCGGCTATGCATATATAAAATATTGTATTATGAGACGAGATACTGTGAGAGAAATAAGAGGAAGTTACAACGGGTTTGCTGTAGGTTGTATCCATTCATATGATGGATAATAATAAAGGAAGGACCTGGAAATTTCTTTGGTGGATGTAGCCCACACTGGGTGAATCACGTAAATCTGTGTCTCTATTGTATTGTGTATCTTCTGTGTTTTGTTTCCGCATTTGTTTTATTTTATTGCTCCACGGTCCTGTTTTTCTAACATCTTCTAATAAAATGAGATACATCTTGTTTCATTCTGGGCCAATACACATATCTTTGTAAGTTGGCAACTGTCTTCCCAACACAAAATGTCCTGCAACCTTGGAGGTGTGAGCTTATTTAATAATCTACAATATTTCACCTTTAGGAACAGAAAGCTTGTCTAACTTGTAGAGAAACCCATTCTGAATATGATAATCAATCTTATACTCACCTTATTCTATATGAATTTGGTCCTGTAGCTGTTGAAACACCTCTTTAAAGTCTTCATCTTCTGTGTATATCTCTTTTTATGCATGACATGAACAAATTTCCATGTGCACAAGAGTTTCCAAAGTTGAAATATTGGATGTGGGTGGCCTTGAAAGCATGTATGCCAACTTATTAGTGCTTCTATTCTTATACTTGATGACTAGATGAAATTGTTGAAAAAACCCCATCCACTTGTAATGTCTAGTTTTCTAAATCTTACTCAAGGCCTGTAAATACTACAATGGCTAGTGATCAATGTGGATAATGGTTTTCTTTCCCATTAGATAGTGCTTCCACTTCTTAACAACTTGAACTAGAGCCTAAAGTTCCTTATCATATGTAGGGTAGTTCAAAACTCCCCCTTGAAACATCTCAAAATGATAGCATACCAACTTACCTCCTTGCATAAAAAATGCTCCCATATCATACCCACTTGCATCTGTTTCCACTTCAAAATACTTCTACAAGTTAGGTAATGTGAGAACTGGTGCTTGATTGATCTTTCATTTCGCTTGATTCCTTCCCGACTCAAAATTCTTACCACTAGTTGTTATGGCATGAAGTGGCACAAATACCACTGAAAATGATTCTATTGAATTTCGTTGTAACATTCATGTTGTTCATCCCCAATTTAATAATGTATAATGTAAATATGATGTATGGTTGTGGGAATGACTATGTAATATGTAAACATTGTGTATCGAAATAATAAAATAAAATGTAACACCAACTGCAGATGGACACATACAAAGTAATTGAGGGCTAAGTTTCCACAAGAGAGGGGAGGGTCTAAGAGGGGGTCCAAGGGGGAGTTATTCATGTGTATCAATCCCAACCCACCTTTCTAAAATTATTTTTGAGTACGAACCCTCTAATTTCTTCTTGAGTGTATCCAAGTCCCAATCATTAAATACATATAAGAGGGTTGGTGTGAAAATTCATATCCTATAGTTATGATATAATGGGGGTTGAGTATGATCAACATTGAAGAATGTGAGAGTCAACTTGCATGGGCAAAAGGAAAATTCGAATGGGTATGGTAAGCAGTTTTTACAACCAGTTTTTGGGACAACAAAAGAGAGATGAGTGTTGGAGTTTGAAGGTAGCTATAGTGGACATGTGTGGTAGCTTGTTGGAGATGTAAATTCATGAAGAAGCAGGATGTTAGGACTATAGAGCGATTTTCTCTGTGAGAGATTACTCCAACATCAAGTGATGTGGTTGCTATGAGCTTTCCTTGTTGCAACCGACATACGTAGAGTCCCCAACAAGAGAGATTCCTAGCCAACCTATGCTCGAGCCCTAGAGGGAAGTGGGAAGACCCGAGGAACTATGTGTAGTGAAGGGGGATATCATTCCTTGAATTGTGTAGGTTGAGGGGAATATAGTTAGAGGATTGGGACAATTGTAGGAAAAATTAGCTTGATGTGGATGTATATTGGGTTGTGAGTGGACATTAGAGACACCCTCTTCTTGTGGATTTGTAGCCCCAAATCAGGATGACTTGTTGCCGAGATTTGAAGAAACAAGGATACAGTTGGGTGGAACATCCATCCTATGCAACTGATTACACATTTGGTTTAAAATATAAGTGTTTTTATCTCTGTTTTTCTATTCTTATTTATGGGATTTATTTGTTGTACATAGACTCTATTCTTGGGTGAATTATATGCTACTATGTATGAGTTTATTTGGTTGCATTCATAATGTTGCTAGATACATGTTTTTTTGTAAGCTATTTGAAACCTGTATCATATTAATAAGGAGGAAAATACATATATCGTGTTGTTGGTCTGCTGCTTGAGAAACCGTCCTAATAACAATATAACTATTTTTTAGGACTTATAGTGTTATTGTTGTGAAAAAATAGAAAATCATCATTTACATAATTAAAAAAATAAATTTCCATTTCTCAAGAGTCTGACAACTAAACAGGTGCTAGTCTATCCTATCATAGCCTATATAGGAAAAAAAAATACTAGGAAACTAAGAATTCTAAAATTAAGCAGGTGGAGGATTCATAGTTTCCTGTAGAACTTGTTGATTTTATTCTTTGGGCTTATTGAGGTCTAGAGCCATAACCCGTTCTTCCAGGAGAGTATTTTTTTGGTCCAAAACTTTGGTTTGAGGTTGGAAGTATTCCAATTGAAGAAAAATTTCACTATAGGCCGTGTTTCTTTCAGTGATTACCTTCCCTAGTAGAGTTTTCATATGCCAATAGAGATCAATTGTGTGGTGATACTTCGTCTCTCTGGAGTGCAAGGTTCCTATTTCCAAGATCCATGGAGTAAACTCTACATCAATTTACTCATCTTGGGCCAGGGTTCTATCCAGTCTAGCATCTTTGTCGACAAGCTCCATCTTTTCTCTGGTATGAGGAGAAGTTTGAATTTGAATGGCCTTTGTAGCTGCTATGACTTCTTGCTAAGCTTGAGGCATCGAGAGTCTCTATCCATGATTAAAATTTGTTTAACCTGAACCCCCCCTAGCCATGTGAGCTTGCTAGAGGAATGAATGGCCATGACCAAAATTAACACTCATCCAGGTAAATCCAAGAAACCAGGGAAGCTATGATGGGGCCGAGGATACTGTCAGAAGGTTTGTAGAATGTTGTCGATCAACTTCATGACATCCCTAGTATTCCTTATGACCCATCTCATGGCGATTAATGCCTATGCATGCCACTATCATTCTCCCCACTCCAACCTTCATTTCCTTTGACATCCTCCATATTTTCCTTGTGCCAAGCACCTAATAATAATAAACCCCATACTGCTCTGCCCTTTCCATTTGAATTCTATTGTAAGTATGAGCATCCAAATGGAAGGCCAATTGAATTGGAATTAAACCACCCATAGGCTTGACTCTACTCTTCCCTCGTGCTACCAAAATTAAGCAAGCCTCAAGGAGGCGAAAAGGTGGAATAAATTTTCCCGAATTGAGCATCGATTACATGTAGAATCCACATGTGGGAAATGGCCATGTCACTCGCCATATAGGCCTTTGGATGGAGGGATCTTAGAATTCAAGGCCTTTAGATATCCTCGGTCATTACATTGAATTGTCCCCTGTCAACCCATCTCAGGAACTACTAGATTCATGTTAAATACTCCATGCATTGCAGTTAATTGTGGGATTTATTTGTTGTGTGCTTACTCTAAGTTTGAGAATATCAAAGATTTCGGTTCACTACAGAGTGATAACATAGCTTCTGGTTCAATATCAGACTCATATGGACCAAAGCTCAGTGTGAATTTTGTAAATTCGTTGTTGTAGAGTTTCATCTATGATGGATTTGGGGAAATTTGTGAAGCTAGAGTGAAATCCCCAAATTTGTAAGCAAATTCAAGTCAATTTTGCACTCAAAATAGTTGAAGAGTTTATCAATGACATCAATCTACAAGTTGCAAAGTTAAATTTGGCCTGAAAGGTCAAATTTTGTATTTTCATGGCCATTGAGGAGTTAGTAAAAATTAACGGCCTAGATTGCATTCGACTTGATGATTAACGACAGAGATTCATATAGATCAGTTAAAAAATTTAAGTTCATAGAAGAAAAAATTCAGAAAAAAATATGAAATTTTAAAAAATCACCGATGAAGAAAATCACCAATCACTAATGGAGCTATCGGAGTTCAGAGAAATACTATGAAGTAGTGACCCTTTCAAAATCCCTCAATCGTCAATGGAGTGATTGGAGTTCAGAGAAATATTATGAAGAAGTGACCTTTTCGAAAATCGTCGATTGACGATGGAGCGATCATAGTTTTGTGAAATCTTATGAAGTAGTGAAATTTTAAAAAATTGCGATGAAGAAAATCATTGATCACTGACGGAGCAATAAAATTTTGTCAAAATCTTATGAAGTAAAACCTTTTCAAAAATCGTTGATGAAGAAAATCATCGATCGTTGATGGAGCGATCAGAGTTCAAAGAAATTGTATGAAGTAAGGATTTTTCCAACCATTGATGCAAAGGAAATTGTCGATCGCCAATGAAGGGTTTTAGTGGTCACCGATGAAGAAATTCTCCGATCACCAAAAACGTTTTCTGGGTTTGAAAAAATCCTATGAAGAAGAGACATTCTTTGTAGATCATCGATGGAAGAAATAAGTCCATCGCTGGTGGAGGTAAAGGAGGATGATGGCATGGTAAAATCAGGGGATGATAGGTGGAAATCAACAACCATGTGCATTCCATTCCATTTAGGTTTCCACATCAGCAAAATCATAGTTTTTATTAAAAAAAGTTTGGAGCCAAAAACTTGTTTTGGCCATAACAAGAGCACTTCAACCTAGATTCAGATGAAATCTAAGGGGTATGTCTACAATGAAAAGGGTTACAAGAGTGCCATTGAGGGCCATTGGATAATTCTACTTCAAATTTTCGATAGACGAAAAATAGAGGTTTTTGAAGATCTGGGTCATGCTCAATAAACGAGGCCCAGATACATGTGAAATTTATATAGATAGATAAAAAAGAAGGCATGAAGATACATAGTTGGGATTCTATTAAAAAAAAGTCTTTGAAGTGAAGATGCCAAAACATGGAAAAATCCATTATTCTTGAGCATTTTTGGGGTATTTTTAAAATCTTCAAAGGGGGAAAAGGGACCCCAGATCACCAATCCAATTTTTTTTATTTAGTCGACATTTTACCCACACATCAATCCGAACAAATTAGTCTTGAGGGAGTTTTTCCCAGTTTTGGCTAAAAAATTCAAGTTTGGAGAAAATGTAAAAGTGCAAAGTCGTCAATTCCATATTTATACAGAATTTGTCGAGAGCATCTGATTTCAAATGCAAAAGTTTTTGTGTTTAAAATAATAAATTCTATCTATTCCCAATATGTTTTTTTTTTTTATGATTCCTGATAGATTTTCTTTTACAGAGGGAAGAAGATGGTCTTTCACCTAAATTGCACCAATAAGAACATAGTACAATTGAGTGGAAGTGACAAACTTCAGAAGGCTATAACTTTTGGCTCAGAATGAAAAATGAGGCATGCATACAGTCATTGGAAATATAATTCACAGGAGAGTGTATCTAAACAATAGAATCAGATTTTAATGCATCCATACTCCTCATAAATTCAGTTGAAGAATGCCTTGTAGCCTAATTAATGAAATATTTTACCATATGCTTAACTCTAATAGGTAATTGTTGCATGCACATTTCTTGCAGAATTAGAGGTACATGCAAAATATATCTGTTAATATATGATGAATAGATATATGGAGGATTCCTAGGGATATTATAGCTATGAGGAGGAGATCATAGGTTTACATGTTATCATGGGAAATGCAGAGACTGAGTCCAATGGACATAAAAGTAAGGTGGATCTAGTGGAGTTGGCTGAGACTATGAGAAACTTGCAAAAATAAGTGCAAAGCTATAGAGAATACAATGAAAGGATGATAATATCTCAAGGGGAGCTACTACAGAGTCTGAATATGTTGCAAATATAAGTCAATAAGTATTATGACACAAAACAAGCAGCTAGTGCAAGACAAGTAGAATCATATAGATCTCATGATAGAAGAGATTCCCATGGAGGATATAGGTAGTAAAAAAGTATTAGAAAACAACATCATTATCATCATTATCATTCACCGGGATACTCAACCAAAAGATAACATGCATGCTCAAGGTCGGAGAGAAACCCAAGTGTGTCCCCTATCAAAAGACATAAGAGGATGTCCGAGTCATATATTTTTCAAGGAGATCTCATGAAGCTCAAGCCACCATCTTTTGATGGAGAGAATAGGAAGGGAGAAGATGTTGAAGCTTGGTTTTTGGGCATGGGGAAATATTTCCAATTGCATGACTATTCATCAAATGTAGAAGCTAGAATTTCAACCTACCATATTCAAGGAAAAACATCTATGTGTTGGTATAAGCTCAAGCAAGTTAAGCACATTGATGAGAAAAGGATCTCATGGAGGGAGTTCAAAAATTATTTTCATAAGAAATGCTTGTCAGAGTAATATTTACAAGAAGATGCAAGAGTTCTTTGAACCCAAGCTTGAAAGAATGACAATGGATGAGTATGAGAGAAGATTCCTTGAATTATTGAGGTATTTTGGCATCATAAAGGATGAGAAGGTAAAAATGCAAGGATTTATGAGTGGGATAATTTCTTTTTACAATGATAAAAATAATTTTTGATGAGCCCAAGATCTAGGAAGAAGCCATAAGAAAGGATACGTATCTTTATGAACAGAGAAAAAGAAGACCATTTTTTCAAAAGGATTCATGATAAGAAGAGAGGGAAGATGGATTAGAGGAAGAAAGGATTCAAACCACCATTTTTCAGGAACACATCTCAAGCATATTGACAAGGGAAGCCAACAAAAGGTGAACATAAAATGATCGATTCCTTGGGGAAAATGACAAGACAACAACTTATAAAGTGTTGGGGATGTGAAGGAAACCAAACGTACAAGGAATGTCCTCACAAGGGGGATATGATGAAGACTTTGCACAACATTCAGGGAGATGATACAATGGATGAGGACTATGCACAACATTCAGGGAGATGATAAAATGGATGATGTGGGAAAAATCATACCAAAGATTTATGCAACCTTGGATGATAAACAAACATAGTACCGATTGTTGGAATGATTTTCATTGATGTCATTAATGTCATATTATGACATTATAATACACACAA
>ML781446.1:597329-619790 GCA_009831015.1 Picea engelmannii
ATATATATATATATATATATATATATATATATATATATATATATATATATATATATATATATATATATAGGTTTATACTTATATTAAAAAAGGAGTGCATGGGAAAAAGTAAAAAGTGAAATGGTGGTTTCAAACCCATTGGTTTGGGGTATTTTTCCCATGGTTTTGGGGGTATTTTCCCATGGTATTGGGAATCAATTATTTAATTAATGTACATGTCCCTTTAGGAAGGTTTATGAAAAATATAAAAAGAGAAAGCATTGAGAGAAAGTGTGTGTGTGTGAAAAATGGATTAGCAAATATTGAATTGCTTAAGGTCATCTTGGAATTTTCATGATAATTTGTTTTCTAGGATGTTTAAGATCTTGAAACGTTTTAGAGACAGAGGAGAGATCATGTTGTACATGTTTTACAAATTTCATATGTTGGTTCACTATACTTTCAGAGGTATGCCCTTTGGAAGTTAGGGTTCATGAATGCTCCTGAAATAAGTTTCAAACATGTTAGCTTGGAACTTTCAATATAACTTATTTTATGGGATGTTTCAGACCTTGAATTTTTTTAGAGATATATGAGAGATCTTGGTGTACATTTGGTACAAATTGCAGATGATGATTCACTATACTTTCAGAGATATGCCCTATGGACGTTAGGGTTCCTGAATGCTCCTGAAATAAGTTTCAAATAGGTAAGCTTGAAACTTTTTCTATAACTTATTTTATGGGATGTTTCAGACCTTGAAACTTTGCAGAGACAAAGGAGAGTTATTGGTGTACATGCGGTAAAAATTTTAGATACTGGCTCTCTATACTTTTGGAGATATGCCTTGTGGAAGGTAGGGTTCCTGAATGCTCCCGAAATCAGTGTCAAATAGGTAAGCTTGGAACTTTCACTATAAATTATTTTTTAGAATGTTTCAAACCTTGAAAATTTGCATAGACAAAGGAGAGATATTATTGTATACGTGGTACAAATTTTAGATGTTGGTTCGCTACAATTTTGGAGATATGCCTTGTGGAAGTTAAGGTTCTTGAATTCTCATGAAATCAGTGTCAAACAAGTCAACTTGGCATTTTCACTATAACTTATTTTCTGGGACTCTTCAGACTGTGAAAATTTCAAAGAATAGAGGAGACATATAGAAGTATCTTAGGAAACAATTTCATAATTATATTTGCAAAACTTGATATGTGGCATGCTGTAAAATTTCATTCTTGGGAAGAGGTCCAAAACAACAATCTTTTATAAAGTTACCCATTGGAAATTCAAATTTTGGTCAGACCTGGTAAAGGCAGAAGTAGTGAGCAGACTTGGTGAAGGAAGAAGAAGTGAGTAGACCCGGTGAATGAAGAAGCACCAAGAAAATATGGTGAAGGAAGAAGTAACAAGTAGACTTGGTGAAAGTTGGTGCAACTCACACAAAGAGATTGATGTCTCTTTCTAAGTTGGTGCTTGGCGGTGGGGATCAGTTTCTATGAAGATCTGTAAGAGTAGGTTGGTGTTGCTCAAACACAGATATTGGTGTCTCTTACTAAGTTGGTGCTTGGAGGTTGGGATCGATGTCTCCAGTAGATTGGCGTCTATGAATATCTGTAAGAGTAGGTTGGTGCCTACCAATATTTGTACTAGTGGGGATTGGTGCCTACAAATATTTGTAACAGTAGGTTGGTTACTACAAAGAATTATAAAGAGAATTTTTGTGGTTTATCCTGAAAGGGTTTCCACATAAATCACGTGTTCCATGTTATACACTTAATATATCTCATATGTGATTTTTTTCTTATGGTTGATGAATGTTTGAAAGAGTAAACAATTGTCTTATACTGATACACCCCCCTCTCTCAATATACATGTGTGATAAACACCAATCCCACATGATTGAGGTAGAAGGTAATATTGATAGATATCAACCCATAACTATTTTTGATAGATATCAACCCATAACTATTTTGATTGATTCCAGATCTAGTCATGACTATATAGATCCTAAAATAGTTGACATATTTAAATTAAAGAGATGTAAGCATGAAAATTCTTGGTTGTTTCAACTAACCACTAGAACCAAGAGGAAATTCCTTGAACTTGTCAAGGATTGCCTGATAAGCATGAATGGAGTTAGCATTAAGGAATATTTAAACGCCATACCACTTGGGTCATATGATTGCTTAATTGGTATAGACTGGTTGAATAAGCATCATACTATTATAGATTGTTACAACAAATCTTTCACATGCCTTGATTGGGAAGGAAATGCAAGGATGGTGCAAAGTATTCCATGACCTATATCCGTCAGAAAGATTTCAACATTTTAGTTGAAAATAACTTTTAGGAAAGGGTGCTAGATATATGCTGCCCATATGGAAGATCCTACAAAGGATAGGGAGTCAAGTATCAAAGACTATCCACTTTTGAAGGAATATGAACATGTGTTTGGGGAGTTTCCAGGATTTCCACCAAAGAGAGATATTGGTTTCTCTATTGAATTAAGTCTTGGAGCTTCCCTAGTGTCCAAAACTCCTTACAAAATGAGCACACTGAAGTTGAAATAGTTGCATATGCAACTAGAAGAATTTTTGAAGAAGGGGTACATAGCCCAAGTGTCTCACCTTCGGGTGCCCTAGTGATTTTTGTGAAGAAAAAAGATGAAAATATGAGGTTATGTATTGACTTTAGACAACTTAATAAGGTTACAGTAAAAAAAAGGTACCCTCTACCATAGATTGATGATATTTTTTTATCAATTGAAAGGAACAAGGATATTTTCCATGAATTTATACTTGAGGTCAGGTTACCATCAGGTGAGAATCGAAGAATAAGACACCAACAAGACAACATTCAGAACAAGGTATGGCCATTATGAGTTTGTGGTGGTGCCATTTGGATTGACAAATGAACCAACTACTTTTATGTGTCTAATGAATGGAGTGTCCATGGATTATCTGGATAAATTCGCCATTGTCTTCTTGGATGATATTCTTATCCACTCTAGGACATAAGAGGAGCATGCAAAACATTTGAGAATGACGCTTCAAGTGTTGAGTGTAACACCCCCGACCACCCAAGCTGGGGCATGCTACTACAAATATGCTATGTTCAATATCTGATACCAATTTGTAGTGTCCCCAACCATCCCAGGGTCGAGACATGCCACCTTAAATAAAAACTCACTTTCATTTGCGGAAAATATCATACTTAATAAATTAAAAACAAACATCTACTTTCTGTTAACATAAACATAATTATGCGGAAACATACAATAAATAAACACATGTGTAGCATACAACATGTAATTAAATATATACAAAGAGTACTTATCTGTTTAAGAAGGCCATCAACTATGTGCATACCTTCCACGAACCTCCCAGCCTTAGACCATGCTTCTCCAAGCTATCAACAATGAGTCACCCCCGAACTGGGACTAAAATCCACCCAGAGTAAAGGGAATCCTAGGTTAGGCTGAGGTTACAAAGTATCCAAGAAGGATTCTATCCCCAGGAGTCCACTCACGTCCACATATCATAGTCCCTCATTCCCGACATGCCTGTCCCACCCCAAGGAGTGTGCCCCTTCTCTGCTCGACAGTCCTTCGGTTGCCCCACTCCCCTTCCAGGCCTTCAACAACAGGCCTGACAAGAAGTCTCATAGAACTACAACTGTCATGAGGCTCCCTTTGGGAAAATCACTTCCCTGACAACCTCTCTCACCTGGAGAGAGTTGCTCACAGACCTGACAACTTGATTCTTTAGTCCATCTCCCAGGCCAATCCAGTCAGGGTAATAACAAAAAAAAAATTGGGTATGGGATCTGGTAATGAAAACAAGCCACACCAGTCAATAGTAAAACATGGGCAACAACAAAAAAATAGATACGGTGCGATATGTCTCAGGCACTTTGTAGACGTGATATGATTCACATGAAAAGTACAGGTTAGATTCATGGGGTTTGCAAGTTTCAGAGCTTGCATGAATGTTGTATAGGTCAACGATGGAGAGGATGGCTTAGTGCGTCCCTGTGTCCGAGGAAAGAATGCCTCACCCAATGCGTGCGCCCCCTTGCATGGGAATAACACTCTCTTAAATTTGCATGTGTCTTGGTTGACACCTCTCTCTCCAGAAGTGCATCCCTCTCCACTTGGATTTTGTTCCTTTCCCCAAAGGAACTTAGGATAAAAACATTATCCTCCAACATGCCTTTTAGAATAATATTAAATTATTCCCTCTTTAGATAAGCCTTCTAGCTTACCTTTTTACCCTATCTTCTTAGCCCCTTCCCTTCCCCTACCTAGTGGAGCTTGGTCCCCCATAACTCTTTCTTCGTGGTCAGTCTACACACAGTGATGCAATTTTTATTTTAATGATATGCATAATTAAATATACAAAAATAGGCTCACTGGCCTTAAGCGATTCAGGCTCTCCGACCTAATATTCACATAAGCCTCCCAACTTATAAACACTTGGCTCACCAACCTATAAACATAATCACAATTCAACAGGGGCTCAGCCTTGGGGTACTACAATCCCCTCCCCTTATTTATGCACTATCCTCAGTGCATCATATTTACGTAATACATCAATATTTTTAAAAATCTTCAAAAAGATGCGGGTATTCTGCCTGCATGGCCTCTTTGTGCTCCCAAGTGGCATCCTCAGGACCGTACCAGGTCCATTGGACCTTTACTATCTCGATGGCTCGATTCCAGAGATGCTTTATTTTTCGGTCCAGAATGCGTACCGGATGCACTTGAAAAGCGCCTTCTTGCTCCACTTGAATCACATTCCAATCAATAACATGATTAGCATCATGTATGTATTTCTTAAGAAATGATACATGGAATACATTATGGATGGTCATAAATGCAGGTAATGCAAGCATATAAGCTACATACCCAATCCTTTCTAGGATTTCAAATGGCCCACAATAACGAGCTGCTAATTTGGAACAGTTTCCCAACTTCAGGGAACTTCTATTGGCCTTCACTTTCAGAAACACCTGATCACCAATACATAATTATCTGTCAATTCTTCCCTTATCAGCATAGCTTTTATGCCTTCCTTGAGAAACCTTTAAATTCTTCTTTATCTTTGACATCTTCTCTTCCATTTCCCTAAGCAAATTTGGCCCAACCACTTCTCTATCAGCTGGGTTGTCCCAAGTTATTGGTGTGTTGCACTTTTTGCCATAAAGTGCCTCAAATGGTCTCATCGTCATAGATGCTTGGTGCCCATTATTGTAAGCAAATTATTCCAAGTGTATATAGTCTTCCCATTTATACGGTTTTTCCATCATGAACATTCTTAGCATATCCTCTATCACTTGGTTCACCCTTTCTATTTTCCCATCAGACTCAGGATGATAAGCTGTGCTGAAGTTCAGATTTGTTCCAAACCCTTTGAATAATCCCTTCCAGAATTTTGAGGTGAACTTTGGGTATCTTTCAGACACAATTTTCTTGGGTATGCCTCACAATCATGCTACTTCCCTCATATAAATATCAACAACATTGGTTTCCTTTTGAGTAATCTTCATTGGAATGAAATGGGAAACTTTAGTAAGCTTGTCCACCACCACCATGATAGAATCATGCTGCTTTCTTGTTATGGGTAATTTTGTGATGAAGTCCATTGTCACCACTTCCCACTTCCACTAAGGAATGGACAATGTTTTCAGCAACCCAACTGGGTGTCTATGCTCAACCTTGACCTTTTGACACTCCAAACATTTAGCAATGTACTCATAAATTTTCCTCTTCATGCCTGACTAATAGTATTGGCTTTTGATTGCTGCAATTTCTTTCTGATATCCTGGGTGTCCAACATAAGGTACATTATGCATCTCTTTCAAGATAATACTCCTCAATTCATGAGAATTGGGTACATAAATTCTGTTCATGTACACGAGAATTTCATCATTTCCCAATTTATAATCTTCAACCTTCTGTTGTATTTTACCTTGTTGTAATTTTGTTACTATCTCCATGTACTGCAAATATGCTTTTGTAGCTTCAAATTTTTTTCCTTTAAGATCAGTTTGATACATGCTAATGGTTGTAGCATGCAGTTCATGCACTCTCTTGCTGAGTGCATCAACCACTTTGTTCTCTTTTCCTTTGATGTGCTTGATATCAAAGTCATATTCACAGAGAAAATCTAACCATCTACTTTGTTTGGAATTTAGAGTTGGTTGATCAAATAGATATTTCAAATCATTATGGTCTGTCCTCAACTCAAAACTTTTTCCCATGAGGTATTACATCCACTTCTTCACGGCATGAACTATGTTTTCCAACTTCAAATCATGAGTGGCATAGAGCCTTTCATGCTCTTTCAACTTTTTGGATTCAAAACATACCACAAAACCATTTTGACTAAGGAATCCACCAAGTCCTTCTTTGCATGCATCTATGAAAACCATGAAATCCTCATTAGGATTTGCAATTCTCATAATTGGAGCATTGTTTAAAAACTGTTTCAATTGCTGGAAGCTCCTTTCACATTCTGTTGTCCATTGAAACTTGACCCCCTTCATTTGCAAGGAAGTGATCGGGTGAACAATCCTTGAAAACCCTGCAATGAATATTCTGTAGTAGCCAACTAGACCCATGAAGGATCTGACTTCTATCACATTCTTAGGTGTTGTACACCCTTTAATAGCTTCAATATTTGTAGGGTCCACTGCTATCCCTTCTTCGGATATGATATGCCCCAAATAGTGAATTTGGTTCTGATAAAATGACCACTTGCTCAATTTGGCATATAACCGGTGCTCTCTTAACACTTGTAACACCATCCTCAAGTGATGCTCATACTCTTCTTCTGACTTGGAATATACAAGGATGTCATCCATAAAGACAATGACAAAATTGTCTAAGTATTCCTGGAAAACACCATTCATTAAGCACATGAAAACAACTGGTGCATTTGATAACATAAATGGCACCACTGTGAACTCGTAATGACCATACCTTGTTCCGAAGGAAGTCTTGCTGATATATTCATCTTTAATTCTCACCCGATGATAACCATATCTGAGATCAATCTTTGAAAATATTTTTTCATTCTTCAACTGATCAAAGAGATCATCGATCCTTGGAAAATGATACTTGTTCTTTATAGTTACTTTTTTCAATTGTCTAAAGTCAATGCACAATCTCAATGTCCCATCTTTCTTCTTCACAAATAAAACTGGGAAACCCTATTGCGACACACTTGGGCATATATACCGCTTCTTCAGAAGTTCTTCAAGCTGCATTTGTAGTTCCTTCAGCTCTGGTGTACTCATCTTGTAGGGAGTCTTGGATACTGGAGTTTCTCCAGGCATTAAGTTTACAGAGAAATAAATATCTCTCTTTGGGGGTAGTCCTGGTATCTCCTTGAACACATCTTCAAAATCTTTCAGAACTGCATGATCCTCAAGATTTGGCACCTTATCCTTAGGTGCTTCCTCCATATGAGCTATAATTATTTGACAACCCTTCCTGTAACACTTCTTTAGCTGGATTTTTTTGATATCTCAAACAATAACTTCCCTGGGAATTCCTTGGACCGTTCTTGGTTTCCCTTCCTCATTCAGGAAATTAAATGCCTTGTTATGATAGTCTAAGACAACATTGTGTTGGTCCAACCAATCCATAAAAATTGGACAATCATATGAACCCAAGGGCAGGATGTTCAAATATGCCTTGGTACTTAGCCCATTCATTTCCACTGGACATGATTTAACCAACTCAACAACTTTTCTCTTGGCTCCTGTAGCCAACTGCACTAGTCAAGATTTCCCATGCTTGCTTCTTGGCAATTGCAATATTTCCATTACCTTAGGATCTATATAGCTATGACTAGCTCCTGAATCAATTAAAATAGTAAAGGAATGGTTATTGATCATACCTTCTACTTCAATCATGTGTGATTGCAATTTTGTTTGCTTGTTGTCTAGGACTGCATAGATCCTTGGAACACTTCTTCCCATGTCCTCCACTGTTTCAGATTGCTAAACATTGTGGACAACTCTCACTTTATCTTTTCTGTGAGGATAGTCTCTATACAAATTATATCCTTTACAATCCAAACCTTGAATGGGTGTCTTCCTTGGACTTTTCCCACCTTTCTCAGTCATTCTGGGATCTCTAGGGCTTTGATTTCCTCGAGAACTGTTTATGAAGAATGGTGACTTGTTCCCCTTCTTCCTTTGTTCCATATTGAAATTATTCTTGTCTTCCCAAGATGTTTGGAAAGTAGGCTTTCCCTTATGATGATCGTATAAGCACTTGGATATTCTTATGGTTTCCTCCAAAGTTTTAGGATCATCATATTGATTTTTATCACTGATGAAAAATGGCATCCCACTCAGGTATCTTTGGATCGTAACTGTCTCATCCTTGATGAAGGAGACATACTTCAATAGTTACAAACATTTTCTTTCATACTCATCAATGGTCATGCTTCCTAGTTTGAGTTGAAAGAACTCTTTCATCTTTTTGTCATAATACCTCTTGGTTAAGTATTTCTTCTCAAAATGCTTCTTGAATTCCTTCCAAGTCACATTTTTCTCTTTAATGTGCTGCACCTGCAAAAATTGGTCCCACCACATGGATGACTTTTATTTTAGCTGATAAATAACAATTATTCCTTCTTCATGAGAATAATAATTATGCAATTGGAAGTACTTCCTCATGCCTATAAACCATGTCTCATCATCTTCATCCTTCTTGTGTTCACCATCAAAAGTAGGAGGTTTTATCTTATTCATTTATCCTCATAGTTCATCCACCCCAGACCTCTTATGATGCTTCCTAACAGGAGATGGACTTGAGCTGTTGTGTGCTCTCCTTTTGGATTTCCTTTGGGAGTGATGGTGATGTCTGCTATCACTCCTTGATATTCCTTTTCCTTCATGGGTCCTCTGGATTCTTGATCTGCTGAAGCTACTCTCCTTATTCAACTTATTTTTAATTCTTTCTAGGCTCTGCATTAAATTCATATTGAAGTATTCTTGCTGCTCCCTGGATTTCATAAGCCTCTCATTATCAGCCTTGTGACTTTGGACACCTTTCTGCAAATTTCTAATGGTCTCTAACATATTCATGTTATCATCCTTTCCTTTTCCATGTCCATTGGATTTTGTTCCTTCCATACCCAAATGGACATCCATTCCTCTGATCTCATCTTCCTAGCTCTAAGCTCCCTGTGCATCCTCCGTCTCTCTGCACTCTGTGCTAATTCTGATCTGATCAAGTTGCTATTAATTATGTGAAATGTGTAGCCAACAGAACCTTGTCAGGCTAACTGATTCAACAATTTTATTAAAACATGAACCATTTTGTTTCAATAACTTATCATAATTATTTCCTCTGATTTTTTGAGTAGTTGTCTGATTGACTAGCTCTCCGAAGCTTCACACTTTGGATACTCGGAGGACACACTGATTGACGACCCTCATTCTTTGTTTAGATCTACGGTCAATAGGAGCTTCGAGACTCCGGGCTTCGGGATTTCTAACTGCAACATCCAATAATTCCTTCGAAGGTCGAACTGGTAAAGTTATCTGGGGCTTCGCACTTCGAAGGTTTCGCTTCCTTCTTTATTTTTTTTACCCGATCTCCAGACTGATGAATCATCGAGGTCTAGTCAACATCTACGTATCAATGTGCCACATGGTAGAGTTACAGAGTGGACACGTGGATCCATCCAATGAATGACATGTGTCACATCTTAATTGGGCACGAAGGGCCCTTGAAAAGCTTGAAAATGATGACACATGGCATGTATCCCATGTGTCCATGTCATCCCAGGTGACATTGGTAGATTGCGTCACCTCTGTGATTTCATAACTTTGGGACTTCAAAGGTTTTTACATCATTACTTGATGATTCTCCCGAACGCCGAATCGATGAAGTACTGAAATGGTGGTCCTTCGTGGCTTCAGAGCTTCGACACTCTGGAGCTTCGGGATTCAAAGAAATTCAAACCTTCTTCTCCAATTTCTTCCGAACGCCAAATTCCCGAACTCTCCGGTGCTTTATCACTTCTACACTCTAGAGCTTCGGGCTTTGAAAGATTTAACAAATTCTTCACTCAATTCCTTTAAACGTCGAATTCCTGATTCTCTTAACTTTTCGGGGTCCACGTAGTACAAATATCATCATATAATATGGTGACACATGTCCCCCTATGTGTTGAACTTCTATTGGTCTAATAAGGTCGCCAAAAGTATAATTCTGAATGACACGTGGCATGACTAGGGAAGGTCCACGTCACCCCCGGTGACATCATTATGACATGTCATACCCCATGCTTCGACACTTCGTAGCTCCAGGATTCAACGAATTTCTTGACTTATCACTATGTTTCTCCCGAACTCTGAACCCTCTAACTGCTGCTTCCCTGAACTTAGGGACTCCGGGGCTCCATAACTTCAGAGATTTTATTAACATTTCCTCTTGGTTCTCCCGAACTCTGAATTTCTAAACTACCAAAATTATGCATGGTTGATTTGTGGACACGTGTCCCTATTAATCGAATGACCTTGATGAGTTCTAGACTTCGAGACTTTGGGAGGAAGTCCATTCTGCATGCACTTCAACCAACTTCCCCGAACTTCGAACCTCTGAACTACTTGGGGAAAATCCATGACTCTCCTCCTCCTAGATGATCTATGGATGAAAATCACTCCAGGACTTCAAAACTTCGGGCTTCGACCCCTTTTTCTCAACAAAACATAAACTTCACCGAATTCACAAAGTCCAAAGGACTTGGAGGTTAACTGTCATGCACATTTTCTAGATTTGACCGTTGGGAAGGGTCTGCCTCCCCCCATGTAGATCCTATGACTCAAATTAAATATTATGGTTATCAACCATGATCGCAATGATAACTGCTCCTCCACTCCTCTTTGATCTTTCCATTACCACCCATGAGATCTCTCAGTGCCCCTCTGACACTTTGTACATCAAATCCCCGTGGAATTGTTTTACTCCAATTTCCACATTCATGGCCCATCTAGGTTTAGTGTTGAAACCATGGGCTATGATACCAAATTGTAACACCCCCGACCAACCAAGCTAGGGCATGCTACTAAAAATATGTTTTGTTCAAGATTTGATACCAATTTGTAGCATCCCCATCCATCCCAGGGCCGGGGCATGCCACCTTACAGAAAAAACTCACTTTCATTTGTGGAAAATATCATACTTAATAAATTAAAAAAAAACATCTACTTTCTGTTAACATACACAGAATTATGCGGAAATGTACAGTAAATAAACACATGTGTAACATACATCATGTAATTAAACATATATAAAGAGTACTTATCTATTTAAGAAGGCCACCAACTGTGTGAAAACATTCCACGAACCTCCCATCCTTAGACCATGTTTCTCCAAGCTATCAACGGTGGGTCACCCCTGAGCTAGGACTAAACTCCACCCAGGGTAAAGGTAATCCTAGGCTAGGTTGAGATTACAAAGTCTCCAAGATTCCACTCACATCCACAGCTTATAGTCCATCATTCCCCACATGCCTATCCCAACCTAGGGAGTGTGATCCTTCTCTACTCGACAGTCCTTAGGCTGCCCCACTCCCCTTCCAAGGCTTCAACAATAGGCCAAATAGGAAGTCTCAGATCACTACAATTGCCGTGAGGCTCCCTCTGGGAAAATTGATTCCCCAACAATCTCTCTCACTTGGAGAGAGTTTGTTACAGGCCCGACAACCTGCTTCTTCAGTCCAGCTCCCAGGTCAATCCAGTCAAGGTAATAAAAACAAAAAAATCAGGTATGGGCTATGGTAATGACAACAAGCCACACTAGTCCAGAGAAAAATGTGGGCAACAACAAAAAAATAGCTAGGGTGCGATATGGCTCAGGCACTGTGAAAACATGCTATGCTTCACAGGAAAAGTATGGGTTAGCTTCACGAGGTTTGAAGGTTTCAGAGCTTGCATGAATGTTGCAAAGGTCAATGACAGAGAGGATGGCTCGGTGCATCCTTGCGTCTAAGGAAAGAATGCCTCCCCTAATGCATGTGCCCCCCTGCATGGGAATAACTCTCTTTTAAATTTGCATGTGTCTTGGTTGACACCTCGCTCTCCAGGAGTGTGTCCCTTTCCACTTGGAGTTCGTTCATTTCCCCAAAGGAACTTAGGATAAAAATCATTATCATCCAACATGCCTTTTAAAATAATGTTAAATTATTCCCTCTTTAGATAATCCTTCTAGATTACCCTTCTACCCTAGTTTCTTAGCCCCTTTCCTTCCCCTACCTAGTGGAGCTTAGTCCCCCATAAATATTTCTTCGTGGTCGGTCTACACACAATGATGTTCTTTTTATTTAAATGATATGCATAATTACATATACAAAAATAGGCTCACTGGCCTTAAGCAATCTAGGATCTCCGACCTAATATTCACATAAGCCTCCCAACTTATGAACACTTTGCTCACCAACCTATAAACATAATTACAATTCAGTAGGGGCTCGACCTTGGGGTATTACATTGAGAAAGCACCAATTGTATGCCAAGTTAAAAAAATGCACTTTCTATCAAAGGTAAATCCATTATTTGGGTCACATAATCTTAGAGGAGGGCATGCGGTAGACCCTAAGAAGATTTAAGAAACAAAAAGTTGGCCAGTGCCAAAAAATGTTTAAGAACTAAGATCCTTTATGTGATTAGCTAGATACTATAGGGTATTCACTAAAGTTTTCTCCAATGTTGAAAATCTAATCATTTCACTGCAAAACAAGGAAATAAAGTTTGAATGGATTTCCAAATGTGAGGAGAGTTTACAACATTTGAAGGAATTGTTAACCAGTGCACCTATTTTAAAGGTTGCGAATCCAAATGAAGATTTTCTTGTGTGCACAAATGCATGCAAGGGCTTGGGGGATTCCTTACGCAAAATGGGCATGTCACATGTTACGAGTCAATGAATATTAAGGAGAATGAAATAAATTATGCTACCCATGACTTAGAGTTAGCATCCATAGTTCATGCCTTAAAAATGTGGAGGCAATATCTCATGGGAAAAATGTTTGAGTTGAAGGTAGATCATAGCAGTCTGAAACACTTGTTTGAGTAGCCAACACTGAATTCCAAAAAACCTAGATGATTGGAATTTCTTAATGAATATGACTTCACCATCAAGCACATCAAGGGGAAATAGAATAAAGTGGTTGATGCACTCAACATGAGGGTGCATGAAATACATGCTACAATCATTAGCATGTATTGTTCATATTTAAAAAACATAATTCTAGAAGTTGTAGCATCATATCAATGTTATGCACAAGTTATGGAAGGATTACATGAAGAAAATATACCATTGAAGTTTAAAGACTACATGTTGGAAGAGGATGGCTTGTTCAGGGACACAATTTATGCTCGTAACTCTAAAAAATTGAGAAATATAGAACTGAAAAAGATGCACAATGTACCTTATGCTAGACATCCCGGGTACTAGAAGACAATTGTATAAGTAAGAAGATAGTATTGTTGGCTTGCAATGAAGAAGGAAATAGCTGATTACAAAGCTAGGTGCATGGAATGTTAGAAAGTGAAGACTAAACACATGCATCTGGCGTGATTATTATATCCATTGTCCATTTCTGAATGGAAATGAGAGGTAGTTACAATAGATTTTATCACCAAGTTGCCAAGAACCATAAGGTAACATGATTCCATCATGGTAGTGGTGGACACACTCACAAACCCTGCACATTTTACACCAGTTAAAACAACTCACAAGGTATCCAATATTGTAGAGATTTACATGAAGGAAATTGCCAGGCTACCTAGTGTGCCTAAGGAAATAGTGTTAGACAAGGATCCCAAGTTCTCTTCTAAATTATGGAAGAGGTTTTTTAAGGAATTTGGGATTAATTTGAATTTTAGTACAACATATAATTTAGAGTTGGATGGGCAGATAGAGAGAATTAACCGGATAATTGAAGATATGTTGAGAATTTATGTAATGGACAAGCTTTCCAAGTGGGAAGACTACCTTCATCTAGTTGAGTTTTCTTATAATAATGGGTATCAGGAATCATTGAAGATGAGCCTATTTGAAGCTTTGTATGGAAGAAAATCCAACACACCAATGAGCTGGGACAACCCAACAAATAGAGTAATTATTGGGCTAGAATTGCTAAAGGACATGGAAGAACATATGGTAAAGATCAAGAAAAAATTAAATGTTGCACAAGACCTGCAAAATAGTTATGCTGATAAAATAAAAACATATAGATAATTCAAAGTGGTTGAGCATGTGTTTTTAAAAGTAAAGGCTAGGAAGAGCTCGCTAAAATTGGGAAGTTGCTCAAATTTGGAAACAATATACTGTGGGCCATTTGAATTTTTAGAGAAGATAGGCCTAGTTACATACATGCTTGCATTTCCTGCATCCAGGAAAATTCATAACGTGTTTCATGTGTCTCTATTGAATAAATATGTGTCTGATCCTAACCATGTGATTGATTTTATTATGATCTAGGTGGATAACAAAGGAGACTTTCAGGTGGAGCCAGTGTGCATCCTGGATTAGAAAATAAAAGTACTCAGGAACAAAGCCATCGACTTGGTATAGGTCCAATGGATATACTATGGTCCTGAAGATGCCACATGGGAGCACGAGGAGGAGTACCCATAATTTTTTGAAAAATTTGAAGAAAATTTAACGTACATTTGTATATAAGTGTGAAAGACTCCATTTTGGAAGCTTGAGTTCCCAGAGCCACATCTCATAGACTTCCTATTCGATCTATATTGGATCCCTAGAAGGGAAATGGTATGGTTTGAGGGATTACAGTGTAGAGAAGGGGGTACACTTCCTTGGGTTGTGTAGGTTGCAGGAAAGAAGAGATTGTTGTTTATAATTGTTACAAGATTTGTGAACTTACAAAAGTATAAAGAATTATGATTTAAATTTTGTATATGTATGTCGATATGGTGTTGTGCACTAAGGGCAGTGCAAATTATAGGGGGAGGGGTATGTAACATCCCCATTTTTAATCCCCGATTTAGCAATGTATAATGTAAATATGATGTATGGCCATGTGATTGACTATGTAATATGTAAACATTGTGTATCAAAATAAGAAACTAAAATGTAACATCGACTGCAGATGGACACACATGGAGTAATGGGGGTTGAGTTTCCACAAGAGAGGGGAGGGTATAAGAGGGGGTCTAAGGGGGAGTTATTCATGTGTATTAATCCCAATCCACCTTTCTAAAATTATTAGTGTATGAAACCTCTAATTCCCTCTCGAGTGTACCCAAGACCCAATAATTAAATACATGTAAGAGGGTTGGTGTGAAAAGTCACATCCCATAGTTATGAGAGAATGGGGGCTGATTACAATCAACATTGGAGAATGCGAGAGTAAAATTGCATGGGCAAAGGGGAAATTTGATTGGGTATGGTAAGTAGTTTTTACAACCATTTTTTGGGACAACAAGAAAGAGATGAGTGATGGAGTTTGAATCCAATCATATTGGGCATGTGTAGAAGCTTGTTAGAGCTATAAATTCATGAAGAAGCATGCTATTAGGCCTATAGAGTGAGATTTTATGTGAGAGATTACCCCAACAAGTAAGATGGTTGTTGTGATATTTTCTTATTGCAGCTTCCATCCCTGGATTCCCAAACAAGAGAGATTCCTAGCCAACTTGTGTTGGAGCCCTATAGGGAAGTGGGAAGGCCTGGCATATTGTATGCAATGAAGGGGATCCCATTCCTTGGGTTGTGCAGGTTGAGGGGAAGAGAGTTGGAGGATTGGGATAGTTGTAGGAAAAAATAGCTTGTTGTGGGTTTATATTGGGTTATGAGTGGACATTAGAGACACCCTATTCTTATGGATTCATAGCCCCAACTCGGGGGTGAATTGCTACTGAGATTTGGAGCAACAAGGATACGATTGGGTGGAATGTATGTCTTCTATAGATGGTTTCACATTTGGTTTAAAATATAAGTGTTTTTATCTCTATTTTTCTGTTCTTATTTATGGGATTTATTTGCTGTGCATATACTCTATTCTTGGGTGAATTATATGATGCTTTTTATGTGTTTACTTGGTTGCATTCATAATACTGCTAGATGGATGTTAAATCCTCCATGCATTTCATTTAATTGTGGGATTTATTTGTTGCATGCTTACTTTGAGTTTGAGAAATTATAAGATGTTGTGCATATGTTTAATAGACCACGTTCATGCTTTTAGATGCATGGGAATTTTTAGGATGCATTCATGCATGCTACACATGTTTAACTTAACGGGTATCGAAAAATTTTAAAATTTTGGTGAGGTTAGTAGTAGGCACACTGCATTTGTAGGTACTATGATTCCCCAATAAAGCTCCTAACTTTAGTGAAATTAGTAGGAATTTGATCTAGATTATTTTCAGCATGAAATGAGAGCGGAGATATAATAAAGAAATGTACAAAGATGTATCAGATATCCAAAAATATAAAAAATATATAATAGATATAAACACAAAGATACAATAATACACAATTTCTATTAATGTGTGAAATGTATAGAATTTTAAAAATACAGAGTGAAAGACTCGCTATAATGGTGGAAACTTATCTATGAGAAGAGATGTGATGGTTACTTGCATTCAAAAGAAGATGATTATTACAATGAGGATCTAAGTGCCTTTTTAAAATAATTAAAATCCATAACCCTAACCCCGGAAGATGAAAATCCAAAAGGTTTGTGGGCCCCGATGGGGGTAGTTGATATGTCAACTTCCCGGGGCGTAACGTTTTCATACAATGTCCGTTTGAGGTGTTCGATACACCATTAGAAAGGTCTAACCGAGAAGAACTATTTTTGAATGGCCTAAACTAGTGCCTTTAGTAGTCGCATGGGCCCCAAATCTCCCAAAAATATCATTTAGGGCCTCAAAATGGCCCCAAAAGTTTGGAACCTGAAAAACTGTCGAAAAACTGCCAAGTTGGAAACTATTTTTCGAGCTTGTGGAATAGGTGGGTGGCCACTGATATCCACCTGGATCAAACAGAGAAGGCTACTCTTGATCATTTTTCAATGCATGTCCCCGATGAGGTCTGAGTATAGAAAGTTGGGTCTTGAGCTTGTCTCTCTTGAGGACAATCTCTCTCGCACGCCCAAGAAACCCTCCATGGCGAAAAAAAAGAAGAACGATAGAGAATACAATTCTATTAATCTGTTGTTTGAGAAATATCTTACGTGAAAGAGGGACAAAATTATGGAGAATTTTTCCCACATCCTTCAATGCTTGCCGATAACAACAAGCATGTCTTCATCAAGAGACCACTTTGGAGGCACCTTGCCTTTCAAGGTACAAGTTAATTTTGATATTCCCATATTTGAAGGACATATAGATGTAGCTTCCTTAGAAAAATGGTTAAATATGATAGAAGGTTATTTCTCTGTTTATAATTTATCCGATAGGGAAAATATCACCTTTGCACTCCTTAAGTTTGTCCCCCATGTCAAACATTGGTGGGAAACTTACTGGGAGAAAATTTCCACAGAGGAGTTTGGAATATATGGGTTCGAGCCCAATTGGGATTTTTTTGTGGATGCAGTAAAGGAACATTATTACTCTGTTGGAAACTATGAGAACCGATACATGATATGAACCAGACTGCGGCAAGAGAGGGGCCAAGAAGTTCCAGAGTTCACCAGTACCTTCCATACCTTTTGCACCAAGCTGGGTATCAAAGACTCCGAATGACATTTGGTTCTGAAATACTGTGGGGCTCTACACAGATACATCCAAACAAAAATGGGTTTTATCGACATCTCATCACTCAGTTCTGCTTATTGATATGCTGTTAAAATAGAGCAGAAATTTAAGCACCATAACAAATGAGAGTTTGGGTCTGCAAATACGAAACAAACAAAGTATGATAAAGACGACCCTAACAAACAACCTCCCGGAAACCAGTCCAAGCCACAGGAAAAGAAGGGTCACATAAAGACGAATAAGGACACCGGAAAATGGTGTGATTTCCACAAAATACCCTAGCACAACGCCGATGAATGCCGCTCAAAATAGTCACTTGTGACCGAGATCAAAGACAAGGATTTGGACCCTGATTCAGAGATTCAGAAAATACCGATGGAAAATAGATCATCGATGCAGACCCCACTTCTATTATCACGACCACAATAATTCAGCCAGAAGAACCAACAGATCCTGAAGAGGGGGATCACCTTTTTCATTCACAGATGTGGGTGAAGGGGACCTTGCTGCATTTTATTATTGATAAAAGAAGCCATAAGAACCTCATCTCAGCAAAGGTCGTCAAACAATTGGGATTGTTGACAACTCTGCACCTGCAACCATACAACATCGGGTGTCTTTGCCAAGGATGATATCTTCGTGTCAACCAACAATGTCGATAGTCATACGCCATCCAACCCTTTAAGGATGAGGTATTATGTGATGTTTCCCTGCTGGATATCTGTGATGTTCTCTTGGGCCAACCATATATGTGTAAGCGCCATGCTATCTATGAGTCTCGACCCTGTAGTGTCATTGTTACTCTAAGGGGTCATCTCTACAGGATACCAGAGGTAGTTCCAACCATTGTCCCACCTAAAAAATGCTGAAAGGTATTATCTCATACTACAAAATTAAGCTTCTTCACAATTTGTTCAAAAGGTGAACACAAGGATATTGCAACCACTACAACCTTGGCCCAAGTACCTTCTATCCAAAAAAAGTAGATTGAAAAGACTACAAAAAAGAGTAAAGATTCCTTCTGCACATAGACATCTCATGTAACCCGACTATTTAAACAGATTCAACCCTGCCAACAAAAGGTTCACGACAACCTTCAACAAGCTAAGCAATGCAACTTCTCCAGCAAGGAAACCAGCTCATCAAGATGTAGATTCAACAAACGCTTTTCCCTCTCCCTTGGTCACTCAACGCAATGGATACCATTGCTTCCTAAGGAGGGAGGATTGATCCAAGTGTATATCAGTGGCCACCCACCTATTCCACGGGCTTGAAAAATATTTTTCCATCTTGGCATTTTTTCGACAGTGTTTTGGGTTCCAAACTTCCAGCGCCATTTTGAGGCCCTAAATGATGTTTTTTGGGGATTTGGGGCCCAAGATTGATAAGGGAACTTGGTCCAATAAAAAATCATTCTTCTCGGTTATAACTTTCCATTGGTGTATCGAGCACCTCAAATGGAGATTGTATGCAAAATTTATGCCCCCGGGAAGTTGACGTATCAACTACCCCCATCGGGGCCCACAAACCTTTTGGATTTTCATCTTTCGGGGTTAGGGTTATGGATTTTCCTTATGTCAAAAAGAGACTTAGAGCCTCATTTTAATAATCATCTTCCTACGAATGTGAGTAGCCATCACATTTTTTCTCAGAGATAAGATGCCACCATTCTAGTGAGTCTTTCACTCTGTATTTTTACAGTTCTGTACATTTCACACATTGATAGAAATTGTGTTTTACTATATCTCTGTGTTTATATCTCTGATATATTTCTGTTATATTGTTGGATATATGATACATCTCTGTACATTTCTTTATTATATATCCACTCTCATTTTGTGCCAAAAATAATCCGGATCAGAATTGGCCACTTCATGATTGCCTCCATCTTTGCGGGATGTATCTTGAGTTCCTCTCAATTGATCACATATCCCAAATACACCAATTACTGCTGAGAAAACTCACATTTCTTGAGGTTATCCAACAATTGATGATTTTTCAGAGTCTCTGATACGTGCATGAGATGAGATATGTGCTCATTCTAGGTAGATCTATAAACCAATATGTAATCCAAATACACTATTACAAATGAATCTAAATAAGGATGCAATACATCATTTATCAATCACATAAATGTAGCTAGTGCATTACATAAACCAAAAGGAATGACCAACCATTCATACAAACCTTGCCTTATATTTAAGGCATTCTTCCAAGTGTCTTGTACTTTAACACGTACCTAGTGGTATCTTGATTTGAGATCCAACTTGATGAATTACTTGACATGCTGCAACTGATATAAAAAATCATCTATCCTGGGTAGAGGATATTGGTTCTTGAGTGTGATATTGTTCAAATCTCTATAGTAGATACACATTCACTAGGTCTCATCCTTCTTGATTACTATGATGATAGGTGACCCATAAGGTGTGGTGCTTGGTTGAATTATTCGCTGCTACATCAACTACTACAACTATTTCTTCACTTCATCTACTTCCAGAACAAATTATCTATAAAACCCAATATTTGGTAATGGGGAGTTAGGAAATAATTATATCTCATGCTCCACTTCCCTCCCTCTTAGGTGGAAACCATTTAAGCTCCTGGAACACTCCTTTGTACACTTGCAAAAACTCCTCCAATTATTTTTTATGTTCTTTTATACATCCCTCCAAGGATTCCTTTACTCTTATCAATTCCTTCCATGACCAAGTCTCTCTTAATAAAAACAATACTTATTTCTTACTATAAGTGATCAAAATTTTGACTTGGTTAACACTTACCAGAGAGATATTTGACTCGTCTTTGTGTGCATTGATGATGTAACACTTACAATCCTTGATTAGGAGGAACTAGTTTTCTCTATGCATGACTATTGCATGCCTTATATACATGTAAGGCATTCCAAACAATACACCACACACATCAAAGTGTACTACAAATAATTCCACCTCATCAATAAAATATACACTTATAACAAACTCGATCTTACATTGTTTAGTGACTTTGATCTTTGCATCCTTATTCACCCATCCCAATGGATATGGGTTTGGATGATCACGAATCTCCATCCAAAGCTTGCTGACTAGATCATTTTCTATGAGATTGGCATATGAGCCAAAATCGATTAGAGCATATAGCTTGGTATTTTTGACCTAGATCTTGATATGGAAGAGTTTTTACATCTCCTTCTCTTCATTGTGATGAAGGATGCTCAAATTCACCTCGTTCAATGAAATGTAGAAAATATTCTCATTCACATACGCGTTTCTCTATACCTAGTTGCCTGATTCCTTACCTAGCAAGTTCCTCTCCTTGGTATCCTTTTTATGGTTCTTTGGATGTATCTTCCAACACTTATATTTGGTGTGACCATCGATATTGCAATGGTTGTAGTGGTTGCTTGGATCCTTTCATTTATGTGCATTGGATGTTGTCTTCTTACGTTTTCCTTTCCACTTATTCTTTCTCTCCTTGGAAGCATCTTAGTGGTATTTCTGTTTATAACCACTTGGTTGTCCTTTCTTATGGCATATGCTCTCTAAATACTACACTTTCACACATGCCTCATCAACGGTCCTAGGTTTTAAGAGCATCCATTGCTTTCAAAAATGACTATGTAGATCCCCCTAGATACTTGAGGACTACATCTGGGTTCTTGGGGAGATAATCAACATGATCACCATCTTCTTGAATTTAGTGGTGTACTATTGCACAAGTTTCCATTGCCTTTGTTTAAAGTGATTCCAATAGATCGATTGGTCCTCTACATACCCAATAGGGTAGAATTGGGACTTGATGAGTGTTTAAAAATCCTCCCACTTAGTTATTGGTGGATCACCCTCGAACCTAAGTGTCTCCGTGTGGCTTTTCTACCAAGTTAGTTTATGGTCCTCTAGTTTTAGTTGGGTAAATGAATTTTTTTTCTCTTCATCTATATTATGGACACTAAAATACACTTCTAATTGATGCAACCAATGATTCAACTTAACACAATTTATCTCACCTTGATAGGGTTTGATATCCACTTTTGCTTCCATTTTGAATAGAGGTTGTGAAGGAGTGATGACACTGGAACTTGTTTTCTCTTTCTAGAGCTCTTTTCTTGACTCCTTTTTTGCGTCTTCAGTATCTTCCTATTTCTCATTAGATCCAACTTTTGAGTTAGAGCCACCAACCTCCTTGAAAGGTATAAACTTGTTTGCTAAAGCCACCACGAGGAGGGCCATGTTGCGAGAGATATCAAAAACTTTCTCTTCCAACCTTGAAAATCTCTTTTCTAATGCATCCCGAGGATTGTTATGGAAAAACTCATCTACCATGGCTAAGGTTCTATGACTTCCTTCTTAAGCCAATTCCTAGATACTGCAACTTTCAACAAATACACAAAAGAAAACTACTCTAATACCAATATGATCTGTAAATTGCTATGGATATTTAATTGGAGTAGTTCGTCACAATAGATCATATAATATTATGAAATCTTAGATTATGCAATTTATTTCCTTTGGTTCGAGATTAATTATTACTATATTATTGCTCAGATTTATGAAAATAATTGAAATATGAAAATGAAAGAACAAACAAATGTACACACCATCCACACAAATGAACATAATATGTATCCTAGGAAACCCGTAATGGGATAAAACCCATCTAGAAAGTAATTTCTATGCTCTATTATCTTTTCTTAAATTATGATATACAAATACAAGGAAAGTGGCACTT
>ML781446.1:620269-659204 GCA_009831015.1 Picea engelmannii
TAGATGGAAAATTATATAATGATCCAATCTGGATTAAATTTTGTGTTTGTTTGTTTTAGTAGTTGTTGTAACTTTAAAATCACTTTCCTTTGATTGAGATATAAGTGTTAGTGTGTATAATACAATGTTTGAATATAGTGGAAAATATTTAAGTTTACCCTTTGAAATTTTTAATATTTGAGTGATTAATATATAGGGTCTGAGTCGTTCTCTATTAATCACTACAAGGTGATTTTGTCTCTATTAATACATCTCATTGCATGGTTAATTGTGATGATAAATTATCTCACATAGTTCATGTTTGATTTTGTGGAATAGATTGGTTGAAGTTTAAGAGATAACAATATACAAGTCCATATCTACAAAGATACTAACCCTTGTACTAACAAAATAATTGATAAATTATGAAATGAATATGCATGCTTTCTTGACCTCCCTTCCTTTATAGAACATTCTATATGGATGAGGATATATGTGATAGTAAACAACCTTTAAAACTACTTCATCAATCTCTAGAACAACTCACATGGATGGGATGTTCATGTATATAACCTAGAGAATATGTTTGTGTATATGAGTGCATGTAACCCTTGTACTAACAAAATAATTGATAAATTATGAAATGAATATGCATGCTTTCTTGACCTCCCTTCCTTTATAGAACATTCTATATGGATGAGGATATATGTGATAGTAAACAACCTTTAAAACTACTTCATCAATCTCTAGAACAACTCACATGGATGGGATGTTCATGTATATAACCTAGAGAATATGTTTGTGTATATGAGTGCATGTATATAATATAGTGTTTGAATATGATGAAAAACATGAAACTTTACCCTTTGAATTTTTAAAATTTAAGTGATTAATATATCGGGTTTGAAATCAACCTATACATTAGGAAGTGATTTTGTCTTTATCAATACACCTATGAATGCATTGTAACGGTAAGAACTAACTAATAAATAGTCTCATACATTTTTTTTTGTTTCTTGGAATAATTTTTATATTGATAGAATCTTTTCCCCTTTTCCTTATGTTGTATTCTATATTGGTTGAACTATAATAGGCAACAATACATAAGTCTATTCCTAGGGAGATAATATCCTTATGAAATGTTTTTTTCTCTATCAATACATCTACTTTCATCGTCGATTGTGATGATAGAGAATATCATACGCCATGATTGGCTTTCTATAATAGTTTCTTGACTTATAAAATCTTCTTCTTATGTCTTGTCGTATATTGGTTAAGTTCTAGTAGAAACATTGTATAAGTCGATGCCTATTAAAATACTAGCCTTTGTACTAACATATAGATTTAGAAGTTATGGGATGAATATGCATTCCTGCTCGAGCTCCCCTCCTCTATGGATCGAGTTCAATGGATGGGGGTATATGTGATAATAAACAACTTGTACAACAGCTCTATTAATATTTGCAATAGTCCACATTGAGATAATATTTGTGTATATAGCCCAGAGGAGATGCTTATGTGTATACGTGTGTTTGTATATAATATAGTGTTTGAATGTGGTGAAGAGCATTAAAGTTTACCCTTTGTAAAAAAAATTAATTTCTTAATAGATAGGAGCTGAGGTCAGTCTATTCCATTTATTATGAAGTGATTTTGTTTCTATCAATACACCTATGTGTAGAATAGATTGTAACGATAAGCACTTACAAATAAACATATTGTATTTTTTGTTTCTTGAAATAGTTTTTAGACTATTAGAATCTTTATCGTTTTTCCTTGTGTCTTATTCTATATTTGTTTGAAGTATAATAAAGCATATTATATAAGAAAATCCCTAGGGATATAGTATCCTTGCTACTAACATAACAAGTATAATAGAGCATATTATATAAGAAAATTTATAGGGATATAGTATCATTGCTACTAACATAACAATTTATAGGATATGTGGTGAGTCGTAACTTATTGTCTATTTAGAAAATTCTCTGACAACATTTTCATTCTACTTTTGAAAACTATAATAAAACTATACTTTCGACAATATAGGTTAGTACAACTAATGAAATTAATAATGGAATAGATTAATGCTAGGTCCACATATTTTGAGGCTTCATTGTAGTATAATTTGAACTCTTTCTATGATATTGTTGTTGAATTTGATTTGGTTTTTTGGGAAATGATTTGGGTCTCCTTTTGTGTTTCTTCAAAGTGAATTGTGTCTAGCATAAATAAATGCACTTTAGTAATATGAAGGTGTTTCTTTCCAAAGATGCAAGAAACCATTTTCTATGGCTTTGTTGTGTTTCCCTTTTGCACTAGCAAAAAATAGGAACAACTTTTAAAGCCTTCTTTGCAAGCTTATCATTGCTCATATATTTTTTTCATATTTTTGATTTTAGACAAATAGTTGTTTGAGCACCATACCAAACCTGACTTTGTCATGGACCCACAATGTTGATGGCAATTTGGTGGATTAAATTATAAACATTCTTCCTATATAATTGCAAGCTTTCCCATGTTTGAGCCTTAACTAGCATAGATTCTAAACATTTTGTCTACCTTATTTTTGTGTGATGTTTCTCTAACTTTTTTCTTCTTACTTCAAAGAAATGTGGGCCTCCTTCTGGTTTGTTACTAAACAATCTACGTCTAGAGTAAAAAAATGTGATTGGGTGATATGACAACATTCTTGGTGAAGTCTTTTAGAAGCCAATTGTTCTTGCTCATAGTTGGGTTCTTTAAGTTTTTAAGCAATATTATGCTAAACCACTAGTTGTTATTTTCTTTTGCAAGTGTCATATTTTTCCTATGTATTTATAGACACCCTTATTTTTTAGTTTCATAATATAAACTAGGAAAGACTATTGAATTACTCATACATACTTTTAGTTTCAAAATGTAAACTAATAAAGTCTGTTGAATTGACTAAAACACCATTATAAACTTATTGAATAAACCTAAACATTGATAATGTAAAAAAATCAACATTCATTACATGTGTAATTGCATTTGTAGTCGAGAATCAAATTAGAAAAGAAACATAATAAAATATTGTAATTGAATTCATTTTCAAGAAGGGAAATAAAATACAAGTTTATTTTCCATAAATAAGACAATTTTAGTTGCTTGTAGAGCCCGTTTATGTCATGCATTGAGATTGTTAGGATCATGGCAATGCAACTTACAACATTTGTCTTCTCTTGTCATGTTATCCACTTGGATAAGTGTTATCCTTCAACATCTTTAGTCATTCATCTAGCTGCAAACATCAATGTCACTTGGCATGAGTTTTGTAGGTTACACTCAACAATGGCTAGTTCCATTTGATAGATTAAACAAATATAGTATGCATACCTATGGCTGTTCACTACTACTAAACTTATTTTTTCTCACAAAACATTGAACTAGCTTTTGAGGATGGGGTCATATTTTTACATAGTTTTTCCTTTGCAAGGTGAAAATTTTATAAGCTCATATATTATGCTTATCTAGTTGCATAGGAAAATTATTCCCTTTTTTCTTGGATCACCATCCACAAATTGTTTCAATACTTGATGTTCTATTGTGATATTTTCAGTTTCTTATGGTGACCTTCTTGCCTCATGGGAGTTTATTTACCCATTGGTGTTGTTTAACCATTGCATTCTCATGATCAAGGGATGTGGGGGCTTTGGTGCATTATTGAATCAACAAGTATTGGATTGTTGTTCTATTGTATTTACTTTAGTTTTTTACTTTTTCCATGTCTGAAAGAAGATTAAAACAAGTCTTCATATTAATGTTGTTATATCTGTTTGTACTATTGGTTGATGTACATAAGAATTTCTTGCTTGATGGCATCTTTCATACTTGGTACTTGGAATTTCCTATTCCATATTTTTGAGAGTGTGCATATTGTTTTGATATTTTTCCATTTCATGTTAACATTGTTGTTCTTTTCTTGCCTTCTTTGTTGTGAATTCTTCTTTTCTCCATTCATATTCACCATGTGTTCACTTACTTGAGCCTTATATGATTTTACTTTGTTGTTAGTTGTATCCTTTGCAAAATTTTATGTGTGCTTTCATAGTTATTTCTTGTCATCTTATAATTTTCCCAAAGTTTCTTTCACACTTTCCAAAAGGTCCAATATCGACTTCCTTTCTTCATCATTCATAGACATGTTTTTATAGGAAAGTAGACCAATCTAGAAATCTTGTGTCTTTCATGATCAACCCTTGGCGTTGAGCATACTTGTTGTTTGTGGACAACTATGCATATCATAATACACATAGTTTCATGCTAATGAAAACTAGGTCTTGCACAATCCTTCGCCGAAATGTTTTGGGCAAGAACTGAAATTTAGAAAAACAATTATGCCTAGGAAAGTGAAAATTCAAAACTATCTAATACTTCTAGAAAGGCTCACATGTGTTTTCATAGTTATTGTTTATGTTCTTACAATGAAAACTTACAATAATTTCAAAAGCTTGTTTTTTTTTCTTTTTCTTTCTATAGCTAAACATGAGTACATTTGTTGCCTGCAACTTAAAAATTTAAAATCTCTAGTACCTTGCCAAATTTGAGGGATGAAATTTATCCTTAAAATTGCACATATTTGGTTTTTATATATTTCACGTTATTCAAGGGATCCATGGGTTCTTTCATACTTATTTCTTATGTTCTTGCAATGATGCTAATATTTATTGCATGCTTCCTAGAAAGTCGAAGATCAATTTTTTTCATTAATCATCTTAGTTATTTTTTAAGGGAAAAAAGTCAATAGGAAATTAGATCAATTTCAAAACCTTGCATATTTTGTAGTTTACAACTGCACTTGAGTATTTTTCTCCCTAGACTGATAAAATCCAGCCTCTCAACAATCCAATGTTGGAAATGTCTTGATTGAGAACTCTACTTTGGAAAATTTTCCATCCATAGAATAGTGCAACTAAAATTAGTCTATACTTAAAAAAATGTTTTTTTGTCCTTTTAGGGTTGCAATTATCTTTCACAATGTTTCACAGGCACCTTCATGGTCATTTCTTGTGGTCTTGCAAATATCTAAGTTTTTCTTGTACACATTCTAAATAGTCCAAGATGGCCTTGCTTTATTCATCATTAAGTCTTGTTTTTAGGGAAAAAAGGAAATGGGGAATTAGATCAGTTTTGAAGGGTTACATATTTTTGTTTCTTGTACAAAATTTATACATTTGTCCAGATAAATATTATAAAAAAATTAAGGTATGGAGTCAAGTCTTTCAAGTTTCAAACTCAGAATCATGAGTGGTGATATGGTAGATAGTGTGAGAATTCAATATTATTATTGGCTTGGCTTTATTCCCATAATATTATAGAAATGACACAATTTAAAACACATTACGATTTGTATGGCACTTAGACGTCTTCCCTACTTGAGTCTAATGTTGGGAGAAAATTCTCATTTTGTGGTAATAATTATGTGATTTCCAAGTCTAAATAGATGCTACAAACATTGGGTTTTTCATCCTTTCACATGTGCTCATTCCTCCCAAATACTTTATATCCCTTATGCCATTTTTTTCTCCTCTTTATAACTAGTTTGATGTAACAACCCCTTTGTTACTTCATATAAGTAAATAATAATAATAATAATAATTATATATATATATATATATATATATATAGTGTAACACAATATAAACATACTTCAAAAATACACATTCTAGACTTAGATACAACTAGACTTAGATACAACTTCAATGTATTTAGGATCTACCCAATCATATAACACCACATACAATGTCTACCCAACCAACCTATCCTGCAAGGTTAGGACCTCCAAGACACATAATTAATGCTCAAGTCTAGGATTCATCCGATTGATTTTGACCATCTAAGGTCTCAAGATTGGCGACTGTTATGAGGAACAAGGAAGTATATAGTTTCCATAACTTTAATCTATTATGAAGTTCAACTATAATTATCACCATTCTTTACTACAAATTCTTCAAAAGCACATAAATCTGGTAACGCGGTCACCACATCATAACACAGATGTATATTATTATAATAATTCATCATCTTCCTAAATTGAAGGATAGGAAGAATTTTCAATAGTATCAAGACAAAAAATTAATAGTAAAAACCAGTGACCCATTTAACATGCGATCTATCAATAATGATAGTTTCAGCTTTACTTAAGTTTACCTATAAAGTAAGACAACCCTACAGGTTACAACCAAGTAGAAAAATATATGATCTACATAAAAATTTAAAGGATGAAAAGAAGATAAGAGAAAAGATCTCAACACAAGAGGAAACCGTAAGCTTACTATGTACTTTAAGAACCAACTGATACTATGATGAAGAAACTCTGCCAACGAGTGAAAGTTTGTTCTGAGGTTGAGTTAAAGGTTCTGAAAAAACCTAAAGTTCTCTTCTGGGTGTCAAAGTGAAAAAATGTCCAGAGCCAACTCCAAAAGTGTGTAGATGGGCCCCATGAAGGCCCAAAGTTTTGAAGGAACAACGTCCGGTGCATAGAGGCCACTCAAGGTGAGTGGAGGCCTTAAATTTCAGAAGGAAAAAGATCAGGAGAGACAGTACAAACTTTCACAGGGGAGGCGCAAAAGTGTGCACACAACAAAAGAGTCCAGAGATCAGGAGAGAAAGTGTATGCAGGGTTCAAGTGAGGAAACAAGAGTGTGCAGACCCTTTGAAATAATTAAAGGATGTGATCTGATCATGAGGATTTGAAATCCCCACAATCGTCCGATCATACAGGAGTAGAAAAATCGTTAAACCTTGACACCTTCAGGCTTCGTCACTTCGATATATCTTAGTTATTTACTTTAAGAGAGCCCCAAAGCCTAAAGTCGCGAAGTGAAACTACACCATAGATTGACGAGTGATTACTAGCCATTGGATCCTCAATGGTTTGGCTATTCAATGAGTTGGGTTCGTAATTGTAAAGAGTTAAGAAATACCGAAGCTCTAAAGTCCCAGAGTGAAGGGTAGTAGTAGATATAGCGATTGATTGAGGGTCGTTAGATCCACGAGCCTTCATTTTTCGGAGGTTCGGTATTTTGGCACTTCATAAAAAAAAGGTAGTAGTTGACAAAGTTAAGGTTCTCCCAGAGTCTTGAAGTCCATAGTAAATCCTTACTGTCAAATGCTAGGTACACGTGTCCGTAGATTTCGAGTATTCAAAATTCGGCCATTCAGGAGGTGGTGGTGGAAATTTGCTTTGGTGTGAAAAGTCCCAAATCCCCAAAGCCTGGAGTTAATCCTGACCATTGTCGATGGTTAATAAAGGACTGTCAGATCTGTGGGTTCGACCTTCGCTAGTTCGAAGGTAACATTTGTTGTAGTTGCAAAACTTTTGAAGCCCAGAGTCCCGAAGTTTCTTCTAGTTGTAGATCAGAGAAAGGTGTGGGAATCGTTGATCTCTGAGTTATTCAGGATTCAGTACTTCAGAAAAACTAAGTTGTTGTTGAAAAAAGGTGAGGGACTCTTGGAGTCTCGAATTCCAGAGTGGACGTCAACCATTAATCAAGGGAAGGGTCAGTCGTTAGATCCCCGAGCCCTTCGATGGTTAGACAATCCAGGTCAAAAAATTTAAATATGTGACAGCAGAGAAATACCCCGAAACCCAGAGTTCCATAGTGGATATCCACTATAGATTCTCACGTGAGGAGAATCTCTGTCAGTTGCTCGATTAATTTTTTAAAAGTTAATAAAGGAAAGTGGAAGAGTAGGGTTAACCCATAACTGTCGATCGACCTCACTTTACGACCGAATTCGATCTGTAATCACTCCGGGAGAAATGGAGTGTTTGAGTTTATGAAACCTCCGGAGCACTAGAGTCCCAGAGCTCCGAGTAGTGCCCTTTTGGCCAATGCTAGGTTCTAGCCCATGGTCACATGCATAACCTTGTCAAGGTGGAAGGGGTTAATGCCGAAGATTAGAAGTAAGTAAAAAATCCCGAAAAAAATTTAAATGGCATGCCACGATCCCGGATATTTTTTTATTTAAACTAAAAAATAAACACAGACATCCGCACTACAATCACTTTGGATTTATCAACAAATTCAATAGTGAAAAACACGATGTAAATTTAGACATAACGAATTTCAACGAGAATCCACCATACAACATAATTGAAAGGTCATAAGTTTTAACAAGAGTTTATGATACGAAGTTCGGATCTAGAATACAATTCGACAGAGATCCCATCAAAGAAATTGATTTGGAATTAAAATGAAATTCAACAAAGAAACTCATAATAAATTTCGAAACTAACTCCTTGGTTTACCAACGAACAATGCGTTGTTAAATTCCTAAATAATCTCAAATAAAAATATGATCATTCAAATTTTAATTACATATAAAATACAAATTTAGAACATATACCATTCATAATATAAATTGGAATTTCACGATGAGGGTCAAGCCACCCCAAATTAGAGAGCGGAAAACATCCGGAATTACATTGAGAATTTAAAATATAAACACTGTAATTAGTATCCGATAGGAAACAATTGTAATTTAAAAATGATAAACTCTGAACCAATATTCATTGAAAACAATTGTAACAATTGGCAATCAGGCCTTCCAATAATTCTACAATAGCCCTATCAGTCTAACATACTACTACACTAGTGCTAGAAATAAAATTTACAATATAAAAATACCAGAACCAATGAATGTTGCGTAATGAAGATTCCCTTCAAAGTCTTGCACTCCTTCCTTTCCTTCGTTTGCTAATCATAGAGACTTCATCGATACCTCCTAGCCAATGCTAGGGGTACTCGTCTTCCCCCTTATCCCCCCTAGCCGCAAAGGGGCCACACACAAGAAACCAACAAAAATAGCTCCAAGAATTTCCCTCGCAAGGAAGAGATTGAACTCTTTTTACAAGCTTGGTATCCCAACTCTCACAAGTAAAACACAATCCAATAAAAATTTGGCAGCATAACAATGCTTAGAAAATCATATTCTTTTCCCTTCTCCAAAAATTGTTTTTGTATAAATTTATTCACTGACACATGTCCTCATGCATAGATAATTAACTTTTTAGTTAATTTAAATTTGGATTATTCACTCACACACTTGTCACATTCTCCCCAAGTTACACCAGTAATTACCAATTTTATTTTATTTAAAAAGGTCAAATTCCCTCACATTTCTCAATGTGTTCCTATTTTCACTCCTAGGTGTCCCTTTGTTCTCCAGATTCTCATTTAAGGAGTGTCTCCTAATTAGATCTTAGTTAGAGTTTAATTAAGAGTCTTCTTCTTGTTAGACTAGTGCAGTTTGACTCTAGATTATATTCTATGTACACCAAACCTCTCACGGTATTATTTTTTTCTATTTAAAATTTCTTTTTTATTAAATTCATGCACACATATGCATTTTATTCAATCTTTATATTTTTCCCACCTTTTCATAGAATTAGATTTATCCCAATTTAATATTTTAATTAGTCCCCAAATTAAACTTAGACTTAGGCCAAATCTTAGACCTAGGCTTAGACTCTTGTTAGGATTTTCAACTAATAATCTATTGTTTAATTAATTAGTTAATCCAACAGGGTCTAAATATTTCAATGTTTTCTAGGCCATCTAGATTTATTGACTCAAGTTTAATTATGTGACGTGCCCTTCAAGATGTACCTCTGTGCTCCAAGGGTGCCACTCGCCTTAGACTTGTTTTGGAAGTTGTTCGACCCTTGGAGTTAACACTCCACTCGGTCGACCTTGTGAGAGACTAAGGGATTCTAAGGAATAAGGAATCCACCTTATTGCGTGCTCCTTAGAAATATTCGTGAGCAACTGTCTTAGTCTGCCCTCATGGCATCATGGAAATTTAAAACTAGGTAATCATTAACCTACAATTCAGACCACGATGGGAGTGCTAGTAGGCTATGACATGGACGCTGTCACACCTCTCCCTCAAATTTCTAGTTTCTATGCATGGCCCATCTACTCCTTATGCAAGTCAGATTAGCAAGCATCATCAAGCCTGCATCCACTGACAAAAACCACTATCAGTAAGTCCATATACATAAATTATACTATAATCAATCATACGACACATGTGTGTGAAATGAGATACTCAATATATACAATCCACTCCCCGACTTAATATGGAGTCCAAGGGAATCCATCGATGCCATCAACATCCTTAACCTGTCACGTGTCTTGCATACTCAGGACAACTCATCAAAATCATCTATCAATATATATGCATCAATATAATCAATAAGCCATAACACCCCAACATCATCATATATAACCCATAATCTGAATGAAATGACAATGTACCATACCCAGATCACTTGCACGCAAGTGTCCTCAAAGAATAAGTCGATAATAGTGTGCTCAGTAGAGCGAGATGTTACATACACCCCCTCTTGTTTTAAACTCCATCCAAAGTTTGTACAATATATATAAAATAACGCAATAAATGTCTCTGACATAGATCTATATGTCTAATCTATCAATCAAGTAAGGAAACTGTTGACACATCAAATGTGTCCTCCCAGGTAGCCGAGTGTGGACTAAAATTGTCCCACAAGACCTTGACCTGATCGACTGTTTGACCTCGTAGATTTCAAATGTGATGGTTTAGAATGTGGATTGGCTCCACCATGAGAGCACCCTCATCTGACACCTGCAAGGAAATCATATCAATAACATGTGAAGGATCACTAATATAACGTCTCAAAACAGATACATGAAATGCGTCGTGCATACACCTCAAAGAATCAGGCAAGGCTAGTCGATAAGCCACAGGTCCTTTCTTTTCCACAAATTTGAAGAGTCCTGCAAATCTAGGAGAGAGTTTAACACCCTTTCTGAACTTGATTGAACTCTTGTGCAATTTTACCTGCAAGAATAATCTGTTGCCAACTTCGTAACTGTGGTCAATGCGATGCATATCAACATAACTCTTCTGTCGATCCTACTCTTCCTTAATCCTTTGTCTTATCTATTTCATCTATTATTCCATTTCTTGTATCACTTCTGGTCCTACCATAACCTTGTCCTCAAGTCGATCCCAACTCAACGGTGTCCGACATGGCCTCCCGTAAGGAAACTCAAATGAGGCCATCTTAATTGTACTTTGATAGTTGTTATTGTGTGCAAAATCTACTAGTGGAAATAATTCTTTCTAATGTCTCTGTTGGTCCATTACATACATACGTAACATATCATCGAAAATTTAGTTTTTTCTTTCTATTTTCTCGTCTATATCTGGGTGATAAGTTGTGCTAAAGTTTAGTTGTGTTCCCAAAGCCTCTTGGAAACTAGTCCAAAACCATCTTGTAAACACCGATCCTCGATAGGATAGGATCCTTCTTGGTACTCCATGCAATATCACAATCTCACTGACAAATACTCTAGCTATGTCTGGCACTTGATACATCGTACACACAGGAATAAAGTGTGCACTCTTCATCAAAGTGTCAACTACCACAAAAATCGAATCGTGTCTCCTTGCCATTAATGCAAATCCAATGATAAATTCCATCAAAATGACCTCCCATTTCGATTCTGGAACAACATATGGTTGTAACAATCCTTCTAGATGTCTATGTTCAACCTTCACTTTTTGACATTCTAGACATCTCACCACGTAACTAACTATGTCTGCTTTCATTCCCTTCCAGAAGAATAAAGGCTTAAGGTATGCCTTCATCTTCATGACTCTCAGATGAGCCATGTATATTGCTCTATGAGCTTCCCTCAAGATCAAATTTCTTAATTCTTCGTTAGGTGGTACGTAAATTATTCCGTTAAATATAAAAAATTCATCGTTGTCTAGTGAATAACCTTCATACTTTGGTACCATCATGGTATCTAGTCCAATATTATTCTTAACTTCTTTATACCAGTCATCATCAAATTGTAAAGTTAGAATCTTTTCTCGAAGATTCGTCTTAAAAGGTAATACCTAAAATATGCATGGTTTCTGACTCAACACAACTGCCATTCGATTCATAGTTCCTTTAATGTAAATAATTTCAAAGTCGCATTGGCTCAGTAATTCTGACCAACACCTTTGTCGCATGTTCAAGTCACTCTATGTACAAATATGCTACAATCCACAATGATCTGTCTTTAATTCAAATTTTTTTCCAATCAAATATTGTCTCCAAACTCTCAATGCATATACAATTGCTAATAATTCTAGGTCATGCGTTGCGTAGTTGTCTTCATGCTTCCTCAATTTCCTTAAAATGTAAGCGATCACTCGACCATTTTGCATGAAAACTCCGCCTAAAACTTCCTTGGATGCATCTGTGCATACCAAGAATTCCTTGTCCATGTCAGGGACTTTTAGTATCAATGCTATTGTCAACATCTCCTCTAGATTTTGAAATGCTTCCGCGCATTTTTCAATCCATATGAACTTCTTGTTGTTCTTCTGCAATTCTATGATCGTATTTGCTATCTTCGAAAATCCTTCAATGAATCGTCGGTAATATCATGCTGAACCCAAAAAACTGCGTACTTCTTGTACACTTGTTGGTGCTAGCCATTCCATAGTATCCTCCAATTTCGCTGGATCCACAATGATACCTTCTCCATATATGATATATCCCAAGTAATTAATCCTTGATTGGTAAAAAGAACATTTCAATAGTTTCTTGTAGACACTGTAGGACCAATCTTAAATGTTCGTCATGCTCTTCTTCCGTCCGAGAATAAATCAATATGTCATCAATAAAAAATTGAACAAACTTGTCCAAGTATTTAGGAAACACCCCATTCATCAAACTCATGAATACCCATGGGGAGTTCGTCAATCCAAACGGTAAAATTGTAAACTCATAGTGTCCCAATCTCGTCTTAAAAGCGGGTTTAGGGATATATTCCCCTTTAATCCGTAATGGCTGATATCCTGATCTCAAGTCAATATTTGAAAACACCGTCGCTCCTTTCATCTGATGAAATAAATTGTCAATCCTTGGAAATGGATAATCGATAAGCCATAACACCTCAACATCATCATATATAACCCATAATCTGAATGAAATCACAATGTACCATACCTATATCACTTGCATGCAAGTGTCCTCAAAGAATAAGTCAATAATAATGTGCTTAGTAGAACATGATGTTACATACACCCCCTCTTGTTTTAACTTTGTCCTGAAGTTTGTACAGTACATATAAAAGCACGTAATGAATGTATATGACATAGATATATATGTATAATCTATCAAACAAGTAAGGAAACTATTGACACATCTCAAATGCGTCCTCCTAGGTAGCCGAGTGTGGACTATAATTGTCCCATTGGACCTTGACCTGATTGACTGTTCGATGTTGTAGTTGTCAAATGCGATGGTCCATTATGTGGATTGGCTCCACCATGAGAGAACACTCGTCTAACACCTGGAAGGAAATCATGTCAATAACATGTGAACGATCACTAATATAATGTATCAAAAATGATACATGAAATACGTCGTGTATATGCCTCAAAGAATCAGGCAAGGATAGTCGATAAGCCACAGGTCCTTTCTTTTCCACAACTTCAAAGGGTCCCACAAACCTAGGAGAGAGTTTAGCACCATTTCCGAACTTGATTGAAATATTGTGTGGTTTTACGTGCAAGAATACTTTGTCATCGACTTCGTAATTGCGGTTAACGTGATGCATATCAACATAACTCTTCTACCAATCCTACGCTTCCTTAATAATCTATCTTATCGATTACATATGTTCTTCCATTTCTTGTATCACTTCTAGTCCTACCAGATCCCTATCCTCAAGTCGATCCCAACTCAACGGTGTCTGACATATCCGCCCGTATAGAAACTCAAATGGGGCCATCTTAATCGTACTTTGATAGTTTTTATTGTATGCAAACTCTACTAGTGACAAGAATTATTACCAATGTTTTTGCTGGTCCATTACATACATATGTAACATATCCTCCAAAATTTGATTTGTTATTTCTGTTTTCCCCTCTGTCTCTGGTTGATAACCCGTGATAAAGTTGATTTTTGTTCCCAAATCCTCTTGGAAACTGGTCCAAAATCGTCCTGTAAACATCAATCCTCGATCATATATGATCCTTCTTGGTACTCCATGAAATCTCACAATCTCGTTGATAAATAATCTAGTTGTGTCTGGCGCCTAATACGTCGTATGCACATGAATAAAACGTGCACTCTTCGTCAGAGTGTCAACTACCACAAAAATCGAATCGTGTCTCCTTTCCTTCAATGGAAATCCAATGATAAAGTCCATCGAAATGACCTCCCATTTCAATTCTGGAACAACATGTGGCTGTAACAATATTGCTAGATGTATATGTTTAACCTTCACTTGCTGACATTCTAGACATCTCTCCATGTAATTAACTATGTTTTCTTTCATTCCTTTCCAGAAGAATAAAGGCTTAAGGTCTTCCTTCATCTTCGCGACTCCCAAATGAGCCATGTATATTTCTCTATGAGCTTCTCTCAAGATCAAATTTCTTAATTTGTCTCTAGGTGGTACATAAATTCTTCCATTAAATATCAACTATCCATCGTTTTCTAGTGAATAACATTCATACGTTGGTACCATCATGGTATCTCATCCAATATTATTCTTAACTTCTTTAGACCAGTCATCATCGAATTGTAAAGTTAGAATATTTTCTCGAAGATTCGTCTTAAGAGGTAATACCGAAAATGTGCGTGGTCTCCGACTCAACGCATCTTCCACTCGATTCATAGTTCCTTTAATGTAAGTAATTTAAAAGTCGTACTCGCTCAATAATACTGACCAACTCCTTTGTCGTGCGTTTAAGTCATTCTGTGTAAAAATATGTTGCAATCCACAATGATTTGTCTTTAATTCGAATTTCCGTCCAATTAGATAATGTCTCCAAACTCTCAAGGCATATGCAATTGCTAATAATTCCAGGTCATGAATTGCGTAGTTCTCTTCACGCTTTTTCAATTTCCTCAAAATGCAAGCGATCACTCTGTAACATCCCACTCTTGCACGCACTGAGAGAACTTATCCTTTGAGGACACTTGCTTGCAAGTGATCCAGATTATTATACTATTGGGCATTTGATTATGATTATGAGACATTATGGATATGATGACATGTTATTTTTTTGTATTGATATAGATAGGTGCTATTGACTTGGTTCTCCTGAGTGTGTAGGATTTTGGACCTTGAGGACGCAGAGGCATCGATGAAACCCTTGGACTCTAGATCGAGTCAGGGAGTGGACTATTGGGGTTTCATTGTTGTATATATGACATATGTGCATCTGATTAGATGTTATGATTATGGATTTTGTTTCTGACATGATTCGTTGATGATGCAGGCTGACGATAAATTTTCGACCAGAATCACATGTGGAGTATAGGGGTCATGCATGACTACCAGAGACGTTGAGGGAGAGGTGTGGACAACAGCCCTACCACAACCTACTAGCACTTCCACCGTGGCTCGAACTATAGGTTAACGACCACCTAGTTCGAGAATACCCACGATGCCGTGAGGGTAGACTGTGACAGTCACTCACGATGATTCAAAGGGGCATGCAATAAGGCAGGGGCCTTATTCCTTAGAGGCCCAGAGTATCCCACAAGATCACCTGATGGAGTATTGACTCCGGGGGTTTTTGATGTCTACCAAGTCAATCAAGAGGCGAGTGGCACCCTTGGAGCACGTAGTGCATCCTAAAGGGATGTCGCGCAAGAAAAACGAAAAGAGGCGAGTGACACCCTTGGAGCACGTAGTGCATCCTGAAGGGCACGTTGCACAAGGGAAACAAAATGAGGCAAGTGACACCCTGGGAGAACCTAGTGCGTCCTGAAGGGCACATCACATTGTTAAATAATAAGTGAATAAACCTAGATGGACTTAGAATGAATATTGTGATAAGAAATATTTAAAAAAAAATTCCCTAATAAAATGTCGCCCAACCTAGGAAAATAAAATCTAAGTCTGAGTGATACTTGTGGTAAAAAAAAATAAAAAAAAAATAATACTAATAATCATCATTAAACATGTGACGAGAAGGGGGTAACCAATTCAATTAATTTATTAAAAAAAAAATCAAATTACTTTGGGGGATTAAATTTTAAAAAGGGGGGAATAATTGCTTGTTACATGTGCTAATTAAATTTTTTAACTGAAATGAAAAAGGGGGAAAAGGGTAAAGTCTACACTTGCTAATTTGAGTTTTAGATAAAAAGGGAAAGAGGGAAATTTAAAAGAATTAGGAAACTAAGGGAAAAAGGGGGAAACATAAAGAGAAAGGGAAACATAAGGAACACACAGAATGACTAACTTAGCAAGGAATCTTTCCTTTAAGAACTTTCTAAATTGAACTCAACTAGTAAATTAGTAAGGGGGTAAGTCATTAAAATGTGTAAGGGAATATGGGGACACCTAGGAGCGATTATAAGAATGATTTTAGGTGGGTGAGGGAAGTAGGAGTAATTAAATAATTAATGAAATTAATTTATGGTGCAATGAAGGGGATGGGTGATACATGTACGGGGAGGATTTTTCTGAATTAAATTACTGAACAATAAATTAAATGGAAAATTGGGAAAGAAACGACTTAGAAATTATATATAAAGGAGGGAGGAGGAGGAGGATGGATCTCTTCGGTTATGCGTAATGTTACGTTACAGAATTTTAGACTTGATTGACTTATCTTGTGGGAGTTGGGATACCCAGCTCGGTGAGGAGTGGTAGCTCGACCTTGCGAGGCGAGCTAGGAGCTAGCTGTTTTCTGGTTTAGTGTGCGTGGCCCCTTTGCGGCTCGGGGGGATAAGGGGGAAGAAGAGTACCCCTAGCATTGGCTTGGAGGTACTGGTGAAGTCACATCAATCAACAAGCGGGAGCCAGAAAGAGCACGCGGGACAACGACTCGGAGCGGTCGACTCGGGCTATGGTATGCTTGATTTTATTCTGCATGGTAGATTATTATTTACCTCATGCTTTCATTTCTGTACTTTTGACTATGTAAAGAAGGTGTTAACCTAGCATTTTAATTGAGAACTTAAAACTCCCCATAGACTTAAGCTCGTTGCTTGACTTGATTCCCTTGGCATTCGATCCTTGAAAGTTGTGATTGTCCTTTTGGTTTTATTGATTTGTTGTGAAGAGTTGTGCTTTTTACTTCATCCTCATCCCTAGTTCATCAGTCCACGCCTGAGCAGTCGACTAGGTTTCGAATCGACGGTCGTCACTTCGGTGCATAGCGACCTATAGATTCCAATGCCCTGCTTTTCTATGCATGGATGATGAGCGAAGGATGTTTTTCCAGCTGTCTACCCCTGTTGATTGTTCTTGGTTGATGGTTTGTCTTGCGCCTTATTTCTACGATTGTTTATCCTTTTCTTCCGCACTCCGCTAATTACCCTCTCCGTTTGATGAAATGATCTCTGCGCTTGATTAAATGATCGCTGGGTTTTTAATGCTTTTCCCGACGAATTTACTGTGTGGTTTTTATACACCTGGTCTGCCTTTTTCTCTGCAAATTTTACCTTACGTTTTTTTACACCTCTGGCTTGCGATTTTACCTTTGCACATTAATATTTGATGAATTTAGCTTGTGTAATTTCCCACTCGAATGACAGTTTATAAATTATTTTGGACTGCATTTTTTTGGGGGGGTGTATTGGCTAGAGATATTACTTGGGATACTTTGTAATCTTCACCCCCTTTTTTTACTGCAATCATTACCCTGTTGAGTGTAGTTTCGAGGCATTTTTTTTACTGTTTGGACTGCAATTTTTATTAACAAACTCAACATTAGAATTGCGATTTTCATTACCCTGTTGAGTGCAATAGAACTCGTCAAATTGAATGGGACAATGTAATTATAATACGTTTTTGCATATAAAATTACAGATATATTAATGTGGATATGTTGAACAACGTATTTATATAACTGACTGTGAAATACATTGAAGGACATCGAGCTACTCATTGTTGATAAAGATATATATTGTCTGTCTGCGTTAATATTTTGATGTAGATTTTATATGCCTGCGTTATTAAGATTTTTACATGCCTGTGTTATTGCGATTTTTACATGCCTGCGTTTTTTGATTTTACATGGTTGCGATTTGACATGGCTGAGTGTTATGACTGTGTGTTATGGCTGAGATTTTACATGGTAGAGTGTTATACCTACGTGTTATGGATACAATTTTACATGGCTGAGTGTTATGCCTGCGTGTTAAGGCTACGATTTTACATGCCTGCGTGTTATGCCCAGTCCCTAAATTGGCTATCGTCATAATGTAAGCCAACTATATTGATATCACTGCTGTGTTGCGATTTTATGAGGATCTCACCGTAACATATTCACCATCTAATGCTATTATGACAACGATTATAGACATTATTATTGGCATTCTATCATGACAACGATTCACAATCTTATGATTTTATGGTATCTCGGGCTATCAGTGAAGATCTTAAATGTTATGAAAGTTTAATTATGTTGTCAGTAAATGTCAGTACTCATCTCTTTTAATGATTATTGACAACCTTGATTGTTTTGATTGTGATGATAGCTATATCGACAATTTTTTATTATTATGAGTAATTGTGTAATAATAAGGCAACACGATAGTTTTATTGATAGCTTTTGTAATTGACTGCTAAGAAAGTTATGTTCAGTATTTTATTGACAGCAATAGCTTAAACTAATGGCCAATGATTTATTTGTTTCTAGAGAAGAACAACTTCACATAAACCATCTCTTCGGGAACTTTTAATTCAACCCCCTTTTTACACTTAAATGACTTAACTGATTTACCTGTTTAAGTAAATTGTGATCTGGGAAGAAAATAGAAGTAGATTGTTATAAGAAATAATAACTATTAATGTTAAAAGATGCAAAAGTTTTAGGGTTTATTGATTTTTATTAAATGTAATAGGATTATCTTTTGTTGGGCAAAGGTGAAATGGTGGGTTAATAGGGTTGTTAGACATAAAGGTTGTAGGCGTAATGGTTGATTATCTTGCACAATCTTAATGGAAGAGAGTTTAGTAGATGTATCAACTAAAACCCTTAATAGCCTTTAGTTATTTGGCAGTTATGCACCTTGCGTCTTAGGTTGAGCTGGAAGGGGTGATTGGTCTTGTTGATACACCACAGGTTGCCTTGTAGGAAACAAGAATCCTCCGGTCCTTCACACAATTTAATTCGATTGTTATCATGCGTCTTGTCGATCTGTTGCTTGGGGTGTGGGTGTAGTCCTCATGTCAGTAACTCAACTCCTAGTGAGTTGGATTCATCTGGAGTCCTTGGTCCAAATAGGTTAGGTAGCGCCAGGGTTATTGTTGCACCTATCACCTGGGGATGTCATGAGTCCTAATGAGGAGATCATGGTGCGCCCTATGGGATAGAAACGAATGATAACTTGGTCGAAGTTTGTGCCTTCCGTTTGAGTGTTGTTGATCGTTGTAAGTTTTCTATTGGCGCATGGGTTGAACGCCTTCCTGCGTTTGGTAGCACGCCATTGAGGTTCTATTTAACTGGCCATCGAGGCCATTGTGTTGAGATGGGGATGTTGTCCCTTAGCTTGTAGGCGTGGTCATGTTTGTGTCAGACGGGTAGTCGTTTCTCCTTGTTGTTTCACGCATTGTTTCGCCAAGTTTCTCTTGTGTTAGTGCATGGAGTCATAGTTGTATGTTGCCTATTCTGCAAGCGTGGTGCTCTCCGTCAGATGTGTTGTTTAGCTGTAATCATTGTTGTCATATTGTTTAAAAAAAAATGCACTTTCTTCTTTGCTTGTAGTCGTAACGAAGGGGTCATTACACGCTCAAATGTATTACATCAAAACTCTGCCTAAACCTTCCTTGGATGCATCTGTGCATACCAAGAATTCCTTGTCCATGTTGGGGAAGTTTAGTATCGACATTTTTGTCAAAAAATCCTTGAGATTTTGAAATGCTTTCGCACATTTCTCAGTCCATACGAACTTCTTATTATTATTCTAAAATTCCATGATCGGATTTGCTATCTTCGAAAATCCTTTGATGAATCGTCGATAATATCCTGCTAAACCCATAAAAATGCGTAGTTATTGTACACTTGTCAGTACTGGCCATTCCATAATAGCCTCCACTATCGCTGGATCCACAACGATACCTTATCCAGATATGATATGTCCCAAATAATGAATCCTCGATTGGTAAAAAGAACATTTCGATAATTTCCTGTACAATTTGTTTTCTTGTAGACACTATAGGACAAATCTTAAATGTTCGTCATGCTCTTCTTTCATCTGAGAATAAATCAGTATGTCATCAATAAAAACTTGAAAAAACTTTTCCAAGTATTCATGGAACACCCCATTCATCAAACTCATGAATACCCCCAGGGCGTTCGTCAATCCGAATTGTAAAACTGTAAAATCATAGTGTCTAAATCTCATCTTAAAAGCGGTTTTAGGGATATATTCCTCTTTAATCTGTAACTGGTGATATCTTGATCTCAATTCAATATTTGAAAACACAGTTTCTCCTTTCATCTAATCAAATAAATCGTCAATCGTTGGCAACAGATACTGGTTCTTGATCGTAGCTTTGTTCAATTGACGGTAGTCAATGCAAAGTCTCCATGATCCATCCTTCTTTCTAAAAAAGATCACTGGCGCACCCCATGGTGATACGCTTAGACGTATCAGTCCAAAATACAAAAACTCCTTCAATTGCATTTTTAACTCCTGTAATTCAGGCGTTGACATCTGGTAAGGCATTCTCGCTATCGGTTCAGTTCCAAGTTTTAAGTCTATTGTAAACTTCGACTCTCTTTCAGGCGGTAAACCTAGTAACTCTTCTAGAAACACGTATGCAAACTCTTGTACTACAGAAAGGTTTTCTAGCCCTTCTGCCTCGCCCTTTTCATTCAATGCTAATATTTCATATAAATTGCATCTCTTGTGCATACGCTTATGAAATTGTAGGGAAGAAATAAACCTCAAGGACACTCCCTAGTTTTTTCCTACAATCACTCTACTTTGTTCCAAATCATCCATCAAACTTAATCGTTTCATTTTACATTTAAGTATCGCATCATGCGGTTCCAACCAATCCATACCAATCATTATGTCATAAGATCCTAAGATCGTGACATAAAGATCCACCTTCATTACAAAGTCTCCTAAGTTAATACTATAGTCCGTAACCTTTCCTCCAACCTTTTGTTTGGCACCCGATGCCATTTCTACGTATCTGAACTCATCCTGCTCAACTACTTTTACCTTAATTGTCTTCAATGATGCACTAGAGATAAATCTTTATGTAGCACCTAGATCTATCAATATACTGACATTTTGGCTGGCTATTGTACCTGGCGTCTCTAGCACAATGGATTGGTGCTCTTCTTGACAATTGTTCACTGTTGCATGTATCCTGTGGGTCTTGCCCAAATCTTCAATTGTAGTGGTTCCTAATGATTTGTTCTCTCCAACCTTTTCAATTAGACAACCTCGCTAGTAATGTGGCTCACCACATATCCAACATCCAGTCTTCGGTCTAGTGTTCCTGGTCCTTGAAGTAGAAGTTGCTGCTCTAAAAACCTGTGATCCCGGTCTGTTTTGTTGAACATGCCTAAAATACTGTTATTGCGGTCGACGATGTTGCTGCTGCTATGGTCCTCTGTAGGGAGTCCTCTACTGAGGAGTCTGTCGTCGTGGTTTCATGAACATAGGTCCTGTAGGAGTATTTCAATGCCCTGAATCCTATATGGTTGGTGTCTGATGCTGCTGCGCTCCCGATGTCTCTTGTACAACTTGTCTAGGAGGAGTCCCGACTTGACCCCCACTGTTTAGTTCTTCCTCAGCTATGAGGGCCTTATGAACTACATCATGTAATGACTGAGGCATTAAGAGCCGTACCTTTGCACAAATTTTGAAGTTAAGGCCAAACACAAAGTTGTTGACATCTAACTTCTCTGTGTTCAGATGTGGAGCATACCTAAGAAACTCCATGAATCTAGCCTCGTACTTTGGCACCATATGACTACCATGTCATAAGGCATTGAAATCATTAAGTTGACTCTCAATGAATTCCTCAGACAAGTACCTCTCATGGAATCGTTCCTTGAACAACTTGCATGACACATCTTTGAAAACCATGTTTAGTTGAGGTAGGATCGTCTTCCACCATATAAGATTTCTCCCCTTCAGCTGAAAGACTGACATGCATAATTTCATGTTGGAGGTGTAATCATGAAGTGTGAATCACATTTCCATATTCTCCAACCATGCCTCGACGAATAAGCCATTCATGGCACCCATGAACTCGAGAAACTTCACCTTCTCAAGTTCTCTGTGTATGCCACCACTAATAGACGAAGCACGCTGTGAACTGTCATTGGGTACATATGCTCTGCCCTCATCTCAATCCAGGTAGTTAATCAATGCCTCAAACATCCTTTGGAAGGATCTCATCAAACCTACCACATCTCCCTTAGTAACTTGTTCTGGCTCAGTATTCTGCTCATCTCCTTGAGGGTTAGAACCTTCTGGCATGGGTGCTATCGGAGGTGTCATACCTCTTCCTCTAGCACCACATCATCTACTTCCCCTACGTCCTCTAACCATGATTACCTGCAAGAACAATTTCATATATTTATTAGCGATCTAATTCAATCATTTAGTTTAACACGGTGGATGGTGTAACGGTGCAATGTCGTAGGGTTGAACCCACTTTGATACCATATGTAACAACCCCTCTGTTACTTGATATAAGTAAATGAGAACAGTAAGATATCATGTTACACATGTTCTAATGATGTTTGATATATATATATATATATATATCAAACATCATTAGAACATGTGTAACACGATATAAACATACTTCAACAATACACATTCTATTTCATTCATCTTATTGCACAACTAGACTTAGATACAACTTCAATTAGGATCTACCCAATCACATAACACCACCTACAATGTCTACCCAACCAACCTATCCTGCAAGGTTAGGACCTCCAAGACACATAATCAATGCTCAAGTCTAGGATTCATCTAATTTATTTTGACCATCTAAGGTCTCAAGACTGGCGACTGTTATGAGGAACAAGGAAGTATATAGTTTTCATAAATTTAATCTATTATGAAGTTCAACTATAATTCTCACCATTCTTTACTACAAATTCTTCAAAAACACATAATCAACCCTAAATTCTAGGATTTATCCGATTTATTTTGACCATCTAATTTCTCAATACCGACTACTGTTATGAGGAACAAGGAAGTATCTAGTTCCCATAAATTTAATCTATTATGAAGTTCAACTATAATTCTCAACATTCTTTACTACAAATTCTTCAAAAACATAGAAATATGGTAACATGGTCACTGCATCATAACACATATGTATATTATTATAATAATTCATCATCTTACTAAATTAAAGGATAGGAAAAATTTAACATAGTATCAAGACAAAAACATAACAATAAAAGCTAGTGACCCCTTTAATAGGTGATCTATCAATAACAACAATTTCAACTTTACTTAATTTTACCTAGAAAGTAAGAAAACCCTACAAATTACAATCAAGTAGACACATATCTTATCTACATAACAATTTAAAGGATGAAAAGAAGAGAAGAGAAAATCTCTCAACACGAGGAAATCACAAGCTTACTATGTACTTTAAGAGCCAACTGATACTGTGATGAAGAAATTCTTCCAATGATTGAAAATATGTTCTGAGGTTTAGTTAAAGGTTCTAAAAGAAACCTGAAGTTCTCTTCTAGGTGTCAAAGTGAAAACACGTCCAGAGCCAACTCCATAAGTGCATAGACTGGCTCCATGAAGGCCCAAAGTTTAGAAGGAACAACTTTTAGTGCACAGATGCCACTCAAGGCGGGCGAAGGCCTTGAATTTCAGAAGAATGAAGCCCAGGAGAGACGGTGCAAACTTTCACAAGGGAGGCACAAAGCACACACACAACAAAAGAGTCCAGAGCTTAGGAGAGAAAGTGTATGCAGGGTTCAAGTGAGGAAACAAGGGTGTGAAAACCCTTTGGAAGAATTAAAGGATTGGATCTGATCGTGAGGAGTCGAAATCCACACAATCTTCCGATCATACAACAATTATTTACTTTAAGAGAGCCCCAAAGCCCGAAGTCGCGAAGTGAAACTACATCGTAGATTGATGAGTGATTACTAGCCGTTGGATCCTCAAGGGTTCGACTATTCAACGAGTTGGGTTTGTAACTATAAAGACTTAAGAAACCACGAAGATCTGAAGTCCCAGAGTGAAGGAAATTTGTATACCTAGCGATCGATTGAGATCCATTAGATCTACGAGCCTTCATTTTTTGGGGGTTTGGTAGTTCGACACTTCAAAAAAAGGAGTATTAGTTGACAAATTTAAGGTTCTCGCAGAGTCTCGAAGTCTGGATTAAATCGTTATCATCAAATGCTGGGTACACATGTGTGTAGATTCTTAGTATTCGAAATTCGACCATTCAGGAGGTGGTGGTGGAAAGTTGTTTTGGTGTGAAAAGTCCCAAATCCTCGAAGCCTAGAGTTAATCTTGATCGTTGTTGACGGTTAATAAAGGACTATTAGATCCGTGGGTTCGAACTTTTTAATTCGGAGGTAACGTGAGTTGTATTTACAAAAATTTTTGAAGCCCAGAGCCCCAAAGTTTCTTCTAGCTGTAGATCAGAGAAAGGTGTGGGAACCGTTGATCTCTGAGTTATTCAATATTCGGTACTTTGACATAAATGAGTCATTGTTGAAAAAATGTGAGGGACTCTTGTAGTCCCAAATTCCGGAGTGGACATCAACCTTTAATCAAGGGAAGGGTCAGTTGTTAGATCCCCGAGCCCTTTGGCGGTTCGACGATCCGGTAAAACAATTTAAATCTGTGACAGTGGATAAAAACCTTGAAGCCCGGAGTTTCATAGTGGATCTCCACCGTAGATTCTCACGTGAGGAGAATCTCCGTCAACTGTTCGATTAAGTTTTTATAAGTTAACAAAGGAAGGTGGAAGAGTAGGGTTAACCCATAACTGTCGATCGGCCTCTCTTTACGACTGAATTCAATCAGCAATCACTCCGTGTGAAATGGAATGTTTGAGTTTATGAAACCTCTAGAGCCCCAGAGTCCCAGAGCTCAGAGTAGCGCCCTTTTGGATAGTGCTAGGTTCTAGCCCGTGGTCACATACATAACCTTGTTAAGGTGGAAGGGGCTAATGCTGAAGATTATAAGTAAGTAAAAACTCTTGAAAACAATTAAATGGCATACCACGATCCCAAATATTTTTGGATTTAAACTACAAAATAAACACAGACATCCACACTACAATTACTTTGGATTTATCAACAATTTCGATAGAGAAAAACACAATGTAAATTCGAACTTAACAAATTTCAATGGGAATCCACCATACAACATAATTGAAAGTTCATAAGTTTTAAAAGGAGTTTATGATATGAATTTCAGATCTAGAATACAACTCGAAAGAGATCCCATCAAAGATATTGATTTCGAATTAAAATGAAATTCAACAAAGAAACTCATGATAATTTTTTAAACTAACTCCTTGGTTTACCAAGGAAAAATGCACTGTAAAATTCCTGAATAATCTCAACTAAAACTCTGATCATTAAAAATTTAATTATAGATGAAATACAAATTTAGAACATATACCATTCATAATATAAATTCGAATTTCACGATGAGGGTCAAGCCACCCCAAATTAGAGAGCGGAAAACACCTAGAATTACATTGAAAATTTAAAATATAAGCACTATAATTATTATCTAATAGGCAACAATTGTAATTTAAAAATAATAAACTCTGAACTAATAGTCATTGACAACAATTGTAAAAATTGGCATTCAAACCTTCCAATAATTCTACAGTAGCCCTATCATTCTATTATACTACTACACTAATGCTACGACTAAAATTCAAAATATAAAAATACCAGAACCAATGAATGTTGTGTAATGAAGATGCCATTCAAAGTGTTGCGCTCATTCCTTTCCTTCACTTGCTAATAATAGAGACTTCACCGCTACCTCCCAGCCAATGCTAGGGGTACTCTTCTTCCCCCTTAGCCCCCTGAGATGCATAGGGGCGACACACAAGAAACCAACAAAACTAGCTCCAAGTCTTGCCCTCACAAGGAGGATCTTCCACTCTTTTTACAAGCTTGGTATCCCAACTCTCACAAGTAAAACACAATCCAATAAAAATTTGGCAACATAACAATGCTCAGAAAATCATATCCTTTTCCCTTCTCCAGAAATTGTTTTTATGGAAATTTCTTCACTGACACATGTCCTCATGCACAAATAATTAACTTTTTAGTTAATTTTAATTTGGATTATTCAGTCACACACTTGTCACATTCTCCCCAAGTTACACCAGTAATTACCCATTTTATTTTATTTAAAATGGTCAAATTCCCTCACATTCCTCAATGTGTTCCTATTTTCACTCCTAGTTGTCCCTTTGCTCCTCAGATTCTCATTTAAGGAGTGTCTCCTAACTAGATGTTAGTTAGAGTTTAATTAGGAGTCTTCTTCTAGTTATACTAGTGTAGTTTGATTCTAGATTCTATTCTATGTACACCCAACCTCTCAAGTTATTATTTATTTCTATTTAAAATTTCTTTTTTATTAAATTCATGCACACATGTGCATTTTGTTCAATCTTTATATTTTTCCCACCTTTTCCTAGAATTAGATTTATCCCAATTTAATATTTTAATTAGTCCCTAAATTAAACTTAGACTTAGGCTTAGACTCTTGTTAGGCTTTTCAACTAATAATCTATTGTTTAATTAATTAGTTAATCCAACAAGGTCTAAATATTTCAATGTTTTCTAGGCCATCTAGATTTATTGACTCAAGTTTAATTATGCGACGTGCCCTTCAAGACACACCTTCATTATCCAAGGGTGTCATTGGCCTTAGACTTGTTTTGGAAGTTTTCCAACCCTTGGAGTTAACACTCCACTCGGTCGACCTTGTGAGAGACTAAGGGCTTGTAAGGAATAAGGAATTCGCCTTATTGCATGCTCCTTAGAAATATTTGTGAGCGACTGTCTCAGTCCGCCCTCACAACATCATGGAACTTTCTAACTAGGTAATCGTTAACCTACAATTCAAAACATGGTGGGAGTTCTAGTAGGATGTGACAGGGACATTGTCACACCTCTCCCTCAAATGTATGGCTTCTGTGCATGGCCCCTCTACTCCTTATGTGAGTCGTATTAGAAAGAATCATCAAGCCTACATCCATTGACAAAAACCACTGTCAATAATTCCATATACATAAATCATACTATAATCAATCATACAACATATGTGTGTGAAATGAAATACTCAATAGATACAATCCACTCCCAGACTCAATCCAGAGTCCAATGGAATCCATCGATGCCATCAACATCCTTAACCTATCATGTGTCCTGCATACTTAGGAAGAATCATCAAAATCATATGTCAATATATATACATCAATATAATCAATACTACATAACACCTAAACATCATCATATATAATCCATAATCTGAATGAAATCACAATGTACCATACCCAGATCACTTGCACACAAGTGTCCTCAAAGAATAAGTCAATAATAGTGTGCTCAGTAGAGCAGGATGTTACATACACCCCTCTTGTTTTAAACTTCATCCCAAAGTTTATACAGTATATATAAAAGAACGTAATAAATGTATCTGACATAGATCTATATGTATAATCTATCAAACAAGTAAGGAACCTGTTGATGCATCTCAAATGCTTCCTCCTAGGTAATCGAGTGTGGACTATAATTGTCCCATTGAACCTTGACCTGATCAACTGTTTGACGTCGTAGCTGTCGAATGGGGTGGTCTAGAATGCATATTGGCTCCACCATGGGAGCACCCTCATCGGACACCTACAAGGAACTCATGTCAATACCATGTGAAGGATCACTGATATAATGTCTCAAAACAGATACATGAAATATGTTGTGCATATGCCTCAAAGAATCAGGCAAGGCTAGTCTATAAGCCACGGGTCCTTTCTTTTCCACAACTTTGAAGGGTCCCACAATCCAAGGAGATATTTTAACACACTTTCCAAAATTGATTAAACTCTTGTGCGGTTTTACTCGCAAGAAGACTCTGTCACCAACTTTATAATTGTGGTCAACGCGATGCATATCAACATAACTTTTTTGTCGATCCTACGCTTCCTTAATCCTATGTCTTATCGATTGCATCTTTTCTTCCATTTTTTGTATCACTTCTGATCCTACCAGAACCCTGTCCTAAAGTCGATCCCAACTCAATGGTGTCTGACATGGATGCTCATAAAGAAACTCAAACAGAGCCATTTTAATCGTAATTTGATAGCTATTATTGTATGCAAACTCTACTAGTGGCATGAATTCTTCCCAACTTTTATGTTGGTCCATTACATACATACGTAACATATCCTCCAAAATTTGGTTTGTTCTTTCTTTTTTCCCGTCTGTCTCTGGGTGATAAGATGTGCTAAAGTTGAGTGGTTTTCCTAAAGCCTCTTCGAAACTGGTCCAAAACCCTCTTGTAAACGCTGATCCTCGATTAGATATGATCCTTCTTGGTACTCCATGCAATCTCACAATCTCACTAACAAATACTCTAGCTATGTCTGGTGCCTGATACGTTGTACACACAGGAATTAAGTGTGCACTCTTCGTCAGAGTATCAACTACCACAAAAATCGAATCGTGTCTCCTTACCATCAATGGAAATCCAATGATAAAGTCCATCAAAATGAACTCCCATTTTGATTCTAGAACAACATGTGGTTGTAAAAATCCTATTGGATATCTATGTTCAACCTTCACTATCTGACATTCTAGACATCTCACCACGTAACTAACTATGTCTGCTTTCATTCCCTTCCAGAAGAATAAAGGCTTAAGGTTTTCCTTCATCTTTGTGACTCCCAGATGAGCCATGTATATTGGTCTACAAGATTATCTCAAGACCAAATTTCTTAATTCGTCGTTAGGTGGTACGTAAATTATTCTGTTAAATATAAAAAATTCATCATTGTCTAGTGAATAACCTTCATACTTTGGTACCATCATGGTATCTCGTCCAATATTATTTGTAACTTCTTTATACCAGTCATCATCGAATTGTAAAGATAGGATCTTTTCTTGAAGATTTGTCTTAAGAGGTAATGCTGAAAATATGCATGGTCTCTGACTCAATGCATATGCCACTCGATTCATAGTTCTTTTAATGTAAGTAATTTCAAAGTTGTACTCTCTGAGTAATTCTGACAAACGCCTTTGTCGCACGTTCAAGTGACTCTGTGTAAAAATATGCTACAATCCACAATGATCTGTCTTTAATTCGAATTTCTATCCAATGAGATAATCTCTCCAAACTCTCAAGGCTTATACAGTTGCTAATAATTCCAGGTCATGCGTTGTGTAGTTCTCTTCATAATTTCTCAATTTCCTCGAAATGTAAGTGATCACTTGACTATCTTGCATGAAAACTCTGCCTAAAGCTTCCTTGGATGCATCTGCGCATACTAAGAATTCATTGTCCATGTCGGGGAATTTTAGTATCGATGATGTTGTCAACAACTCGAGATTTTGAAATGGTTCTACACATTTCTTAGGCCATACGAACTTCTTGTTCTTCTTCTACAATTTCGTGATTGGATTTGATTGGATTTGTGATCATCAGTAATATCTTGCTAAACCCATAAAATTGCGTACTTCTTGTACACTTGTTGGTGCTGACCATTCCATAATAGCCTAAAATTTCACTGGACCACAAAGATACCTTCTCCAGATATGATATGTCCCAAGTAATGAATCCTCGATTGGTAAAAATAACATTTCAATAATGTCTCATACAATTTGTTTTCTCGTAGACACTGTAGGACCAATCTTAAATGTTCGTCATACTCTTCTTTCATCCAAGAATAAATCAGTATGTCATCAATAAAAAATTGAACAAACATGTCCAAGTATTCACAAAACACCCCATTCATCAAACTCATGAATACCCCCAGGGCATTCGTTAATCCGAACGGTAAAGCTGTAAAATAATAGTGTCCAAATCTCATATTAAAAGAGGTTTTAGGGATATCTTCCTCTTTAATCCATAATTGGTGATATCCCGATCTCAAGTCAATCTTTGAAAACATCGTTGCTCCTTTCATCTGATCAAATAAATCATCAATCCTTGGAAACAAATATTGGTTCTTGATCATAGCTTTGTTCAATTGACGGTAGTCAATGCAAAGCCTCCACGATCCATCCTTATTTCTAACAAAGATCACTAGCACACCCCATGGTGATACACGTGGACGTATCATTCCCAAATCCATCAACTCCTTCAAGTGCATTTTCAACTCATGCAATTCAGGCATTGACATCCGGTAAGGCGTTCTCGCTATCGGTTCAGTTCCAGGTTTCAATTCTATTGTAAAATCCAACTCTCTTTCGAGCGGTAAACCCGGTAACTCTTCTGGAAGCATGTATTCAAACTCTTGTACTACAGTAAGGATTTCTATCCCTTCCGCCTCACCCTTTTCATTCAACACTAAGATTGCATATAACTTGCATCCCTTGCACATACTCTTTTGCAATTGTAGGGAAGAAATAAACCTCAAGGACACTCCCTGGTTTCTTCCAACAATCACTCTACTTTGTCCCATATCATCCATCAAATTTAATTGTTTCTTCTTACAGTTAAGTATCACATCATGCGATTCCAACCAATCACTATGTCATAAGATCCTAAGATCTTGACATAAAGATCCACCTTCATTACAAAGTCACCTAAGTTAATGCTACCATCCATAACCTTTCCTGCAACCTTGTTTTTGGCACTCGATGCCATTTATACGTATATGAACTCGTCATGCCCGACTGCCTTTACCTTAATTCTCTTCAGCGATGTACTAGAGATAAATATTTCTGTAGCACCTGGAGCTATCAATATACTGAAATTTTGGTTGGCTATTGTACTTGACGTCTCTAGCATAGTGGACTAGTGCTCATCCTGGAAGTTGTTCACTGCTGCATGTATCATGTGGGCCTTGCCCAAATCTCCAATTGTAGTGGGTCCTGATGATCCGATCGCTTTGACCTTCTCAATCAGACAGTCTCGCTGGTAATTTAGTACACCAAATGTCCAACATCTAGTCTTCGGTCGAGTGTTCCCGGTCCCTGAAGTAGAAGTTGTTGGTCTAAGAGCCTGTGATCCCGGTTTGTTTTGTTGAACATTCCTAAAATGCTGTTGTTGCAGTGAACGATGTTGCTGCTGCTGTGGTCCTCTGTAAGGAGTCCTTTGCTGAGGATTTTTTTGTCGTGGTGTCATGAACATAGTTCCTCTAGGCATATCTCAATGCCCTAAAGCCTGTTTGGTTGGTGTCTGATGCTGCTACGCTCCCGATGTCGCTTGTACACCTAGTCTAGACAGAGTCCTGCCCTGACTCCCACTGTTCAAATATTCCTGAGCTATGAGGGCCTTCTGAATTACATCGTGAAATGACTGATACATTAGGATCCGTACCTTTGCACGAATGTTGACGTTAAGTCCAAACAAAAAATTGTTGACCTTTAACTTCTCTGTGTTTAGATGTGGAGCATACCTAAGTAGCTCCATGAATTTGGCCTTGTACTCTGGCACCATATGACTACCCCCGAAATCCACAAGAGAACATAGGGAGGCCAAGTATTTTCGGAATATTGGGGGCTCAACAACAAGAGCATCTTATAGACCCATTTAAGGGCACAACATGTCAATCATAAGGAATTGAACCTGGGTGGGGAGGGTAACAATCATTCCTCCCAACCACCCAAGCTACATCCAATGGACTATGATTCTAGAAACTTTAATAGGAAGAACTTGTTATATGTTAATGGTCATCAATGCACTCATGGGAACATTGTAGGGTTCATAAATAGTTGTAGGTGCTTAATGTTCAATGCAAATTATTCATTTGAGGAACACTCCAATGGAAAATAGTTCATTACGAAACATAAGGCATCCAAATTTGTTATTATGCATGCAATATGTAGGTTTTATCCTAGTGAGAGTTGTTAATAAACTGTATTTTTGTTGACCACCAACCACTTGTCAAAGGCGACGTGAATTGGAACTATCTTTAGACATCCCCTTGGGTAATAATAAAAATGTCATTGAGAAATTGTGTTTTTGGATTTTCAATGGAATTAATGTAAATTTATTTCCTAATTTGACATTCGTTTTATGAAGTGGTTGGTTTCATGTGTATTGGAAAAAAATTCCATGCTTCTAATAAATTTCTAGTCTAATGTTTAAACATACTAAATGCATTATGTTTACTAATATCAATGATTTAATGTTCAATATTTATACGATTGATATTTTGACAATGGGTGACCTATTTACCATCTACCATTCCACCCCACTAAAATATCAAATCAGTAGAAAGCTTCTAAACGAGCATATCTTGGAGAAGAATCTAACACCACTCCCAATTTTAATAACTCAATTCAAACACTTTCATACAAATTGTAATTGAATTTAAGTTATGTTTTAAAAATGCATTGAGTCAACATTTTCAAAATACATAAGGTTACACAATTGCATCAAGTTTGTAAAAATAGTTTTTTTTTTTTTTCCTTTATTCTTATATCAATTGGCCAAATATTAGTAACTTGTTTATAACATTAATAATGTAAAAATTTCTCATAATCACAAGTTAGTTAGATCTTTTGTTACTTATAACTTTTAGAACACACTAATATTCTTTCATATAACTTAAAAATGTTATTTACTATTCAAATCTATCAAACTTAATCTCAAACTAGATTTATTTTAATAGGATCAAAATAGAACTATAAACTATGACTTACAACTATTTATTTTTATAGTTTCTATTATCAAATCATTAATTTTAAACGAGTAAAGTCTTGATATTTATCCTTTTGTTCTACTAAGAATTCTTTCAATGATTAGAACTTGTATTCAATTTTTTTAAAAGACACGCTAGTGTGCTTTCATATAACTTAGTGCTTTCATATAACTTAAAGATGTTATTTACTATTCAAATCTATCAAACTTGATTTGTTTTAATAGGATGAAAATATAACCATAAACTTTAACTTACAACTATTTATTTTATAGTTTTTATTATCAAATTGATTTGTTTTAATATCAAATTGATTTGTTTTAATAGGATCAAAATATAACCAAAAAACTATAACTTACAACTATTATATAGTTTCTATTATCAAATTACAACTATTTATTTTATAGTTTCTATTATCAAATTGATTTGTTTTAATAGGATCAAAATATAACAAAAAACTATAACTTACAACTATTTATTTTATAGTTTCTATTATCAAATTGTTAATTTTAAATGAGTAAAGTCTTGATATTTATCCCTTTGTTCTACTAATTATTCTTTCAATGATTAGAACTTGTATTCAATTGATTTAAAAGGCACAATTCAAAGTTATGATTCTTCTGTCCGATGGATAATTATATGAGCTACAATGGGCTCGAAACTTGTATTGATAGGCACACGGGTGGAATCGCTCATATATAAATTAAAATGTTAATATAATTGTAGTGCATTGATTTCCACATGGACATCAATTACTTTTTCAATTGTGGGGGATTTATTTTAAAGGGGTTTTTAGCATCGATTTGTTGTTCATTTTACTCCATTGCATTTGGCTCACAAATGTGCCTTAATATTGTTGGACACATGAAATAGGATAAACATGGAATGATGTGTTTTATTCATCATTACAATACATGTATAAGTACATTGATGTGACCCTTGGATTCATATTCTAAGAGGTTTTTTGGACTCCCTACAATGGTTACGTCTTGCGAGGTTTTCTATTCCTTTTTTGTGTAATCGTAAACATATTATGTTTCTAACTCCCCCCCTTAATCCGAAGGGGTGTATATGAGTCCAAGAAGAGAGCTGAAGTTTGGAAGCGTGCAACTGAAATGTTGAAGCGTGCAACTGCTAATGGATGAATGTGCTCTCTAAATATGGTGGTTTTAGGATGATCACAAACTCGAATGATGAGTAGAATTTGATGTCTTCTACTAAATGGTGGTGGTGGTTTAAGGAATACCACAAACCAATCTGGTGGATTAAGGATGACCACAAATTTTGAAACTTGGATCTAGGCTCAATCGTTCCCAGAACATTTTCTAAGTTATCTAGAAGTTGGAAGCTGATGTCTTATGCTAATTGGAATTTCTCTTGAATGTTGGTTTAAAGATGACCATAAAATATTATATAGTATACTTTGTAAGTCTTCCACTAAGTGGTGGTTTAAGGAAAACCACAAATTGTTTTCTAGTAAAATTTGTAAGTCTTCTACTAAGTGGTGATTTAATGAAAACCACAAACCAATCACACTCGCTTGTCACACTAACTTGTTACTTCTCGATTGATACGACTTTGAAACTTAAAGCCTAACTATCAATCGTTGATGTTGTTCTCCCTTGTTAGGGACAAGGTGAGAAGACGAAAATATGTCCACTGCAAGATGTGTAAATACTCGAGAATGGATACGTTGGTATGAATGATATATCTTATTGACTATTGATAACCATCACCAAGAAGTGATCCACCCATAGTGGTTATTTACTCTTGTAGTTGTCCTGCGTTTGGTGTTGATTAATTGGGTTGGTTGTCATTGATGTCAACCCTCGAATCAAGTCCGATAGAAAATTCTGGTAGCCCCAACAATATGGTTAAGGGACTTCAGTTTGATTGATGTATAATGGTATGAATTTTCATATATTTACAGGTAAGACTATTCTAGATGGATAGTACATGTCATGCCATTTTCAGTGATATGTGGAACACCACACAACTCCTCGTAGTTAGAGAGTTATGGCCTTGTGAAGTTGGAGAACCCTCATGAGTTATCTAGAAGGTCAAATAAGTCAAAATTATTCTAGAAGCTCCTAGAAGAAGTTGACTAGTAAAGTGAGTAAAACTAGGAGTTAATCATGGGTTAAGTTGTTGCAATAAGAGAATAATTAAAAATAAATTAGTTACAACTAGAAGTGGAGAATTTACTATTTGTAGCAAAGTGGGTTAGAAGTGGGTTAGCCCTAAAAGAAGGACATTGGGTTAAGTTGGTTAGAAGGTAACCCCTTGAGGAAGATACATGGAAATATAAATAAGAGAGAAAGGCTTTCCTATTAGCACCTATTGAGCACATTGAATATATATTATTGTGTAAGGTTTAATGCAGGTACTCATTGATAGATATGAAGTTGTGCAAGTCTTAGGTAGCATGAAAGGTTGACAACGAAAGTTTCAGAATTACAAAAAATACTGAAAAAACCCTAGTTTTTGAGGTGTATGCGGACTTTAGTGGAGCAGGGAACATATTTACGTGGGCTAGCAATATATTAGGGCACATACATGAAAGAAAAGCCCTAGAAACTTGAGAATATGAAGATATCGAGTCTCTAGATTATGAAAACAAGCTCCCAGGAAGGTCTACAGTGATCAGGTACATCAAATCTATCTACCGGTTCAAAAGGTATGTCTTATTTCTATGAGTAGTTGGATCTTGTTGTATACATGATAAATGGTTATGGAGGTTTCAAGATTTTTCCTAGAGATAATAGTGGTTGCATGAGACCTTCTGTATAAGTCATATCTACAGAAATATAGTGCTAGTATAATCAATATTTATCATTGATATATCTTGTTTTTTTTTTTTTTAACAAAAACTGGGCAAAATTTATATTAAAAAACTGTGAAGATACGCAGGCGATGTACATAGTCTGTGTTACAGAATTTGCAAAATTCAAAAACTACCCCCCTGAATTCTCTGAAGAGAAAATGAAGAATAGGGGTATTGCTTGCTAAAACGCTAAAGCCGACTTGATTTGCTATTGTGAAAACCATGCAAAATGTTCCTAGTAACAACATAAAAAAACATTGCACACACTTAAATTTTGGAAGTGTCCGGTGCCGGGAATTCTGCCTTTGCCGGAGGCCGCAGGTTGAGGCCCAGGTTCAAGCATGGTCTAGGTGAGGAGGCCTCATCAGAAGTTGGAATGTAGTTGGTTACGGGCGACGTTGGTCCAACTACCATTTGGAGTTCCTCGATCTACTGCCTCAGAGCTTCACACTCATCTCTATTTCTCTGTTGTTCACTCCTGTGTTGGATGGTAATCTCTGTGATGGAGAGAACTTGTGAAGAAAGTGCTCTAAGATGTAATTGAAGCGTTTGAACTGTGTCTACCAGCTCATCGTGTTCCTCTCCTAAGACAAATATTTGTGGTTTCCTTCTCATCTTGTTTATAATCCCAATTCTATCCGGCTGTAAAACACAGATAACAATGCGCTTATGGGGTGTGGATTCTACTTTGTTCTGTTCAAAAATGAGAATGCCAACAAAATGAGTTGCTCCTGTTATGATATGTGCCATCATCCTCGAATGATTCAAAGAACTTAACCAGTTTCCCATGCTTTTCCATGAGTTGTAGCCATGATCACATCTGATGCTGGGATCCTTCATCTCGCCCGAGTTTAATGTGATGTACTCTTTGTGCGTCATGCTGAACAGGTTCGCGTCACTCCAGTCTTCTCTTCCACGCTCATGAGCTGCTGAAGGTATTGTTATAAGACTTCCCAAGTCGGGGGAGGGGAGATATGAAGCCACTTAACGCGCGTAGAGGTGAGGTAGTGGGTGCTTAAGTGTTGAGAGGTGAGGTGTGGCAGGTGGCAGGGACTGCAGAGCCACTTGTTGAGGTGAGGGGGAGGATGGTTAGGTGTCCAGGTAGGGGCTTTGGATTGAAACACAACCCGAACCATGACCCTTTTCGCCACTGTGGCCCATACGACAGTGGCCAGGGGAGAAAAAAGCCATGTGTCAAATGTCATGTTATGGGTGAGTGGAGAGATAACCCATTAACCACTAGCGTGCCTTGCTCCAATTCAATTGCCAGGTTAGCTTGAGCATCAGCCAATCGATTATTTCGCTGGAGGACATGGTAAAAGGAGATATTGTGGAAGAGAGTGCGAGTTGTGGAGATTCTTTGGAGAATGACTCTTAAATGGAGATTTGGAGGGTGGGACCCTTTACGTACATTCCCTATGATTATCTTGGAATCCCCGATCACCGAAAGGGAGTGTATGCTCCTGATTTTGGCAAGAAGAAGACCTTGGTATAGTGCATATGCTTCAGCTTGATTATTGTTAACTATGCCTAGATTCCAATGGGAAGAGAGAAATTGGTTTCCTCGTGGGAAAATGACGACCCCTCCCACTCCTGCCACCCCGATCATTGATATATCTTGTTAGTGTTGAGCTACATCTTGCATTTCTTGACATATGGTCAAGGGTTCTTGTGATACATGGTTGAGAGCTTGTATTTGTGAAGCATGGTTGATGTATTGAGAGGCTGAATATCATAAAGGGTTTAATATCTAATTCATGTGAGGGTTATTATACTTGTTCATGATTACACACACTTATATGGCACACGACTAGAGAGAGATATATATTCTTTGGGGAAAGAATATGTATGATGATGTATGCATAGGGTATAGTCACAGTTTGGACACAATGGCAGGTTAGAGGTTGATGTGAAAAAGACTGCAGAGGGTCAGAATTTTTCAGAAGAGAGAAAACCCTAGTTTTCAGAAGGCATACACAAGCTGCATAACAGATAGGTCACGTACATATGCAAGTTGCAGTATATATAGGGCGTGTACATACACGTGATCCAACACAGACAGGTGTCGTATATGTGGTTTTTGGTTGGTACAGGCTTAGTTTAGGTACAAGTTGATTACAGGGTAGTGGTACAAGATGGCTACAGGTCAGTGGTACAGGTTGGTACAAGTTTATAGTGGTATATCTCACAGTGACAGTGTGGTCTGGGTTTCTTCATTTGACACTTATATTTTAGGGTGACAGGATGGGGCAATGATAGGTGGTTGTAGCCACCTTCTGATTGTAGCCAGAGAACATAGGGGGTTGTATCCATAGAATTGGGGAGTTGTAGCCTAAAAAATACAGGGGGTCAGAGCCTCATTCTAGTTGCAGCTGGAGAACAAAGGAAGTTGGTGCTTCCAATGAATGTAATTCTTAAAGACATATAAGAAAAAATATTCCGTGGTTTTCTCCCACATTGGGTTTCCAACATGAAAATATTGGTGTACTGTGTATGTGTATGATTGTTCACTTGTTCATGGTTTATTTACTCTCCACTTATTTGATAATAATGATATATTGATCACAAAGATAAATAACACTTGCATACTATGGTTAAAAATGATTAAAAATATCTATTACCGATTCACCCCCCTCTTAGTAATCCAACATTTGGAACACCTATCTGAATGATGTTTATTATTTTTTCAATTCTAACAAGGATGGAGATCAAAGCACTGATATTCCACGTGGCCAACTTGTTGACAATGTTGGCATATCAAAATCTTCTTTTGAATTGGAGTGGGTGAATGTAAAATTTCTTGAAGCAATAAAACACTCTAGAACTAGATCATTTTGGTATAATCCAAATTATGAAAGGTGACATCCTTTTCATATCCGATATCGGTTCTGTGTCTGTTGTTCCTGATTTATTCCAAAGGTCTTATGAATGGCTTGGAAAGAGGAAGATGAACTTTATTTGCACTTGAATATGGAGCCGACTCACTAAGTTTCTCCTGTGGTTGTTGGTCTAAATCAACATCATTATATTATTAAAAAAGAGGGTTGTTTTGAACAAGGACTAATTTAGAATGTGAAATATTCTTTCATTCAAGTTTAGTGTGAAGAAGCCGAGTTTGAGTTTGAAGCAGTCCAATTTTGTTTTGCAAAACTTGCAAGCAGGTCACAATAGACTGCAATTTTTCTTTGTTAGTGGTGACTATTTTGTTCGTAGAAGACAATATTAGAGTGTTCAGTAACTCTAATAATTCCTCAACTTGAGCCATTTAAAGATAAAATTAGAGTCAGAG